>JAMPIV010014449.1:0-111296 GCA_024509875.1 Oreohelix idahoensis | reverse complement strand
GGTTGAAATAAATAGACATGAGATAAGGTCATTGAGTCACTATATGGTCGTACTAATGTATTGACTGTAGAAGCAAACAATAGCAGGGAATGGTGTTAAGTAGATTAGTGTGATTCATATATTGGTGTAGAAGTCTTAAGTGATTGAACTAAGTGAATTTCGTAATTATATTTATTATTGGGTTATATTGTAGTGTTTGTATAATTGTGGGAGTCTATTCTATGTTGAATCATTCCAGTGACGATCGAGCGTTAAGCGATAACTTAGAATATTTTATGTCTTTAAGGTGTTAAGAGCCTTGACTGATTACACATATTTCACAGAATGAGTAGGTGAAGTGTAACGACAAGTAGAGAGAGAAGTCTCAAAAGTTGCAAGCATGTTAGCTTGTTCGTGCCTCTCATCTTCTTTCCTATGTCTTCGTCACTACACTACTAGTTTTCAAACTGCTTTTTCCTCTCTAAGGACTACACTAATCAGTTCGGACATGTAGAATCATTTTGAACTCCCTCTTACTGTCACTTCTTTCTCGACTAATTACAGTAAAGCGTGGATTCAGAATATCAATGTGCCAATTACAACTGGCAGCAACTACCATTCTCATAAAATTGTTGAACCAAATCTAAACATTCTTTAGTTAAAACCTATTACTCTCTAACTCTTCTTCTCTGCCTTCATGCGCCCTGTTCTTAGTTTCCTCGAAAGATTCCAACTTCACCCATGTACCTCACACTAAAGAATATAGAAATCCTCCCTACAAATGCTTAAGTTTAAGAAAAATACTACAAACGATCTAGCAATGCAATACATCTAATTCTGAACAAACGACTGCTCTACTGTCAGTCCATAATCTGCTATTCAAATTTTTACAAATGACAACTGTTTCTCAAACAATTAAACAAAACATCTAAAAAACAAAAAAACTTAAAACTCAAATTCTCGTAAAAAAAAAACCAAAGCATCACAGTGACCTACAATGAGAAATCACTATGGAGCAATCGATTAAGGACGAAACCTTTAGAATTTAACAATCATGAATACAATCCATACTCGCGAGACCAAAAGTGATCTTCAAGTGGTTACTTCCAATCCCTATTCAGCTTGCAGAAACCGCGCCAAACTACTACCCACACAACATTCATGTATCCCTCTCTAACTAGCCCACATCCGTGTCCTCTGTTCATTACATTTAACACGAAATGCCAATCCTCAACTTTCGTCCCCTTATTGAATCGCACAACTAAGTAGGTATCATCTCAATTGACCTTGCTCACATCATGCCTGAAGAGTGTGTTGGTTCTTTCGTTTCTCAGTTCTATTGTTATCATAGCGCACCAGCAACTAAACCGATACATTGTAGTTAACATCCCCCCCCACCCCCTTTAAAAAACAATATTTCTTCTATCCCACCACCCCCCCTTCACATTTGTTTCTCCTCCCTCCTCAAATTTATTTCACACCTCACTTAAGTATTGGTTATTTTTCTTTCTCTTTTCATTGTTACTTCACAAAAATGTACTTCCTCTCCAACTTCCATGTGATTCATCAGGTTATCTAATATGAAACAAACATAACAACTCGTATTTATAAAGCACTGATTGTAGAAAATCAAAGAAAGACAGATACGACTCACACAACAGAAAAACACAACAGACTGATCTACCCAGCATTCGAAACCTGGAACCCTTCCGTCACTATACATACTCCCACTAACTCATGAAAGCAAATCAAAACTATCCTCTACCCCCCCGAAATCTCAACCTCCATCTACCGCAATCACCAATAAAATTGCTCATCTTACATGGCATGTCCTTAGCTGCGAACCGCACACATAACAACCTGAATATTAAACACCTATACGGGCAATTCAACCATATTAAGTCCACGAAATCAATCATCTTCCATTGTCTTTCACCTATTATCACAGTATACTCGTTCTCAGTCCCACAAACGAAAGAGCAAACGATGCCTTTAAAATAAATACACTGATTCCATAAATCAATAGTAGCACAATTAGAACAATAAAACACACAGGAACAAGGGTAGTTCGTATGTATAAACAATTTATCCCAAATACTGGAAGATTGGCAATCACTGAGTCACTTTAAAAAATAAATTACTTCACTTATTTACTACGATGCCTAAGAAACTAGAAATAGTATTGCACATATTAATTTGTTTTTAAAGTCCTAAATCGTTTCCCTTCACTTAATGTGTTATATCATAGTTAGTTCAGTTATACTTAACATTTTTTTTTTTACATTGTTTTTTATATTTATAATACCATGACTACTCACTTTCTTCTATTCCTTCTCTTTTGTGTTCATCCTCTGTCCCTGTATCTAATATTCCTTGTGCTGCAACGTACGTAGTTTTCTTTCTCTTGTCTTTCTGGATTGTCAATATAACAATAAATGAACTATTGACCACATTTTATAATATTTTTTTATCATACAATCCGTCCGCTTTCATTATCTCTTCTAATCTTCATTATTGAGATCACATTTCTATTATTCTCTGTACAGTTTTAATAACTTACCAAACATATCTAACTTGTCAATATTTTACCAACAATATAATCACCATAGAAATACAATATATTTATATAATACTACTATGATGATGGAGATTCATGTTACAATCAAATAATATGTAACAAACAAATCGTCAGATTTAAAGGGCAAATCACCAACCCCAAAACATTTTTTCCATGATTTGCACAATACAAAATCTTCCCCAGCTGGTGATTTTTAAGCTCTTAATTAGGAGAACAAACCTCTGAAATGCAGGGTAGTATGGCATACTACTATACAACGCATGCATATATACACACATATTCACCATGATGCATTGCGACTTATACACCTGAAATGCTATGCGCTGTGTTTTTCCTTGTTTCTCTAATCTATTCATATGTTCTTACATGTACTTTAATCACTACTCTCGAAATAAGACATCACGCTACTCCCATGTTCCATGTAAATAAAACTAAATTTCATTTCTTAAAACCATTATTGCAATTCATTGATTCTCATCTCACTTACAAATAAATTTTATACTCTATTATATTCATATTATTAATGCATATTGTAATTCATGAGTCAGTGTATCGTTAGTATATCATAAAGTTTGAAATTCCATGTTGTAATCCTGTAGTTTCAGCAGGACTGATTTATATGCACGCTTGACTAATCATAAGTTAAATTCATTTAATCACCATTGTGTGCGGCATGTTATGTAATGCAAATGTTTAAATGTAGTGTTTGTAATCCAAGTCGTCTACATGCATGTTTGTTTATCCATGTTGTACTCCAAATTATATAGGTTATAAGTTCCAATGTATTCAAATAACATGATGATCTAATCACTAAATCCCTGACGAGTACATCCTGCATGAATAACTCATTTTAATTTCCCCTCGAATACTAAAGTGATCTAGTGAATAATGGGAGCTGACATAACATTGTGTTCATTGAGATGCCAAAGTGCTAGTCACATACTGCGACTAGCTGATAAACCCATATCTGTTGCTAACTTTGAGCCTCCAAGTGCGTCACACTGACTGTGACTGAATCCATGCCTGTTGAATCTTGAGACCAAGTGCGTCACACTGACTTGAGCATAAACCAATATTTGTGTAAATGTAAAGATTGCACCTAAAGTGTGCTACGACACTAAAAACAGTGCTCATACTGAACCATAGTGTTCTAATTCTAGACAGAGCCAAGTGCATCACACACGACTCTTGAGGTAGGAACTGAATGATACCCTATGGTTTTGTAACTTGAGCCAGCGTGACCGTCACACGAGACTTGCATGAACCATCTTTGTTTTTGTAACATGAGCCAAGTGCGACACACCAACTGACTGTGATGAACCAGTTGTCCTGTAACTTGAGCCAATGGTCAGTCACACTAGACTGTGATTGAACCAAGTTGTTGTAAATTGCAAGCCAAAGTGCGTCACAACTGACTTGATTGAACCATGTTGTTGTAACTTGAGCCAAGTGCGTCACACTGACTGTGATGAACCATGTTGTTGTAACTTGAGCCAAGTGTGTCACACTGACTGTGATGAACCATGTTGTTGTAACTTGAGCCAAGTGCGTCACACTGACTGTGATGAACCATGTTGTTGTAACTTGAGCCAAGTGCGTCACACTGACTGTGATGAACCATGTTGTTGTAACTTGAGCCAAGTGTGTCACACTGACTGTGATGAACCATGTTGTTGTAACTTGAGCCAAGTGTGTCACACTGACTGTGATGAACCATGTTGTTGTAACTTGAGCCAAGTGTGTCACACTGACTGTGATGAACCATGTTGTTGTAACTTGAGCCAAGTGCATCACACTGACTGTGATGAACCATGTTGTTGTAACTTGAGCCAAGTGTGTCACATTGACGTTGATGAACCATGTTGTTGTAACTTGAGCCAAGTGTGTCACACTGACTGTGATGATACCATGTGTTATGTTGTTGTAAACTTGAGCCAAGTGGGTAGATGTGATGAACCATGTTGTTGTAACTTGAGCCAAGTGCATCACACTGACTGTGATGAACCATGTTGTTGTAACTTGAGCCAAGATAGGCAAACCACTGAATTTTCTGTCACTCTGTATACTTGATGCAGGATGTATACCTACAATTTTTCTGATGTCATCGTTTCTAATTCTGTCTTTTCTGGCAACAGTAATGGTTTTTCTTAAGCATCTCATCTCACAGGATCTGATTTTCCTCTCCTGCGCTTTGGTTAGGTACCATGTTTGACACTGATAGCTATGTATCAGATGTCATTTAGTTTCCATGTGTATATTCGGATGTTTGAGTTGCAGTGGCAGTTGGTAAGTCACTGCACTGGCTTTTTGACATCTTGTTTCAATTTTTCTGTCAAGTCTTCCGTTTTCAGTAAAAATGCTTCCTAGGTATTTAAACTCAGGAACCTGCTTAGCACTGATGTTGTTGACATGTATGTTAAGTGTACCTTGTGAATGCAGGCTTTAATCCCAGTGTTAATGCATTCTCCAATCCAGGTGTTGCATACATGTTCTTATCCCTGTTTTAAATGCATGCTGTAATCCATAATATATTATAATCTAAGTGTTAAATACACGCATTTATTCATGTGTGTGCATTGGACTGGTAACCTCATCACATAAAACAAATTACCACAGAAGCCACACCTACAAGAACATGTGAATGATGGTGCAGGCTTCCTGCAAGGGGACCCACTACAGTGGTGGCTCCATGCTCTGTAGGGAACACAAAAGGAAAATGATGTTGATGATAATCCATGTGTTAAATATTAGGGTAATCCATGTGTTAAATACATGGGATAATTCATTTGTAAAAATGCTTGTTATGATGCCTGTGTTGTTATTGTATAAATGCCTGTCTTAAATACAAGTACATGTTATAGTTGCTGTGTCATATGTGTGTTCTAATCCTCATGACAGATACATGTTTTAATGTGCACCTGAAACATATCTTCTATCTCTATTATCACAAACATGTTCAAGTCACTGTGTTAAGTACATGTTATAATCCTAGGGTTGTCAGGTTTAGCGGTATGGGACAGCTCGGACTGTCATATCTGGTAAAAGGTTGTTATTATTAACTAGGGCTGCTGAGCTTCTCGCTCTTTAGCAGCCAATACCAAGTTGAAGACTCCTTGGTATTATCTACACTGTAGATCTGGGCTTTTCCAGTGGCTTTTCTGCCATTGCAAAACGTGTTGAGCTGACGTCATGAGCTCCAGTTTCTCCAGCTTGACTTGATCGTCACATCTGGTCCCAAGCTAGGAGTAAGAAGTGCATGGCATACTGTGTATTCCCCACCATCCAAGGGGCACTCCGCAACATACTTAACTTACTTATCGTCTTTCCCCTTACTACCATGAGTTACTTGGTGAAGGGATGTTATAAAAACTATAGGGTAACTTATGTACGACTGAGATCGAAGGCTGATAAGGTAACATATCATCATTAGAGAGTAGTGTAATTAAGATAACCTTACATTGCTGACCACAGATACTCAGTAATAATGCGGAGCATCAGAATTATTCTGGGAATAGTTGTATCTTACTATTTCTAGTATAGTATGGGAAGTGTAATCAAACAACATACAGATAAACAATTTAATTTAGATCGACACTGACTGCTTAACAAGCACTGTGTGACACTGCACATAACAGCGTAAAAACGACTCTGTTGAAAAATCTTAAAAACACCTGGCGTAACGAATCAATTAACAGATAGGTATTTATTCTACGTAGGCCGAGAAAAGTGTAATGTGTTGCCTGATTCAAATACAGAAGAGGGAACCAGAATCACAGATCAAGTGTTTTATTAACAAGTTATATGTAGCAGAAATTTTCTCAATAATGGAATAGTTGTGAGTGAGCATAGATTATATTACTAAAAGTATACCTAGGCTGTGTTCACTTGTGCGTAGAGTAGTAATTACTAGGTATAATACTGGTTTTGTTTTGATTCAAGCCTCTGTTCGTGATATTTGTCATCAATGACTTTCAATCAGTTTGGTCTGATATTGGAAGCTAGTATCTGGAGATGTTCTGCAGATTCCTGATATAAGACAATAACAAGTTTACTGTCCTGCTCCCTTAAGTATTATGTTAATTTACTAATGTTAGATTCAAGATGGGGTACATATTATTTTGAGCTCAGCTGGCCACTATTACAGCTTATCTTGCGTGATGGCGGACAGGAAAAGACTCCTCTCATAGCTTGATTTCTCCCAACTGTGGACTACTGGATTGTTGCACAACCTCAGCTGATAGCTAAATGGAGGCGCTAAGTGAGGTAATAGCTGTCTCGAAGACTCTGGAGTTTCAGCAAAGCTCTGACCAGGTTGCTGCTCAGTATCCATCAGACCACGGTAACTGAATCAACTGAAGGATGTACCTTACTACTTCATAACTAATGATTTAAACTCTAGTGTCTACAACTGCAGCACAATACAACACAAAACATTGAGTTTCAGAGGCGTTATAGGCCAAAATGTCTGCTCTTCATCTTGACAATACGCGAGTTTGGTTTTGTTTACCAGATTTTTAGCGCCTTCATTAATGGTTCACTATCGCGCCTCTTGCACTCGCAATTCCTAGGCACATATTGTCTGGTGCTAATCATCAACTGCCATGGTGGTCATTGGTACACTTTACTCGGCCATTCCATGCCGTATTTACTTCCTCTCCGGACACCCTCATGTTCAGTTGGAGCATGGAGCCTTACAACGGCCTTTACCTCACTTGGCCACTGCTGTAACTACACATATATATACAAGCATAAATCAACTAATGTCACAATTCAATATTTTCATTAAAAGATATTGAAATAGCTTCAAGCTTTGACCACAGCAATTTCATACGAATAAACACAGATACGTGATTATAGCCATGAAGTACCTGGTCACAAACTGGAACAAATTTCCCATCCTCCCTATGTTCGGCATGCTTTGTTGTATTGAGCAAAATATATCTGGCTTCAACGCACTGATCCGTTTATCAAAGCGTTTTTTAAACAAGTGGTTTCGAACTGAACGCGCCCAAGTGTGATGTAGATTCACGAGTCTAGACCAATGAGTCCACCAGTAGTATCTGCGTCAACATATGTCCTTCTGTGAAAATAATGTGTGTACCTTTTTCCACCGTGCCTCCCACCCTAACAGACCAAGATAGTATTTTATAGCCTCGACCAATCGTGGTTAGGATGCTTATCATTTGGTTGCGCTTCCAATCAATTTGGAGTTTACGCATGGTATCTATTTCTGTAACGTGACCAATTTTATATCAGAACTTACGTAACAAAAAAGAATCTTATGAGCAGAAAATGATTTATCTGCTGTATCCAGCTGCAAGCCCCCACTATTTTTATTTTTGGTAGTGATGTTTAATTCCTGGACTATTTGTTGCTAACGATTTTTACATATTAAGAGTGTTCTAGCAAGAAGCCCTATAGGCACACCGCAGCAAAAGTACTAATTTTTAAAGTAGCTTAGCGTGACTGTGCTGTATCAAAATATTGCAGACTACTTCTTTACCGTCCTCGTTTTCAGAAAGAAACTGTTCTCTTTCCTCGGTTACTGGTTAGTCTTTTCACATCCACACCCCGTAAAACCCCATCTACATGATTCACAATATCTAATAAGATTTTTTTTATGCAATTATATAAACCTAACACTGGAAAGGTGTTAGTGTTTTTATATCAACTGTTCCGGTCTGAAATAAAAACAAAATTAGTGCATCGTGCTATGTAGACTTTACAAAACACGCTTCATAGTAGTAAATTGTGATGATCGCGCGACGCTGTGTGACTAATCGTTTCGCCTGAATTCTCCAGTCCTCTCACCCTCTCATCGCTATCCAGGCTTCCTATTGACCATCACATGTTTCGTGATCGTTACTTGCGGTAACGTAATTTAAGAAAAAGAACATGAATGGAATATTTGAGTTCATTAATCTAGTTCATTACGCCGTCTGCCACTTAATCGTTTTTCAAGTCGATACGTAAATCCAGCACACTGTTAGCATGTTGCATAGTAAGCGAAGTATAGATACAGTTAAGACTTTTACATAGTCGAATGCGTGAAAGCGTTGATCAATATATGTGCAGTACTGCCAGTCAGACAACCAGGGGGACTTGTCTAGAGTACATTTCCTTGTGACAGCACTGTCAGTCTTCTTTTTCCATTTGCTTACTTCTACTTTATTATCATTGTATATTGTAAGCTGCTATCATATATATCCGTAATAATTCTAATATAATGTTGGATTAGCAAATTATCCCCATCGACCAACCACGCGCTCTCTAAAACAGAAGACAATTATATGTCAGTTCCTTTATTCTATAGAGAACACTTATTAGAAATCTATTATTAATTTCAACGGGTTATACGGTAGATTCCTCATCACACTACACAACCACGCGAGCGGCGGTCTTCTAAAAAAACCGCTCCCATATTGCGATTTTTTTCCAGATATTGAGCACGCAATATTCAATGCGCTAAAATTGCATGGAGAGCCACTAAGGTCGAATAGACCATCGGAGTAAACCAACTAGATTCACACACTGGACACCTACTGACCTGTGCTACACAGAATCTAGCGCACTCACTAGGTGAGAGTATATGATCAGTTCACGCAACTCTAAATGTCCTGTCCCATATAATAAATATTGAATTTCTTTATTGCCCATATTACTGCAAGACATTCTTTTTCGCTAGTTGAGTAGTTGATTTCAGCTTTATTCAACTTTCCTCTGCTAAGCAACTCTTGCCACTAATAGTATGAGCTCCAAATGGTTCCCCATCCAAAGTCAGCGATCTGCATTTCTGGTAGTAGAGATTGCAAACCTAAACGCAATATTTACGTTGCAAACATCTCCGACTCCTAATGAACTACAGAGCAGTCCTTGACATCACATTCAGTGTTCATACTGAGTATCAAACAATGGAGTGAGTAGATAGAGTATGCGACTTCTAGAGGGCACTTTGGATTTTCCACCACAGGGACACTTGATGCACGCTTAGTGACACACATTTGTAAAACGCGCATACTCATTTTATCATTACGGTGTGGTCAAATGTAATGGCAAGTCTGGGATTGTACAATTTTAGGGCTATGTTCCACAAGTGATTAGGATAGTGTTGGATGTTTGGTTTTTAGATATAACTTTATGGAGTTAACCACATATTATTGAGATAAAAGGATATCTAAGGTACGTTTTGGTCTGTGTGTTGGTGTCATAGGTGAGACATATTATCTAGTATTATTCTATAGTAAGTCTTATTGGGATACAAGGGTCCATGTGTTCCCTGATGCAGACTGTGGTCCACAAAAATCTCCCAAGCTTACTTTACATCCAACGCTACATTTTGGGTTGGTCATGGCCTGTTTAAATTTTGCACTCCTTAAGTCGATAAAAACAGTCATGTCTCAAGAATAGAGATCATGTGGTACATATCTCAAACTGATGTTCTGTTGGCTATAAGATACATCAATCCAATAAAAATTATGTTATATCAGGATTATTCACCACTGAGGATCCTATATTAATTTCTCAATCATTCTAGAGAAGACACAGCGCATTCTTCATTCCAAATGGCAATCTATTAAAAACTCATAGTGTCCTTCTGAGGTACTAAAAGCTAGGTATGTCCCTAACCTCAGCTTTACTGAATCTGATATAGTCCTTTACTCAAGAACCACTTTTGAGAAATATTTATGCACATATATTAGGCTCTGGCAAACAGCTCTGATTTTGGTATCCGCAATGGATCCACCTGTCCTTCCCTTCTGTAATAGCATTCAGATCTCCTGTAATCTATACAGGATTCTATTTTTCTCCAAGGGCTTCCTTAAAAGTACAACACCGGAACTATACGAAGACTCACTGTGCGAAATAATTCCTTCCTTCAACAGATAGTCTATCTCTTCCTTCAAAGCTTTCTCCTTAGCAAACGGAATCGAATATGGTTCATACAGACAGGTGTGGGGTCTATCAGTTTCATATCATATTCCAATAGGTTTGTATGCCCTGGTCGGTCTGTTAACACCTCTGCATGATTATTTAGAACCTGTTGCACTCTCTCTTTCTGAGTTTTCGTTAAATGTGTACTGATTTTCACCTGTGCTGCTGTCTCACAGGGGTGTAATGGATATTCAAATGATGAAAGTGGTTCCTTTTTCATCTCCATGGCGATGGACAAGGTCAACAAGTGTGTCTCTTCCTGATGTTCTCTTTCCAAATATTTCTTCAGGAGATTCACATGATAAATTTTTTCTTTCCCCTTCTTATCTATCTTATAATTTGTTCTAGACACCTTCTCTAGAACTGTATATGGACCCTGCCATCCAATGTTTGTAACTATATGCATTCTGACTGACCCAGTAGCAAAAGAAGCATTATAACCTTTCTCTTCGCCCACAGCCAAATTTCTCTGTCTTCGCCTTCCAGTTATAATAGGCCAGCATGTTCTTCCTGGCTTGTTTCAAATTTTCATCGGCAAATTTCCAGCCAGTTTTTCACCGAGTAGTCAGCTCATTCACATATTGGTATGAAGATGTAATGTTTTCCTCTGCCTTTTCATCAGTCCACGTTCTTAACAAAGCGTTCAACATTGGACCTTTTAATTGGTGCCTTCCAAACAATAAGTTGCCGGTGCCAGTACCGGTTTGACTAAGGGTACCTCCCGATAAGCAAAGAATATGGCCGTCGTCAGTACTGTCCCATGTATCTGGTATTTTCATCGTATGCCGAAACTGTTCTCAGATCGACATCAACGCCGTTATAATATCTTTCACTTGGCCTTTCCCTTTGGCATATACACACTACAATAAGTTGTTTGAAACATAGGCCTGAAGATCCTGAAAAACTTTCTTCAGGTTTAGTTTCCCCTTGAACTGAGAGCCATTATCAGTCAAGATTTGGATTATTGGGAAAGCCTAACCTGTGAAATTTGGAGCAATGGCCTCTTGCCACATGTTTATCCTAGATCAATCGAAACAGGGCTACTGCCTCTCCCCACATCGAACAAGTGTCCACCAGAGTCAGAATGTAGCTGTTCCTTCTCTTGGTTCGGGTGAGAGGTCCCACAAGATCCACGGCAACTCTCTCAAAGGGTGTTCCCACTATGGGCATTTCCCCCAGAGTTGCTGGTGCAGTCCTATGTTTAGGTGCTACTCGTGGGCACTCTGGACAGGATTTTACATATCGTTTGATATCTTCAGTTATTCCTGGCCAGAAATAGTGACAAGCTATTCGCTGTCCTGTTGCGCTGATTCCCATATGACCACTGAAGGGAATCGCATGCCCTAGTTCCAACACTTTAGTCCTATATGAAGTGGGAAGGACCAGCTGTCCGTGACCATTGGATTCAGATCCAGCCTTCCTATATATCAGTTTGTTCTTCATAAGTCAAAACTCTCCCATTGTCCTGGAGGTGTATGAGATTTGGGCAACTTCTTGAAACATGGGTTGAGAGGTTTGTCCTCAGCCTTTGCCTTCCTCATCTCATCTGGTGAGTATTTATTGGATTATCCTCCTCCTTTTTAGACTGTGATCTGGTCTGCACTGTTGCCAATATCACAGGTCTCTTGGGATTCCCCAAGAAGACATATCTACACCCCAATATTAGAGGGTAGATTGGCTCATTTATCACTGCTGCTTTTATGATTCCTTCCACATATCGCGTTTTCACTTTTATTCGGGCGACGGGAAGTGTCATGGTAGCTACATCCTTGGTTGCAGTTTGAATCTCCACTGTTTCTGTGGTGTATTGATCGGCCTGCACCAGGTGAGAACTCACAACGGAATCGTAATCTACACCGGTATCATATAAACATCTTATAGTGACACCATTACAGATGACATCTTCACACACTGGGGGGTGGTATGGTTCCTGTAATTCTTCAGGTTTGACCTTCTTTTCCTTTTTCCCCGATGTCATAGCAGCACAATGAGGAGGTTTCCTTCTACAATGGTCAGTGTCATGATTGTTCATCTTACAATTTTTACACCACCTTTTTCCTTGGTTGAAAGATTTTCTTTCATCATATTTCCTTTCATCGAATTGTGGGAATTTATTTTTATTTTCATACCGTGGCCTATCAAATTGGTGCTTACCTTTGTTTTTATCCTTAGGATCAAATTTATTAAAGTTCTGTGGTGCCCTAAAGTTATCCACTTGTTTCTTTTTATTACCTGTTACCTCTGCTTGAGCTGCTTGATACCTTTCAGCAACATTTAGCAACTCACCCAGCCTCTCTGCACCTTTTTCCATGAGAAACTTTCTCAGGTCTGGAGCCATGGACTCTCTTAATTGCTCTATAAGGACCATTTCCTTAAGATCTTGGGTTTTCCCCAGAGAAGTCCATTTCTCCAAGTATGTCTCTATATTTTACATTCCTAAATTTTTTCCTATAAAATTCTGCATTCTTTTCATACCTTAACAAAAGAGCCTGCTTTAGCATGTCATAATTTTCCTGATCACCTCTCCTCATTTTTGCAAAAACTTCATAAGCTGCCCCACGAAGTCCCTGAGATAACTTTAAGCTCCACCTTTCTCTCTCTAACCCATACGTGGTAGCTAATAGTTCATACCTATTTAGGTAGCTCTCTATATCATCGTCTTTCTCAACAAAAATGATCTAAATGAAAATTCATAGCTGAGGTTGAGGCTCCCTGAGTAACCGTAGCATCAGAGGCAAAGGGACTGGCACCATTTTCAGGAGCATGGCCTTGAAACTCAAACTCCCTTAGTCGTAACTCATGTTCCCTTTGTAATCTTTTATCTTCTGCTTCCCTTTCTGCAGCTAATTTCCTCTCTTCCCTTTCTGCAGCTCATTTCTCTTCTCTCGTCCCTTTCTGCAGCTAATTTCTATCTTCTTGTCTTCTAATTTCTTCTCTGCAGCTAATCTCTTGTCTTCTCTTTCTGCCTCCAATTTCTTAGCCTCAGCCTCAATCTGCAACCTCTTAGCCTCAGCCTCAATCTGCAACCTCTTAGTCTCAGCCTCTAACTTCCTTTCGGCCTCTTTATCTAATCTTCTTTCTTCCCGTTCAATATATTTGTCACATTCCGTAGTGACATAGGCAACCATAACTTGCCCATCTAATCCTAACTCTTTTGCAGTCTGAACAGCAGCAGATCGAAATTTGGCCAGGTCCGCCATTGTCTATCAGGTAAATTTATACAATGTCTAACCAACAATTCAATCTCTAAATATATATCTAATGGACAACACAGGCACCGTGAGCTCAACCTTATTTAATTCCACCCAAGGATACCTTTTAATTCTTATATTCCCTGAAGTGAATTACCCCCAATATTTTTAATAGGGAAAGATTCAAAATCCCAAGAGCGAGACCCCAATATATGTGGTGAAGTGGGATGTTATAAATATTTATAGGGGACTTAGTGTACTGACTGAGATCAGCTGTGAAGGTATCTATATCTATTAAGAGTAGTGTATTATAGATAACCTTACTTGCTACCACATATCTATATATCTCAGTCAGAATTATTCTGGAATAGTGTGATGCTACGTTATGTGTCTAGGGTATGAGTATGATGAAGTGTAAGTCACAACAACAGACAGATAAACAATTTAATTTAATCCACTACTCTTGACAACACTGTGACACTCACATACATATAACACTCTATGAGAATATCTTAAAGGAGTCACTGATAACTTTTCAAATAACAATATGTATTCATTACTGGCATGAATGAATATGTGTCCTGATTCAAATACAAAGGAACCAGGAATCACAATCAATTTTAATTACAAGTTATGTACAGAATGTATTAATATGAATATTGTAGTGACATATATTATTACAAATATCCTATGTGTGTCAGTTGTGTAGTAGTAAAATGAGGTAATACTGGTTTTGTTTTGTTCAAGCTCTGTTGGTATTTGTCATCATGACTTCAATAGTTTGTCTTTTGGGACTAGTATTGGAGATGTTCTCAGTTCCTGATATTAAGACAATTAATTTCCCCTCTGAATGTTATTTTTACAAAGTCATTTCAAGATGAGGGGACATAATGTTGAGCTCAGCTGGCCAATTCGCTTATCTGGCGTGATGGCGGCAGGAAAGGACTCCTCTGCTCGAATTCTCCTCTGGGCTCTGGAGACACCTCACTGATAGCTAAAAAGACCAAGGAGTATGCTGTCCGACTCTGGATTCAGCAAAGCTCTGACCAGGTGCTGCTCAGTACCATCAAGACCACGGTCCCTGAAATCAAGAAGGATGTACCTTCTACTTCATAACTAACTTAAACTCTCTTGTTACACTGATCACAACACAGCACAAACATTGAGTTCAGAGCATTAGGCCAACTGTCAGCTTCATTTGAAATACTTTATTCCAGTATTACCCTTCTTAATGGTTACTACGCCTCTGCACTTCCAGCATTATTTCTTTCTATTCAATCATCCAGGTGTCAGTGTACTGTTTGGCCATTCCATGCCGTTTTACTTCTCTCCGACACCCTCTGTTCAGGCTGGAGCATTACAGGCTTTACCTCACGTTGGCCACTGAACTACACATATATATACAGGCATAAATCAACAATTCACATTCAATTTTCATTAAAAGATATTGAATGGTTCAAGCTTACCACAATTCATACGAATAAACACAGATACGTTGATTAGCAATGAATTCTGGCACAAACTGGCACAAATTCCCATCTGCTTATCTTCCAGGCTTTTATTTAGCAAAATATAAGCTGGCTTCAACGCACTGATGCTTTATCAAGCTTATTTAAACAAGTGGTTTCGAACTAACGCTTCCAAGTGTGTATATCAGCGAGTCTGACCAATGAGCCCCGTTTCGACAAGTGTTTGAAAAAATGTTACCTTTCTTCCCCGTCTCCCCTAACAACCAAGATAGTATTTATAGCCCGACCAATCGTGGTTAGGCTTTCATTTGTTGCGCTCCAATCAATTTGGAGTTTACATGGTAGGCTATTTCTGTAACGTAAATTTTTTTCAAACACGTTAAAAAAAAATCTTATGAGCAGAAATGATTTTATGCTGTCAGGCACCCCCAATATTTTATTTTGGGTATAATTTATTAATTCCTGGACTATTTGCGTAACGTTTTACATATTGTTTGTCAGCAAGCCCTAAGGAACCCAAAAATACTAATTTAAAGGAGCTACGTGGCTGCGTTCAAAATATGCAATTTCTTCTACCTCCTGTTTCGAAGATGTGCTGTCTGGGTACTGTTATGTTTTCAACCGTAAACCCATCTAATGTTATCTTTTCTAATAAGCGTTTTTTATGATTTATAAACCTAACTCTGGGAAAGGGTAGTGTATTTTATCACTGTCCGTCTGAAAAAAAAAAATTAGTGCATGTAGACTTACACGCGTGATGGCAGCATTTGTGTATCGCGCGACGCGTGTTGCATGCGTTCCTGATTTTCAGCCCTCCCCTCTCTCTTTATCCTTTTGTCCATCTGTTCGTTCGTTTTGGTAACGTAATATAATTAATGTTAGGATTAATTTAGGTCATTACGCAGGGCCTCTCAATGCTTTTCCAAGAAATACAGCACACGTTTCATTGAAGAAAGCGGGTAATAATACAGTAAGCTTTTATATCAACGTGAAAGCATTACAATTTGCAGACGTAGCAGAAAACAAGGGGGATTTCGAGTACATTCTTTGTGACAGCACTGTTATTTTTCCATTGCTCTTTTCTTTATTAATTTTATTTGTTATTCTCCCATTCTCCAGACATTGCCAAACCATCTTAGTTGGGACTGTTCTACTTGGGTCTGCAGGGGTGGGATTTAAGGCCTTGACGTATCGTCTGGTTGCGGACCATGTCTCTTCTTGTTACTTCAACTACTTCCTCAGATACCTCATTTCTGAGGTTTGGATCTGGCTTTTGTGGGTTGTAGTCATTGCCCATAACTCGTATCCATGTGTCAAGACTGGGACATAGGTGGAGCGGTATACAGCCATCTTCGTTTTCTTACCAACCTCTCTCTTGCAGAGGAATCCTCGATTTATGGCCTGAAAGTCTCCCAGCTGCTGCTTTTTGAGTGGCCAACTCTTATTTGATGCCTCCCTTTCGGTCTATAATAGCTCCAAGGTATTTAAAGTGGTCGACCTGCTCCAGGACCTGTTCTCCCAGCTTAATCTGATGTCGTCTTTCTTCTCGTGATATCACCATGGATTTTGTTTTAGAGCTGCTTATGACCACCCCTCTCTTCTCCAGCTCTTCCTTCCAGATTTGCAGGTTGGATTGAAGATGTGCCTCTGATTTAGCAATCAGGGCAACATCATCAGCAATTGCCAGCTCTGAAATACAGACCTGTCTCATCTTTCAGTACCCCACTGAATACTTTCTTGTTCTCTCCTTACATGCCTTGATGACATCGTCCATGAGGAGTATGAAAAGATAAGTTGACAGGATATCACTTTGTCTTAAACCAGTGGTGGTCCTGAACTCTTCTGACTTATGGTTTGCTGTCCTCGCATAATTTCTGCAAGACTTGTAGAAGCTCTGTAAAGCATGAATCAGAGGTGTTGGAATGTTCTTCCTTGCCAAACAGTCCCAAAGTTTGCTCCAGGGGACCCTGTCAAACTCTCCAGCTATGCAGAGCTAAAATACTGTATTCTGGTTCTCGGCTCTCCCAAGGGATTGTCACGTCCTGCAAAGAGCCACTTCTCAGCTTCACCTACCTATCACTGGGTCCATAGTGAGATCCTTCTGCATGCAGTCAACCAAGTCATAGCCAAAGAATTACGCCTGGGGCTCAAGTGACTTCTCCAAGCTTAGTGTGCAATGCCAGGTTCTCAACAAGTTTCACCACAGGGAGAATCCCTGGAAGTATGTGGATGATTTCTAGAGTCACCGAGGATGTAATTAGTCTCACAGACATAGGTTCACTGCCACGTACATATATTGTAGCATTGTGCATAGCAGGTGGTCATATAAGGATGACTCCAGGTATGCCTGCATGCACATCTGGTAAAAGGTAAAAGTAGTCCCATATTAGATATTGCCTGTAGGGGAATGAGGTGTTTACCGCTTCACCTGTACTAAGTCCTAGCTCTATGAGGTGGGGTAACCAGTTCCCATCTTTTTTGCCTTCCTTAACTCAAGAGCAGAGTCAGGCATCCATTTACAGCTAGGTAGAATGGAAGTTTGATTTTATTTTTCCCAGTTGAGTCACAGAAAAAGGTTGTAGGAATTTTAGATCATTTCTAAGCCTCACAGTGTAACAATATTAGGAAAGCAACACATTAAATACATGTTCTTAAGTTGTCCTTTTAGAGCAGGGTTTCTCAACCAGGGTTCCACGGAACCGCGAGAGGTCACTAGGGGTTCTGCAAGAGATCGTGATTGAAAAAAAAAGAAACATCTTTTTTTAACTGTGTGCGCTGGTGATGTTAGTGCTCGCAGTGGTGGGCAGTGACTGAGCAGCCTTGGCAGATATAAACAGATCCGTAGAACAAAAATCTGCTCAAAAGAGCATTGACAATTTTTATTGGATTATTGTATTTACAACTTACTGATCACACTAAGGTACCATGAGTTGTAGATATAATAATTTTTATGCAGGGGTTCCCTGAGACCTGAAAATTATTTCAAGAGTTGTTGTTGTTATTCATCCAGCAGCATTTAGGCTCTTGCCCTTCGACCCAATGCCATGTAGTATTCTAAAGGTTGAGAAAGGCTGCTTTAGAGAGTCTAGAAGCTACAGGGTCAAAACGTGCCCTACTTGAATATTTTTCTTCTATGGTATTATACCGTCTCTCCTCGCATCCCTGTCCAGTCAGCATCCCTGTCCAGTCAGCATCCCTGTCCAGTCATCATGATTGAAACCTTTAAGCTCCCTGTAGAGCACATGTCTTTAACAAAATCATACCAGGTCGTCATGCCCTGTGTAATCCTTTTAAGGTCTTTCAATGTCTACTTTATTCATTTCAAGTCTGTCTCCAGTTCTTGTCATGCATTATTTAGTTTCCTTCAGTTTTTTTTCCCTGGAATTCCAGAACTGTCCACATTAAAGAGTTCATCACCATCTGTTACTGTGAAGCTTGGGAGCCGCGCTGGTGTAATGGCTACGGCGTTGTACTGGCGACCAGGTTTTCATGGTTCAAACCTGGGCGTCAGCGTTTGAAGGAATGTTTACGACCGGAAATTTGACTGAATAACCTGAACGGCTCCTGCACATAAATCCCGTGTGGATGGGAAGGAGCGAAGCTCCTGACCGGGTTGGAAGGAAAGTCCACTGACCCCCCAGCCTCGCAATGACATGTCATTGGGCCAAAAGAGCTGGAAAGCTCGAGTGCCGCTGGTTAGAGAAAAAAACAAAAAAAAAAACTGTCAAGTTTTATCAGTTAATGTGAAGGATTATGTATGTGTTTTAATAGAATCTAAAAAATACAGAACAATTTGTCTTTTTTATCAAATTCTAAATTTCTATCTTTTTAATTCTATTGTATCAACAGACCAAGAAAGAACATTAAACCAGTATTATATACTTTGTAACAGCATTGTACGCACTGCGTCAGACCACATTTGGTTGAACTAAAAGAAAAATATTAACACTGGTTTACATTTTAAGGTTCTGTTTTAAAATGTGGTAACAGCTTTGTTGCTTGTTATTTGCTGTGTGAGCTTATTCAGAAATATTTGGTATTTATGTTATAGTTTATAACTCGTATGTGATACAGCTGCAGTATTGTGTGCCTGGTTATTTATGTTCTGAGAACAGCAAAAGCCCAGTTTGGTTAACATACTTGTTTCTACATGAGATCAGTCATCGAATAGAGTTGCCTTCTATAGGCAACAGGGGCGAACTGACAGATTTGGGAGCCCAGGGCAAAAAGGGTCATTCACCCCTGTCTATCGAGGCTAGAGTAGGAAGTTATGGGGGCGTGAATCCCTATAGAGGGATATGGGTCCTTGGACAGTGGCCGAAATGCCCAACGCTCAGTCTGCCCCAGGATGGCAATTTAATTCATAGCAAGACGATTGTTTCAGGTAGTTGGCCGAGGATCGAATGAGCGGTGTATTAATTACTTCTATTTCTTTTCCTCTTTCGAGTGTACTCCTTATTTCTACTGAGCACCTACAATTTAACTATATTCATTATTTGTTATCGAAACACAGGCCTCAGTTTTGTCCCCAATATTTATTGCTACAAAAAGGTGAGAAAAAGTGTATATTCATTTGGACCAAAATCTACAACCAAAATGATGTATTTATTCACATGGTCAGTTTGTAAATGAAATAGAAGTGTTCCATAATTTGGTGTTGTTGTTATTGATACAGCAGCATTTGAGTCTCACACTACGGCCCAGTGCCATGTAGTGGTATTTGCATGTGTTCGCACGTTGTTCTTTTACTCCATATAAGGTGTTCCACTTATCTGGCCATGGAGGAAGGAGCATTTTCCTAACATCACTGAGTGTTGGGCACTCGAAGAGGTGGTGATTAACAGCTTCATAGGGGCAGGTACATAGCTGGCACTTTGGAGTGTGTTGTGGTTAGATTTTGTTCAAGTGATTGTTGAGTGGTATATGTTGTGTTCGGACCCGAAAAATGATCACTCCTTGTAAGATGGCTGATGTTGTCAGTAGGATCAGGACCAATCTACAGTGTATTTCAAAACTTAGTTCCCTAATTTAAAACTACAGCAAAAAAGAAAGTCAAAAGAAAAACCTTATTGGGAAGTAACAGACATATCATCATGAGGAGGAAAGAAACAGTCCAACCCTCACCTTTCATTTGCTTGTTGTTTTATTTGTTATTTCGTCTTGGCTCAGTATTTTAGGAAGATTTATGTAGGCTATTTTCGATGAATGGGTTAAAAAGGGCTACTAATGCGTAAATACTGTAGTTATTTTAGTTAATTATTTCCCTTGTTACGGTAAGCGATTACAGGCACTCGGACAGAAAAAAGGACACCAGACAGCAAAACAGACATTGGCGATAGGCTCACTGGGAATCGAACCAAGGGCCATCCACACTGCGCCCTCGCTTTGCTGTGAAAGTAAATCGTGAAAGGACGCACAGCCAATTTAGCACCCTTAAAAAAAAAGCGATTCGTCGGCGGTCATTCTCACGACACCTATATAACTACGGACCATTGAACAACCCATTCATTTGAATAGTCATTAATATAACTTTCCTATCAGGAAGTATAAACGAAAAAAGGCCGAAATACTTGTGTCCAGTAATGTGTAGAGTAAGATGTACAACGTAGAATAGACTGGTAGGTTAAATTCACGGATTGGTGAACACTTAAATAAATAATGAAAGAAACCTGAGCCCCATGAGTACCGTAGTAAATAAATAAATATAGGTTATTACAGGCACTCGTTGGACAGACAAAGCACATATTTCAGTTGAGAATAGTCTCCCCCTACAGTTAAACTGTCTTATACATTAAAGCTGTAACACTTAAAACTAGAGCATCGGTTAGCAACCCAGCCGCTGTGGGAATCTACGAAACTCTGACCTCACTGAAGATCTACCTTGATAAAATCATGTTTGTTTTCAGGTTTCAGGGTATCTGAAATTTTGAATAAGCCTTGCCAATACTGTATGTAGCTTTTATCTGTGCCGCGCGATCTTCTTTTTGTAATCCCAACAAAAGATAGCGGTGGAAAATAAAAACTAAATATTTTACCAACTGTTAACTTCATTTCAAATAAAAGACCATTTTATATCTGATACAATTCACGAATAAACTGAATGTCAGTAAGTAATTGTTTTATAAAAGTTCGTGTACGCATTAACGAATTCATTTCTGATTAATAAATCGATCAATCTGTTTCATTAAAAAATACTCTGGAATTTTCACTCTTTTTTTCTTATTTTAAAACATTTTTTTTTTTAAATAAATGCTGGCGTTTCCCCCATAATGGCGCTCGGTTCGATCGCACTGCCAGAAAACCGGCAGTGGCTGCAACATACAAGGTATTTTGCTCTTGCAAACAGGCTACGCATATTTTGACGTGTAAGGCTTTGTGAAATTCATAGAGCTCTGTGTCCCAGCTGTGTCACGTTTGGGACAATATAATTTGGTTGACACGATAGAGGCGTGTTGCAAGTTTTGTAACTACAGGAGAGTAAATTTAGTAGTTTTCTGGTGCTTCTAAATAACAATGCGAACTTGCAATCTTTAAAGAGCCTTTATAGTTTAATTATTAAAAGACATTATTGCAAGAGAAGGAAGTAACTTTTGGTTGATACTTTTTCAAATCTTTCTGCCAAATGACAACTTGAACATTTTTTGGTCATCAATAATATATTAATTAATAATCTGCCGAGATAAGTCTTGCTACAGACCTAAATTAAAATACTTGATGAGAGGTCAAAAGCAAGCGGGTCTGAAACTACGCAGGGAGAAAAGTAAGATAATGAGAATAAATGAAGGAAACGATAACAAGATTTTACTACAAGATGTAGAAACATACATGTAACATTGGCAGCAATATAGACACAGCTGAGGGATCAGAGATATCAAAACAATAATACAAAAGGCTAGAGAGCTTTCATTGCGTTGGGGAGTATATGGAGATCAAAAGAAGTAATCTCTCAGACCTAACAGTCTTTTATATTTGGACATGCGCCCTAATATAACCGACTAGGTTGAACGGGACGCGCCTCGCCAAAACGAGGCAAAGGTTTTACATAAAAAAAAAAAAAAAAAAAAAAATCAAAAGAAGTCATGTCCAACGCAAAAATCAGAATTTTCAATTCAAATGTCACGTCAGTCTTATTAGAACACACACTGAGAAAACGTGTTTATAGCATAACCAGACAATCCCTGTTCTGGAATCCCCAGGGTAAGAGAGGTAGAGGAAGATCAAAGAACACATGGAGAAGAGAACTGGAGACAGACATGAAGGGGATGAAGAAGACATAGAAAGACCTTGAGCTGATGGCACGTGACAGGAAGACTTGGCATAAGTTTGTTGAAGGCCTATGCTCCTTGGGGAACTGAATGGTGAAAGAAGAAGAAACCTAAACACACGGAGAAGGGAATTATAGACAGACTTACAAGGAATAAAGAACACATGGAACAACTTGAAGTGATGGCACCGGACGTGGCTGGAATTTGTTGAAAGCCTGTGCTCCACATGGATCTGACGAGCAATGATGATGATGAGCAATGTTTATTCATGAGTTACGTCATCATTATAACGATTAATTTGACGATTCCAGAACTTTCTATCTGCTTCATTCTTCTAGACAAGTTGAAATGAAGAAAACAGTGGATCGTGTTCTTGGATGTCATTCAAACAAGTCACATACATCGTTAGGGTTAGGGTTTAGGATTCATAAACTTAATCCTAATCCTTATTACTACGTTTCTGAGTTCTTTGCTGAAGTCATAATATCGAACACACGATTCACCTTTCTTCATTAAAACCTTACAGAAGTATAGTCGAATTAAGACTTCATCCGTTTGTGCTTGGACATAGACATCATCAAAGGGGCTAAATGCAGTGATGGCTTCATGCTCCGGAAGAAGCGAAAAGAGAAATAATAATGGTCATAATGATGATCTAGTCTATTATCTGCTAAAAAATAGAAGATCTAATGCATAAATTTCACTCTTTCTTTCATTCACTTTTGTCATCAAATGACGTGGGAAGATAAAACGGCAGCGTTGGGTATTACGTATAGCTTGTGTGGTCAATCATCATCTCTGTGATATATTTCAGCCACTCCATTGATTAATTCCCTTCGTGATCCTCTGTGATCTTAATATCATAACTTCTCGTAAGAAAAGAATTAATATCATGTTGAATGTTTCAGAGGCACAAGCACAGGCAAAATATCGTCATGAAAGATGAATGGCGAGGACGTAATGGATCTGAAAAAAAAAGTGAGGTGGTGTCGTGGAATATTCTAATCCACATATATAAATTATCAAGTAAATATAAAGCCTAATAAATACATATAATAAATAAAGGAAGAAGAATGGTAAAGAACAGTGCTGTCACAATGACTGTACTCGAAATCCCCCTTGTTTTATGCTTCGTCTGCAAATTGTAACGCTTTCACGTTGATAGTAAAAGCTTACTGTATTATTACCCGCTTTCTTCAATGAAACGTGTGCTGCATTTCTAAGAAAAACATTGAGAGGCCCTGCGTAATGACCTAAATTAATCCTAACATTAATTATATTACGTTACCAAAACGAACGAACAGATGGACTCAAATAGAGAGAGAGAGAGAGGGGCGAATAAAATCGGGAACGCATGCAACACGCGTCGCGCGATACACAAATGCTGCCATCACGCGTGTAAGTCTACATGCACTAATTTTTTTTCAGACGGACAGTGATAAAATACACTACCCTTTCCCAGAGTTAGGTTTATAAATCATAAAAAACTCTTATTAGGAAAGACAACATTAGATGGGTTTACGGTTGAAAACATAACAGTACCCAGACAGCACCTCTTCGAAACAGGAGGTAGAAGAAATTGCATATTTTGAACGCAGCCACGTAGCTCCTTTAAATTTGTATTTTTGGGTTCCTTAGGGCTTGCTGACAAATAATATGTAAAACGTTACGCAAATAGTCCAGGAATTAATAAATTATACCCAAAATAAAATATTGGGGGTGCCTGACAGCATACAATCATTTCTGCTCATAAGATTTTTTTTTTAACGTGTTTGAAAAAAATTTACGTTACAGAAATAGCCTACCATGTAAACTCCAAATTGATTGGAGCGCAACAAATGAAAGCCTAACCACGATTGGTCGGGCTATAAATACTATCTTGGTTGTTAGGGGAGACGGGGAAAGGTAACATTTTTTCAAACACTTGTCGAAACGGGCCTCATTGGTCAGACTCGCTGATATACACACTTGGGAGCGTTAGTTCGAAACCACTTGTTTAAATAAGATTGATAAAGCATCAGTGCGTTGAAGCCAGCTTATATTTTTGCTAAATAAAAGCCTGGAAGATAAGCAGATGGGAATTTGTGCCAGTAATTGTGCCAGAATTCATTGCTAATCAACGTATCTGTGTTTATTCGTATGAATTGTGGTAAGCTTGAACCATTTAATATCTTTTAATGAAAATTGAATGTGAATTGTTGATTTATGCCTGTATATATATGTGTAGTTCAGTGGCAAACAGGAGATAAAGCCTATAATGCTCCAGCCTGAACAGAGGGTGTCGGAGGGAAGTAAAACGGCATGGAATGGCCAAATGGTACACTGACACCTGGATGATTGACTAGAAAGAAATAATGCTGGAAGTGCAGAGGCGTAGTAACCATTAAGGAGGGTAATACTGGAATAAAGTATTTCAAATGAAGCTGACAGTTGGCCTAATGCTCTGAACTCAATGTTTGTGCTGTGTTGTGATCAGTGTAACAAGAGAGTTTAAGTTAGTTATGAAGTAGAAGGTACATCCTTCTTGATTTCAGGGACCGTGGTCTTGATGGTACTGAGCAGCACCTGGTCAGAGCTTTGCTGAATCCAGAGTCGGACAGCATACTCCTTGGTCATTTTAGCTATCAGTGAGGTGTCTCCTGAGCCCAGAGGAGAATTCGAGCAGAGGAGTCCTTTCCTGCCGCCATCACGCCAGATAAGCGAATTGGCCAGCTGAGCTCAACATTATGTCCCCTCATCTTGAAATAACTTTATAAAAATACTATTCAGAGGGGAATTTACTTGTCTTAAAATCAGGAACTGTGAACATCTCCAATACTAGTCCCTAAAGACAAACTATTGAAGTCATGACGACAAATACCAACAGAGCTTGAACAAAACAAAACCAGTATTACCTCATTTTACTACTACACAACTGACACACATAGAACATTTGTAATAATATATGTCACTACAATATTCATATTAAATACATTCTGTACATAACTTGTAATTAAAATTGATTGTGATTCCTGGTTCCCTTGTATTTGAATCAGGACACATATACATTTATGACAGCAATGAATACATATTGTTATTTGAAAAGTTATCAGTGACTCTTTTAAGATATTCTCATAGAGTGTTATATGTATGTGAGTGTCACAGTGTTGTTAAGAGTAGTGGATTAAATTAAATTGTTTATCTGTCTGTTGTTGTGACTTACACTTCACCATACACATACCCTAGACACATAACGTAGCATCACACTATTCCAGAATAATTCTGACTGAGATATATAGATATGTGGTAGCAAGTAAGGTTATCTATAATACACTACTCTTAATAGATATAGATACCTTCACAGCTGATCTCAGTCAGTACACTAAGTTCCCTATAAATATTTATAACATCCCACTTCACCACATATATTGGGGTCTCGCTCTTGGGATTTTGAATCTTTAACTATTAAAAATATTGGGGGTAATTCACTTCAGGGAATATAAGAATTAAAAGGTATCCTTGGGTGGAATTAAATAAGGTTGAGCTCACGGTGCCTGTGTTGTCCATTAGATATTGAATTGTTGGTTAGACATTATATAAATTTACCTGATAGACAATGGCGGACCTGGCCAAATTTCGATCTGCTGCGGTTCAGACTGCAAAAGAGTTAGGATTAGATGGGCAAGTTATGGTTGCCTATGTCACGACGGAATGTGACAAATTTATTGAACGCGAAGAAAGAAGGTTTGAAGCCGAAAGAAAGTTAGAGGCTGAAAGGGAAATTAATAAGTAACAATTTGAGGCTGAGACTGAGACGAAGAGGTTGCAGATTGAGGCTGAGGCGAAAAAATTGGAAACAGAAAGAGAAGAGAAGAAATTAGCTGCAGAAAGAGAAGAGAAAAAATTAGCTGCAGAAAGAGAAGAGAAAAGGAGGAGAAGAGATTACAAAGGGAACATGAGTTACGACTAAGGGAGTTTGAGTTTCAAGGCCATGCTCCTGAAAATGGTGCCAGTCCCTTTGCCTCTGATGCTACGGTTACTCAAGGAGCCTCAACCTCAGCTATGAATTTTCATTTAGATCATTTTGTTGAGAAAGACGATGATATAGAGAGCTACCTAAATAGGTATGAACTATTAGCTACCACGTATGGGTTAGAGAGAGAAAGGTGGAGCTTAAAGTTATCTCAGGGACTTCGTGGGGCAGCTTATGAAGTTTTTGCAAAAATGAGCAGAGGTGATCAGGAAAATTATGACATGCTAAAGCAGGCTCTTTTGTTAAGATATGAAAAGAATGCAGAATTTTATAGAAAAAAATTTAGGAATGCTAAACTACTGTCAGGTGAAACCTATCACCAGTTCTCTGCACGAATAGAGACATACTTGGAGAAATGGACTTCTCTGGGGAAAACCCAAGATCTTAAGGAAATGGTCCTTATAGAGCAATTAAGAGAGTCCATGGCTCCAGACCTGAGAAAGTTTCTCATGGAACAAGGTGCAGAGAGGCTGGGTGAGTTGCTAAATGTTGCTGAAAGGTATCAAGCAGCTCAAGCAGAGGTAACAGGTAATAAAAAGAAACAAGTGGATAACTTTAGGGCACCACAGAACTTTAATAAATTTTGATCCTTAGGATCAAAATAAAGGTAAGCACCAATTTGATAGGCCACGGTATGAAAATAAAAATAAATTCCCACAATTCGATGAAAGGAAATATGATGAAAGAAAATCTTTCAACCAAGGAAAAAGGTGGTGTAAAAATTGTAAGATGAACAATCATGACACTGACCATTGTAGAAGGAAACCTCCTCATTTTGCTGCTATGACATCGGGGAAAAAAGGAAAAGAAGGGCAAACCTGAAGAATTACAGGAACCATACCACCCCCCAGTGTGTGAAGATGTCATTTGTAATGGTGTCACTATAAGATGTTTATATGATACCGGTTTAGATTACGATTCCGTTGTGAGTTCTCACCTGGTGCAGGCCGATCAATACACCACAGAAACAGTGGAGATTCAAACTGCAACCAAGGATGTAGCTACCATGACACTTCCCGTCGCCCGAATAAAAGTGAAAACGCGATATGTGGAAGGAATCATAAAAGCAGCAGTGATAAATGAGCCAATCTACCCTCTAATATTGGGGTGTAGATATGTCTTCTTGGGGAATCCCAAGAGACCTGTGATATTGGCAACAGTGCAGACCAGATCACAGACAAAGAAGGAGGAGGATAATCCCATAAATACCCACCCAGATGAGATGAGGAAGGCACAGGCTGAGGACAAAACACTCAAGCCATGTTTCAAGAAGTTGCCCAAATCTCATACACCTCCAGGCAAGGGAGAGTTTTATATGAAGAACAAACTGATATATAGGAAGGCTGGATCTGAATCCAATGGTCACGGACAGCTGGTCCTTCCCACTTCATATAGGACTAAAGTGTTGGAACTAGGGCATGCGATTCCCTTCAGTGGTCATATGGGAATCAGCGCAACAGGACAGCGAATAGCTTGTCACTATTTCTGGCCAGGAATAACTGAAGATATCAAACGATATGTAAAATCCTGTCCAGAGTGCCAACGAGTAGCACCTAAACATTGGACTGCACCAGCAACTCTGGGGGAAATGCCCATAGTGGGAACACCCTTTGAGAGAGTTGCCGTGGATCTTGTGGGACCTCTCACCCGAACCAAGAGAAGGAACAGCTACATTCTGACTCTGGTGGACACTTGTTCTATGTGGCGAGAGGCAGTAGCCCTGTCATCGATCGATTCTAAACATGTGGCAGAGGCATTGCTCACAATTTTCACAAGGTTAGGCTTTCCCAATCAAATCTTGACTGATAATGGCTCTCAGTTCAAGGGGAAACTAACTGAAGAAGTTTTCAGGATCTTCCAGGCCAAACACTTCCATTGTAGTGTGTATCATCCCCAAGGGAACGGCCAAGTGGAAAGATTTAACGGCACATTGATGTCGATCCTGAGAAAGTTGGCACACGAAAAACCAGATACATGGGACCAGTACCTGCACGCCGCCCTCTTTGCTTATCGGGAGGTACCCCATAGTTCAACCGGTATGGCCCCGGCAACATTATTGTTTGGAAGGCCAATAAAAGGTCCACTTGAAGCTTTGTTAAGAACGTGGACTGATGAAAAGGCAGAGGAAAACATTACATCTTCATACCAATATGTGAATGAGCTGACCACTCGGTTAAAAACTGGCTGGAAACTTGCCAATGAAAATTTGAAACAAGCCAGGAAGAAACATGCTGCCTATTATAACAGGGAGGCGAAAGACAGAAATTTGGCTGTGGGAGAGAAGGTACTGCTTCTTTTGCCCGGGAGTCAGAATAAGTTACAAATTGGATGGCAGGGTCCATATACAGTTCTAGAGAAGGTCTCTAGAACAAATTATAAGATAGATAAGAAGGGGAAAGAAAAAATCTATCATGTGAATCTCCTGAAGAAATATTTGGAAAGAGAACATCAGGAAGAGACACACTTGTTGACCTTGTCCATCGCCATGGAGATGAAAAAGGAACCACTTTCATCATTTGAATATCCATTACACCCCTGTGAGACAGCAGCACAGGTGAAAATCAGTACACATTTAACGAAAACTCAGAAAGAGAGAGTGCAACAGGTTCTAAATAATCATGCAGAGGTGTTAACAGACCGACCAGGGCATACAAACCTATTGGAATATGATATGAAACTGATAGACTCCACACCTGTCTGTATGAAACCATATTCGATTCCGTTTGCTAAGGAAAAAGCTTTGAAGGAAGAGATAGACTATCTGTTGAAGGAAGGAATTATTTCGCACAGTGAGTCTTCGTATAGTTCCGGTGTTGTACTTTTAAGGAAGCCCTCTGGAGAACATAGACTCTGTATAGATTACAGGAGACTGAATGCTATTACAGAAGGACAGGTGGATCCATTGCCGGATACAAATCAGCTGTTTGCCAGACTAAATAAAGCTAAATATTTCTCAAAAGTGGATCTGAGTAAAGGATACTATCAGATTCCAGTAAAGCCTGAGGTTAGACCATACCTAGCTTTTAGTACCTCAGAAGGACACTATGAGTTTAATAGATTGCCATTTGGATTGAAGAATGCGCCTAGTGTCTTCTCTAGAATGATGAGAAAAATTATTGGATCCTCTGAATAATCCCTGTATAACAAATTTTATGGATGATATCCTTATAGCAACAGAAACATTTGAGGAACACATTGACTCTCTGAACATGCTGTTTGATCGACTTAGGGAGGCAAATTTAACAGCCCGACCAACCAAATGTTGCGTTGGATGTAAAGAATTGGAATTTTTGGGACACACAGTTTATCAGGGAAACATGACCCCTGACCCAAAGAATTTAGAGAAACTACAGAAAGCCCCGAGACCACAAACCAAGAAGGACGTGAGATCCTTTGTCTCATTATGTGGTTTCTACCAGAAGTATATCAAAAACTTTAATTCCATATGTGCACCGTTAACTGAATTGACACGTAAAGGACATCCAGATCGCATTACATGGACACCACAATGTGAAATGACTTACCAAGAATTGAAGGAAAAGCTCACAAGTAAACCCATTTTGAAATTACCTGACTTAAGTCAAGAATTCATTGTAAGGACGGATGCAAGTAATATTGGGTTAGGTGCAACTCTACTACAGAAATCAGATGCATTGGATGGGGAATTAAGCCCAGTGGCATATGCTAGCAGAAAGTTGAATAAAGCTGAAATCAACTACTCAACTAGCGAAAAAGAATGTCTTGCAGTAATATGGGCAATAAAGAAATTCAATATTTATCTATATGGGAAGGCATTTAAGTTGCAAACAGACCACAAACCTTTATCGTTTCTAGCACAGGCTAAGCATGAGAACTCCAGGTTACTCCGATGGTCTTTACTTTTGGCTCCATATAATTTTAGCATTGAGTATATATCTGGAAAAACCAATTTGGGAGCGGATTTTTTTAAGCCGCCATCCGTGTGATGAGAATCACCGTAAACCCCAGAAATAATAATGAATTTCTCTATGTGTATATAGAATAAAGGACTGACATATAATGTCTGTTTTAAGAGGGGAGGTGTCGTGGAATATTCTAATCCACATATATAAATTATCAAGTAAATATAAAGCCTAATAAATACATATAATAAATAAAGGAAGAAGAATGGTAAAGAACAGTGCTGTCACAATGACTGTACTCGAAATCCCCCTTGTTTTATGCTTCGTCTGCAAATTGTAACGCTTTCACGTTGATAGTAAAAGCTTACTGTATTATTACCCGCTTTCTTCAATGAAACGTGTGCTGCATTTCTAAGAAAAACATTGAGAGGCCCTGCGTAATGACCTAAATTAATCCTAACATTAATTATATTACGTTACCAAAACGAACGAACAGATGGACTCAAATATAGAGAGAGAGAGAGGGGCGAATAAAATCGGGAACGCATGCAACACGCGTCGCGCGATACACAAATGCTGCCATCACGCGTGTAAGTCTACATGCACTAATTGTTTTTCAGACGGACAGTGATAAAATACACTACCCTTTCCCAGAGTTAGGTTTATAAATCATAAAAAACTCTTATTAGGAAAGACAACATTAGATGGGTTTACGGTTGAAAACATAACAGTACCCAGACAGCACATCTTCGAAACAGGAGGTAGAAGAAATTGCATATTTTGAACGCAGCCACGTAGCTCCTTTAAATTAGTATTTTTTGGGTTCCTTAGGGCTTGCTGACAAAGAATATGTAAAACGTTACGCAAATAGTCCAGGAATTAATAAATTATACCCAAAATAAAATATTGGGGGTGCCTGACAGCATAAAATCATTTCTGCTCATAAGATTTTTTTTTTAACGTGTTTGAAAAAAAATTTACGTTACAGAAATAGCCTACCATGTAAACTCCAAATTGATTGGAGCGCAACAAATGAAAGCCTAACCACGATTGGTCGGGCTATAAATACTATCTTGGTTGTTAGGGGAGACGGGGAAAGGTAACATTTTTTCAAACACTTGTCGAAACGGGGCTCATTGGTCAGACTCGCTGATATACACACTTGGGAGCGTTAGTTCGAAACCACTTGTTTAAATAAGCTTGATAAAGCATCAGTGCGTTGAAGCCAGCTTATATTTTGCTAAATAAAAGCCTGGAAGATAAGCAGATGGGAATTTGTGCCAGTTTGTGCCAGAATTCATTGCTAATCAACGTATCTGTGTTTATTCGTATGAATTGTGGTAAGCTTGAACCATTCAATATCTTTTAATGAAAATTGAATGTAAATTGTTAATTTATGCCTGTATATATATGTGTAGTTCAGTGGCAAACAAGAGATAAAGCCTATAATGCTCCAGCCTGAACAGAGGGTGTCGGAGGGAAGTAAAACGGCATGGAATGGCCAAATAGTACACTGACACCTAGATGATTGACTAGAAAGAAATAATGCTGGAATTGCAGAGGCGTAGTAACCATTAAGGAGGTTAATGCTGGTATAAAGTACTTCAGAATGAAGCTGATAGTTGGCCTAACGCTCTGAACTCAATGTTTGTGCTGTATTGTGATCAGTGTAACAAGAGAGTTTAAGTTAGTTATGAAGTAGAAGGTACATCCTTCTTGATTTCAGGGACCGTGGTCTTGATGGTAGTGAGCAGCACCTGGTCAGAGCTTTGCTGAATCCAGAGTCGGACAGCATACTCCTTGGTCTTTTTAGCTATCAGTGAGGTGTCTCCTGAGCCCAGAGGAGAATTCGAGCAGAGGAGTCCTTTCCTGCCGCCATCACGCCAGATAAGCGAATTGGCCAGCTGAGCTCAACATTATGTCCCCTCATCTTGAAATGACTTTGTAAAAATAATATTAAGAGGGGAAATTAATTGTATTAATATCAGGAACTGAGAACATCTCCAATACTAATTTCCTTAAGACAAACTATTGAAGTCATGATGACAACTACCAACAGAGCTTGAACAAAACCAAACCAGTATTACCTCATACTACTATTACACAACTGACACACATAGGATATTTTTAATAATATATGTCACTACCAGATTCATATTAATACATTCTGTACATAACTTGTAATTAAAATTGATTGTGATTCCTGGTTCCTTTGTATTTGAATCAGGACACATACACATTTATGACAATAATGAATACATATTGTTAATTGAAAAGTTACGAGTGACTTCTTTAAGATATTCTCATAGAGTGTTATATGTATGTGAGTGTCACAGTGTTGTTAAGAGTAGTGGATTAAATTAAATTGTTTATCTGTCTGTTGTTGTGACTTACACTTCACCATACTCATACCCTAGACACATAACGTAACATCACACTATTCCAGAATAATTCTGACTGAGATATATAGATATGTGGTAGCAAGTAAGGTTATCTATAATACACTATTCTTAATAGATATAGATACCTTCACAGCTGATCTCAGTCAGTACACTAAGTTCCCTATAAGTATTTATAACATCCCACTTCACCACAGGTGGGGAAAATTATGGAAAGGAACTGAGGTGAAAAAATAGTAGTTGTGAAACATTGTGTTTGAAATAAATACGGAACTGCGATTATTTCAAATTATATATCAGAAATTTATGCTATTACGTTGTATTAAAAAAATAAAACAATGTCTATATTTAATAGCTATATTTTGCCATAAAACGTGTTACAACAGAACTATAACATTAAGCCTAGGGGGCTCCACCAGAATGATCCAAATCGGGTCCAGTAATTATGCCGACCCTGGCAGCATCAATGGCGGTGGGGGGTCGTAAAGGGCGTGGAAAAAATTAAAAAGCAAACGCAAGGCCCAGAAATTCATTTTTTTTTTTTTTAATATATAAAGAAATTCTATCTTTAACCGACATCATCAACATCCTGTTCTCTTGTGTTCTTTCCGGATCATGTGACCATCACTGGAGTTGATCTCCTTTGTAGGAAACCTGGCTTAAGCATTCACAAGTTCTTGCAGCTGTGGTTTCTGTGGAAATTAGTTTTACATGATGAGGTTCACAGACCCCCTCCCCCTGCACAACCTCATATTAGTCACCTTGTACGACACGCCTTAAGGTGCAGTAATGCTATTAATTCTATGTCTCATCAGAGGCTACCTGAAACTTCACGGGGCTTTTAACTGACATATGAAGTAAATATTACTTTGTATGTACAGTAAGTTCTTCAATGTGTATAGACTAAAATGTATATAAACTAATACTGTAATAAATATTGCATTAGTTATAAAGTAGTATATATGACACTAATGTACCCATCCAATTATTAGGATCATGTTATCATTACCTGTATTTAAGTAACGCATGTAGAAAGGATTAGCTGTATTGTATAACTTATTTATAAACTTACCGAATAAATCAATCACCAACAAAGCAGTGATTTAATCGGCTTATCAACTTTAAGAGCTTTGGTGCTCTATGCCTCTCTCTGTTTGCCAGTCTTTCTCCGTCCGTCTTTCATTTACAAGTAACAGGAATTATGGCCAACAAAGTCACATGACATTTACTCAATAACCCTTCTTTCTTCTCTTAAATTTCTATTTGCTATTAGTGTCACATAATGCTGGACCGATTTAAGCGAAGTATCTAATACTTTACTCCCCTACAGCATTGTCCGCTACGGATCTACCGTTACATTTTATTATTGTCTACAGCGCCCTTATTACGTCATCTACATCAGTCACTTGAACAGACACTGGTCTCTTGTTTTGGAGCATGGCTGACGCAGGTAAACATCCTCAAACACATTTCTTAGTCGGCCGTCAATAAGATCGGTAAGTCCTGTGGACGTATTCTTCATCATATCCCTTTTCGCTCCTTGTGGAACAAGGATCGATCACTACAGATGGCTCCCTTAATGAACCCTTCGAAATATCACAAACACTTACAACAGTGGCTTCTGTAGCAATGTGTTTTACATGATGAGGTTACCAGCCAATATGAACAACTTCATCTTAGTCGCCTTTTACGACATTCCCGAGGGAGCAGTATTAACATATTCTGTCTGTGTTTCCTTAGAGACCCCCGCGAACTGCACAAAGCGAACGTACTGGTTTTCTACGTTTGTTTAATTGCAGTCAGCGTTTTCGTTTAACATTGGGGAGATTAGCATTTTGCATGGCTTGTATCTAGAAAAAAAAAAAAGAACAGACCTGTTACTGCCATCACCGGTGTCAATACCTTGTAGAGGTATGGCGGCTTGCGTACCCTGATTACCACCAGAGCTTTGCCAGCGGGAGTTTTACTCCTGGAAGGTTCTACCAAGCTGGACAGGTTTGCGCGGGCAGGGGTCAGACGAAAGCAGACACCCTGGTCCTCCAGGTTGGGGGTTTTAGCATAGGGCTGACACCCCTGTCTATGTAAAAAAAATTGAAGTTACGGAAACAACAACGAATAAACAAACTTTGCTGCGGGACGGATATCCGGAGTCTGAGGCTCGTATGACTGTCATTGGTGAAAGCCGAAAGGAAGCCAATGACATGAGAACGGACGTCCTGACCGCAAAACATGATACAAGAATAGGATTTTGGAATGTCAGGACAATGAATGGAACGGGTAAACTAAAACAGGTCACGGTAGAAATGAGAAACTATAGGTTACACATTCTAGGGATAAGCGAGAGCAGATGGACAGGGGCAGGAAAAGTTAAAACAGCAACAGGAGAAACAGTACTTTACTCTGGAAGAGAGAATGGACAGCACAATGAAGGCGTAGCCATTATTTTACAGAAAGGAATAGAAAGGACATTACTGGAATGGAAACCCATCAACAACAGACTGATAAGATTAAGATTGAGAGGTAGATTCACCAATATTCATCATCATCTCAACCCATAACCCGTCATGGGTCGTAGGGGTGCCATGGTGGAAGCATCAGCAGACAGGGTCCTCCACTGCTCTCTATTCTCAGCAATGCGTACAAGTGTGGAAAAACCGTGTCCTGCCCATTCTTTGATGTTATCAGCCCAGGATTTTCTTTGCCTTCCTCTTCTCCGTTTACATTCGACTGTTCCCTGGAGGATCGTTTTCGAAAGGGAGTCATGATGAGTTACATGCCCAAACCAGGCAAGCTTTCGACGTTTCACTATTGACAAAAGTGGTTCTTGGTGGCCTGCATAGGTGTTTATCTTCTCTCTAACATAGACATTTGTTTTGTGCTCTTTATACAATAATACAATGCTACGCACCAACGAATGACAGCGATGAAGAGGTCAAGGATGAATTCTATCAACAACTGCAGAAAGAAATGGAAGACACACCTAGATATGATCTTATTATAGTAATGGGAGACCTCAATGCCAAAGTTGGAACACACAATACATATAATGAAAGAGTAATGAGGAAATCCGGCAGCGGAACAGCAAACGAAAATGGGGATAAATTAATAAGTTTCTGTAGCATTAACAGCCTGGTCATTAGATGAACACTTTTCCCATATAAAGAAATTCACAAATTAACATGGGAATCACCAAATGGTCGGGACAGAAACCAGATAGACCACATCATGATTAACGGTAGATGGAGACATGCATTACAAGATGTGAAGGTAAGAAGAGGTGCAGATGTGGGAAGTGATCACCATTTAGTAGCAGCAAAACTGAAAGTGAAAGTAAGAAAGGCTGGACCAACTGTAACTACACAGAAAAGGTTTGACATCAGCAAATTGAAGGATCCCCTTACCAGAAAAGCTTTTGCGGCTGACATAAAGAAACGATATCAATTTGCCAAAAGTCAGGAAAAGACATTGACTGATGATATAGACCAGAAATTCAACACCATTTCAACAATATATAAGGAAAGCAGCAAATCATGCTAGGGAGTCCAGGAAAGGAAGAACCAAGACTGGATAACACTAGAAACATTAAACACCATAACACTGAGAAAGGAAATGAAAAGAAATAAAACAGAAGCGAAGTCCCCCAGGTTAAAGCAACTATATGGCGAACAGTACAGTCAGCTGGACAAGGAAGTTAAACGCCAAACCCGAGCCAACAAAAGGAATTTCCTAGACGATCTTGCAAGACAGGCAGAAGAGGCAGCACTGGGAAATGAACAAAGCATAGTATACAAAATAACTAAATTCATCAGCGGAAAACGAGGTGCAAACAATATTACATTAGCAAGAGATAAGCAAGGAAATCTCATCACGACAGCAGAGGGACAGGAAACAAGATGGGCAGAGCACTTCAGAGAAACTCTGAACAAGGAACCACCAGAGACACAATTGAATGTTCCTGAGGCTGAAAACGATCTAGATGTAAATACAGACATTCCACGAAAAGAAGAAATCATCACAGCAATCAAAAAGTTAAAGAACGGAAAAGCTCCTGGCCATGGTTACTTAAATGCAGAGCTATTTAAGACAGACCCTGAGCTAGCAGCAGAACTATTAGAAACACTATTTGCACAAGTTTAGAAAACGAGGACAACACCATCAGAGTGGAACAAAGGAATAATTGTCAAATTGCCCAAGAAGGGAGATCTTGCAGACTGCAATAATTGGAGAGGAATCACTCTTCTCTTAGTTCCCAGCAAAATACTAGGCAGGATAATTATACAGAGAATTTCAAAAGCAGTAGACCACAAATGAGGAAAGAACAAGCAGGATTTAGAAAGAACAGAAGATGTGTAGATCATATATTCACTCTCAGGAACATTATGGAGCAGTGCTCAGAATGGCAAAGACAGCTGTACATTAATTTCGTTGATTTTGAAAAGGCTTTTGACAGCATACATAGGGACAGTTTATGGAAAATACTGAGGGCTTATGGAATTCCAAGCTGCATAGTGTCAATCATAAAAGCGTCTATGCCAACTTTACGTGTAGTGTTGGGCAGAGCAACCTAACCTTTGAGGTGAAGACAGGAGTACGACAGGGATGCCCCTTATCAACCACTCTATTTTTAACAGTCATAGACTGGGTGATGCGCCAGACAACAGAGGGCAGTCCAAGAGGAATAAGATGGTCTACATTTTCTACATTGGAAGATCTGGAATATGCAGATGACATTGCACTACTAGCACATTCACATCAACACATCCAGGAAAAAACGGATAGACTTAATAAGTTTAGCCAGCAGGTGGGCTTGAACATCAATTTAAAGAAGTCAGAGGTCATGACGCTCAATGTGAGCAACCCTGAGCCCATATCAGTAAGGAATCAGCAACTGGTACAGACAGATACCTTCCATACCTAGGATGCATAGTAACACCAGACGGCGGGGCAGGCAAAGACATCAACATCAGAATGAATGAGGCAAGAACAACCTTTTTTAGCCTAAACAACATCTGGAAGTCCTCTCAATACAGCACAAGCACAAAATTAAGATTATATCAGAGCTGTGTGCTTTCTGTGCTTCTCTATGGTGCGGAATGCTGGAGAGTTACAGAGAAGGAAATGTCGAAATTGTCCTCTTTTCACACAATATGCCTAAGAAAAATTCACCGAATCTTTTGGCCGAATACCATCACCAACCAAGATCTGCTTACTCGGAGCAAGCAAGAGGACATGCACACCATCATAGCTGGCAGACGCTGGAGCTGAGTTGGCCATGTCCTCAGAAGAGACCCCAATGCCATCACAAGAATAGCTATGCTTTGGACCCCTGAAGGAAAACGAAAGAGAGGCCGACCAAAAATAACCTGGCGGAGGACTGTGGAGGCTGAGATGCAAAGAATGAACCAAAGTTGGGGCACTGTACGAAGGATGGCCACCGACCGAGCAAAGTGGAATCAATTTGTTGTTGCCCTACAAGACGCCTCTAGGCGTGATGGCCACTGACTGCTTTGACGGTCGGCGGCTAAGGATCAAAGAAGAAGAAGACAGACCTGTTAAAGGTAAAATTATCAGCGTCAACAATCATGACGCTTTATCTCCCCAAGGAGAATAAGCTTTCACGAAAAACATACCAAGTCCTCCTGTTGCTTGCCATCAGCTCCATTTAACTTGCCTATGTGTTGTTTTGGTCTTCATCTGCCTCTCTTGCCCTGGGGATTCCATAACAAAGACTGCCTGGTAATGCTATCAACAGATTTCCTCAATGTGTGTCCTATCCATCGCCAGCTTCTCGTTCTCATCTCTTGTTCCAATGGCACTTTTCTGGTTCTTATCATCAGTTTCGTATTTTAATCTTTCGATTCTATGCAAGTGACCATCTACGAAAGTCCGTAGCTTTTTTGTTGTAATTCTCCCTATTTCAATGCCATAAAATAGGACTGACTTGACGTTTGAGTAAAAGATTCTTATTTTGTGCGTGCGTGTGCGTGTGTGGAATTGATTTCTCGTCATCTCTTTTTATTTCCCAGTGCATTGAATGCTCATTTTGTAGTCTTATTTCGATATCATTGTAGCATTAGTTGTTGTTTAACTACAGCTGCGGTGTTTTTCGCTCGTTTGCAGCCAGTAACCCATTGAAGAGTCCTTGGTATTATCTACACTGTAGATCTAGGCTTTACCTGTGGCTTTTCTGCCATTCCGAAACGTGTTGATTTGAAGTCATGAGCTCCAGTTTCTCCAGCCTGGATTGCATGCAAAGGATCCTAATATCTGGTCCCAAGCTAGGAGGAGGAAGCGTGTGGCATACTATGCATTCCCCGCCATCCAAGGGCTCTCCAAATACTGTGCTCTGGTTCTGGGCTCTCCCAAGGAGTCGTCTTTGTCGTAAAATACAATCTGTATGTACAACACGCTCACATATATCTCGCCAAATTTCCCCCAAATTGTAAGACTAGCAACCACTTTTATAAATTCCAAAAAATAACCTAGAAATAAAATAACGAAGTTATGGAGAACGTTATCTCCTACGCCGCAAGTCAGTGCTAAGATTTTATGCCTCGACCTTGGGACACTAACGTAACATATTTTGACACAAAACCAAGCCTAGTTGTTCCGAGAAGATAGTAAGACATAAACGGTGAAAGAATAAAAGGAAGCATAAGAGGGAGAGAGAAAATGCTACACTTCGACACGCGTTTGGTTCTGCTTGGTCGTCACGAGCCGAGCAGACGATAGTGCAAGCCGATATCGTAGCTTGTTTCAAAAATACGATAGAAAAACCCCTTTTTCTGTAACGCAGATGCGAATGTATATTACCACAATGATCGGATGCGAGACAGCCCAAAACCCGTACTCACACGTATCTCTAGCGTAAAAGTAGGACTAATGTAGCGTACAGACAGCACTTTGTTGCTTTTGTGACGTATTACTACAAGCGTTGTCTCGTAATGAATGAGAGCGGCAGTTTAAAGAAAAGAAAAAAATTACGATTAACGTGGAAAATTTTGAAAAAATACAGTATGGAACGGGGAAGGGAAGGAGCATAGTTGGTGGTACTACGAGTTAGTGTTTACAAATTTGAATTGGCAAGATAGAAAAATATGTTAGTTGAGGAAATGAAGAATAAAAACGATAATATTGAATATAATGAATACAAGAATAAAAATTTAATCACTGTGTGACAGGTAACAACAGGATCACTAATTATTGGTCAGAATTATAAACTGTTAGGAACTAACCGAGATATTGACGAAGACAGATGGACGAACAGACTTGAACCTTTCTCAGTTTGCCCTGTGGTGGGGATAAGGGGAAAGTTAGTCCTAGATTTGAAAATTTAGTTCGAGTTTGAATATAAGGACGCTAAAAGCCAAACGGTACCTGATTGGCTGTAGCCTAATATACTAAGGGCAGAATAAAACTAATGGATAGTAGTATTCGGGGCCACTTGTGATAGAGATTTTCGACACTAAAGTTGTTTAAAAGCAAGATAAAAGTACTGTCTTGGCTTAGCTGTTCTGCACCAGCAAGAGATCTGGAGTTGACCATATTATCTCAATTCAAACTATTAGTGTTTAATATTTCTCTGATGCGGTAAGAAAGAAAACCTTTATATTATCATTATTATTATCATTATGTATATATTATTGAATTTGTATGAAAATTATGTGGGGAAAAGATTATCTAGAGTGAAGCCAACATCAAACTTTGTGTTGTTTCACAGAGTTGTTAAGAAATATAGTAATAGGTTGTAGAAAAGCCCGACAGGTTTTCTGACACTTTGGGAGAAAATAAAATTAAATAGTAATGGGGAAATTGTTGAACAGTATTGTGACATAAGACCAGGCAAACCACTGGCCGTCTTCTTCAGCAAGTCACCGTCTTTGTACATGACTTGATATTATTAACTTAAAATGTTTCCTTTGTCAAGGAAAGTGTCAAACTGTAGTTTGAAGTTTATTTGACCATGAATGGGGTAACAAACCAATTAAGAACGTTAACTAATTGTGTAGTTACCATGCTGAATCTGAATGAATTAAAATGTTTAGTTAGGGAAAGAGAGAGTATATCAGAGGGTGATGTAGGCCGCATTTATATTGTTCCAGGGTTTCATCCACGACTAGAAGTGAACCCAGGTCAGCTGAGATCTGTATAATTCTGCATCTAAAGAAGTGAGGCAGTATCAACTGTGTGCCTCCTTGTTATTTCAAGATCAGAAGCCTGACTTGTTATTGGAAGCTGGTGGGGTGACTATACTTCATCCTGCACATCAGAAGCCACAAAGTTAAGCCAGTGTCTGCAGGCATTTGATATATCAACCCAAAAATTGCTCTCATTTCCAAAGTGTTTAATAAATATTCAGATTGTGATGAACGTAGACGTTCTTCCTAACAGTACCCATTCATAGGAGCTATAGTACATTGACATTGTCCCAGATTGACACATGTAATTAAATTTGTGAACAATAATATATACAGTTATAAATTGAATCATTTCTGAAGTAAATATTTTGATTGATCATTTTGAATTTCAATTCCAGTATACACAAAATTGTGATTCTGGAACAATAAATTGTAAAAAATGAATTCACATTTAAATTTAACTCTGGGTGTTGTTAAATACTTTTCATAAAGTTCTTAGTTGTATTTGTTGTCATATTAGTACAACACACCTTACATTACATTAGACATTATACGTAGCTATCAGACATACTAGTCAAGAATAAGTCTGAATGAGATCATAAGGTGGTAGCAGAAAGGCACTCTGAAAACTCACCCTAATAATTGTTAGATTCAGGGTCCTTCACAGCTGACCTCATTCAGTACAATAGAAATGCATAAAAACAACAAGTCATAACATCTAATTCCACCACAGTCATGTCCTACACAAAGCCACTTCTCAGCTCCCCCTGCCTATCATGGGTTCCATAGTGGGATCCTTCGGCATGCAGGCAACCAGGTAAAAGCCGGAGTTAAGTCTGAGTCTCAAGTGACTCCTGCAAGCTTAGTGTGCAATGCTGGGTTCTAACCATGTTTCAACCCAGGGGGAATCATTGAAAGTATGTGATTGGTTTCAAAAGTCAATGAGGGTGTAATTAGCCTCACAGACAGAGATTCTCATCTAAATCTACATACTATTACATTGTTCATAACTGGTGGTCATACACGATGAATCTAGATATCCTCCATGCATGTAGAGTCAGTAAATCACTGATAAAGAAAAATCACTTCTATTTAGTGTCTATGATATATTTCAGGAAAGGTAGGGTTAACAAAAATAGGAAAGGTAGATTTAACATATAGAAAATTTAGGGTTAACACACATAGGAAAGGCATGGTTAACAGACATAGGAAAGGTAGGGTTAACACATATAGGAAAGGTAGGGTTAACACATATAGGAAAGGTAGGGTTAACACAAATAAGAAAGGTAGGGTTAACAAACATAGGAAAGGTAGGATTAACACACATAGAAAAAGGTAGTGTTAACAAACACAGGAAAGGTAGGGTTAACAAACATCGTAAAGGTAGGGTTAACACACATAGGAAAGGTAGGGTTAACACACATAGGAAAGGTAAGGTTATTGTTACGAGAGGATTTATGATATTAGCCACTATTGTAGTGAGCTCGGGTAAAAGTTGCACATTTTGGGTTTTGAAATGCAATTAATGTATATTATGTTTTCGCGCTTCACGGTGTTGAAAGCGAAGAGTATATGTTGCTTAGTTTTAGGATGACGTGTCGCGTTGATAAGCTAGCACGTGACAACATTATAATTGTACCCTTTTTATGTTAACCTTGGTCCCAGACGGACGCTATTTTGAAGACTCCCGTGATGATGATAGTTATGTAAAGGATTTATTTATGATAAGGCACGAGGGTCTGCCTATTAGATGTGGATACGATTTTACGTCTCATTGAGGAAATGGAATACGTTTAAAATGGATGTAATGTACAGGGAGCAATATTTATTAAGAAGTATCCAAAGTCACATTAATCGCGTAAGTCGAGCTGTTCATTACCGGATTACCGATCCATGGAATCACGTGTAAATAGCCTGACATTATGACGACTTAAGGAGGTAAACTCAAGTGACGATTTATTATATTTGCATTATGATGATGAACTGCCTTATTGGATTATGCTGTGATTAAATGTGTTCGTTGGACTCTTACTACAACGGATTTGTCCATTGATTGATGTTGAAGGTTAAACAATTTTGGCCCATCATTCGCGATTCCAACCAAGGCACAATACGCTCTAAGCCTAGAGAATTATTTATAAACAAAGAGCCCAACTATTATATGGACAGAATAATGAACATTGATGTTAAATCAAACAAGCAGGAATTAAATGCCAAACTACGTTGCCGCACGAACTGACTTTAGAAGCTATCAGAAAACCCCGTTAACAACAGACGGTAACACATAATAACACTGAAAGCAACCGGCACTAAAATTGGTGGCAACACACTGGTAACAACACCACAACACCCGCCACAACAACGTGGGCAACAACGTGATGGCCAGTGTGGGTAACGAAACAACAAATTAGCGACCAACGCAAGGAAAGAAACGACAAAGTAACGAAAAAAATTTTTTTTTTTATTCATAATATGACGAGAGCAAGTCTGATTCAAAAAGACAATTTATCGTTCGAATTGCCAAGAATGTGTTTATAATCGTAAATTGCTCATGTGACTTGCACTTTGTGACGCAATACGCATAACAACGCAAGAGCAGCACAACGTCATCAGTCTGTGTGCAAGAGGAACGTCAAATATCCAAGACCGTTGCAGACAATGTCGAAAGTCAATTCAAGAACAAGAATGGATCCAGAACAGTACCAGTACTTGCAAACATCCAACTAGCTTCAAAGACCTATCGTTACCGTCGATGCATGCTAGCACTGTACGGGGAAAACTGTCGAACTCCAAAAGCTAAGTAACCTGTTTTGGTTTAATAGAAGCAAACTGTGGTCCATTTGTATTTGGTAGGCATATACGACTCATGTATGTTACATGTATTTCTGTAATATTCGTATGTTTGTATATGTTTAAGCGGGTTTGGTTGGCGGGAATCAGAACTGATGTTATGTCGCTTCGGCTGACCGCAACAGTTCTGATCGATCCTAGGGTTCATTGAATATTTGCAATTTTGGATACAAGAGATCCCCAAATAAATTACCTGGGAACTATCTGCTTGTAATTGCAAAAATTCAATATTAGGTGTTAGTTGTAAGGTGATGTGATATCCGGTGTATTTTTCTGTACTAAGTTTCATTTAATTCATTTTTCGTCGTTCGTTTGTAAGCTATTACGTCTATTCTCAACCTTTCTATCATTTAGTTTATAATTATTAAATATTTGTCTGTTATAGAGTCCTGTGACGTCACCGTTTTTAGTGTACGTGTTTTAACCTAGATTTGGTTTAACCTTGACCCTACTTCCGATTTTCTGCTCGTTTCATATAATCATTTTTATGTTTGCATTTGTCAATTGTGATGTGCTACTGTCTTGTAGAACTTTAGTTTATTGTTTGTCTTGTATTTATTGATTTATAAATTGATAGTATAATAATGATAGTATAAATTAGTTAGGTATTAATATGATAAAAAATTATTTTGATTAATTTTGATTAAATTTTAAAAAAAGGGGATTGATGGAATGATTGCAACAATTTGCACTAGTTGTTCATTTCACTATTAGTTGTTCATCATGACTAGGGCATGATGGTATAATATATGGACAAATACTTATAAATTTATAGTTTGCCTTGATTGTAATTGGCATATTGGAGATTGATTAGTACACTAGTCGAGACATTGTACTACATTGTCCACTGGGTATATATGAATAATTAAATACTTTATATTGTTTATTAATACATATTATTGATTAAATAGATAGATTATTAACTTAAGGATGGCTACATTAGAATCTTTCGTTAAAATTGGAAAAGATTTTGCAGAGAAACAACTAGCTATTGCTAAGCAAGAGGAAGCAGATAGAAAAAGAGAAAAAGAAATTGCTAAACGAGAAGAAGAAGAACGTGAGGCCAAATTAGAAAAACAAAAAGAAATTGCTAAACGAGAAGAAGAAGAACGTGAGGCCAAATTAGAGAAGCAAAAAGCTGAATTAAAGCGTGAAGAAGAAAGAAAAGTGGCAAAAGATGAAATATTACGAATTGAAGAAGAAAATAAAAGGAAACAAGAAGAAATTTTAAGGCAACAAGAAAAAGAATTGGCACTTATTCAGTTGGAAACAGCCAAATTAAAAGCACAATGCGCTACTACTAGCCATGGTGTTAATTCTAATGATATGTCTTCATCTAACCAACACAAAAGTTATTATAACTTTAAACTGCCACATTTTAAACTCTGACGATTTAGCATCGTATCTGGCACGTTTTGAACAGGTATGTAAGACAAATAACTTGGATAAATCTGCATGGGCACTTAAACTTCGAGAATTTTTGGATGGTGAGCCTTTAAACGCAACCGAGAATGTTGATCCTACTATGGCTTGCGATTATAATGCCATAAAGGCTTTGTTATTACGACTTTTTCATTTGGATGAGGAAGGATGCAGATTAAGGTTTAAAAATCTTCAACCAGATTCAAATAAAGATTTCATAGGCTTCATTGCGAATATACGCAACACCTTTAATAGATGGGTGGAACTTGCTGGGGTGAATAAATCTTATGATAAATGTGTGGATTTGCTACTCAGGGATAAAGTTTTATCTTCGGTTAGTTCACCATTTTTTTCCTTCTTACAGGAACGTAAACCACCTACCATTGCTGCTTTAGAAGAGATAGCAATAAATTATTGCACCGCACATCCTAATGTCAGCATGGATAATTCACATCTAAGAGAACCATTACCTGTAGCATCTAACATGTCATATCATGGTTAAGACAAATCAAGAAGACACAGCCTAAATAGGAATCATTTTAACAGCAGATATAATGATCATTACAATCAGGGACAAAATCATTATAACAACTATAATAATTTTAACCGAGGTAGACAACAGTTCAGATATCAAGTACCTAAGTTTACACATAAAGAAAATTTTCAACAGAAACCAAGTTGGAATAAACTTTTTACTGATAAGGTAAATAATAATGGTAACTCTTGGCGTAAGAATAATGACAATTTTAGACCAAGACACAAAAGTTATAACAGTAGGAGCAGTAACAATAATTATTCAGGGTTTCATGGCAGACAACGCTCCTTCTCCAGACATCAACAACGATTTACTCATAATACAGGGGCAGCGTTAACCACCAATGCACCTCCATGTAATAACAATATTGATACCCCAACACATTCATTATCTGCATGTTATGATGTTGCTAATAACGTGGCATATATTTGTCCACAATGCCATACTATTTTTCAGAAATCCAGCCAGCCGACAGTACAAGTTACACAACCTACTCCTGCTATTTGTCTCACGGCTAACGATGGAACAGGGACATTGATTTGTTAATAAATGAATTTTAGATGGAAACATTATTTCAGTTTTGAGGGATTCCGGCTCCACCACCATTGGCATCCGTCAATCCTTAGTACATCCTCGTTACGTTACTAAAGAGTTTGTACGCTGCATTACTTTCGGAAGAACTATTGAATATTATCCCACTGCAATCATAGACGTTAATACCCCATTCTTTTCAGGGAAAGTTAAAGTATGTCTGCTTCAGAATCCTGTTGCTGATTTGACAGTCGGACGCATCCATGGCAGCAAAGACTGCACACCTGAGGAGATATTAGAATGGGAAAGATTGAACTTGTATGCAGCCAATACAGTGACAACACGAGCTCAAGCTCATGAGTTAGAGAAGAAAGATACTACAGTTACTAAAGTAGTGGATAACACTGACAATGAACCTAAATCGATGATTGATATAGAGTCTTTTGCACTCAAACAAAGAGAAGATAACTCTTTGAAGAAATTTTTTGCATTAGTGAACAAATATGATGATATTACTTTTAAAAATAATGTTAAACATTGGTTCACTATCAAAAATGATATTTTACTTAGGAATAGTATAGAAAAGGATAAGATAAAACAACAGGTCATAGTACCATCGTCGTTAAGGACATACATACTACGACATGCACATGACTCCCAATACGTGGGTCATATGGGCTACACTCGCACACGTTCACGAGTATTGTCGTCTTTTTTCTGGCCAGGAATTTCACGAGACGTATCCTTGTACGTACGTTCCTGTGTAATTTGCCAGGAAGTTAAGTCTCGTGGAGCATTCCATAATGCTCCCATTCAGGCTTGCGAGATATCAGTTCGTCTTTTCGATAAGATGGCAATAGACATTATTGGTCCTATGTTACCTACTGCTAGAGGTCATAGGTACATATTAACATGCATTGACCTATGCACTTGATGGCCAGAGGTTATACCTCTTAAAAATATTACGACATCTGATAAAGCTGATGCTTGCTATTGATATTTTCTAGGCTCGGTTTTCCAAAAAAATTACTTTCGGACCATGGACCTCAATTTGTGTCTGACACAATGAAAGAAGTAATGAAGACACTTAATATAGGAAGAAGTCTCAGTAGTGTTTATCATCCAATGAGCAATGGTTCAGTTGAGAGGCTCAACCGCACCATTAAACAACTGTTACATAAAGTTACCGTAAACAATCCTCAAGATTTTGACAGAGCTATTCCAGCTGTCTTGTTTGCGTACCGAGAGATTCCGCATGAACAAACCGGTTTCTCTCAGTTCGAGTTAGTGTTTGGTGCTCCACCAAGAGGTCCAATGGGACTTATTAAAGACTTATTACTCGACTCTGAGATGACTCAGGAAACACAGTCATCTTATGAATACGTTATTAACTTACTTAAACAAATTATAGAGGCTTGCCAAATGGCAACAGCTTCATCAGAGGCTGCGAAAGATAAAGCTAGACAATTTCAAAATAAAAATAGACGACTACGCCAGTTATTTCCTGGTGACGAAGCTTTCAGTCGAACACCTGCTGCAATACTGCCCAACCTACAGTAATAAACGGAGTAGCATATGGCAACAACCCACTTCTGTAAACGAAAAACTGTTTGGAGATGTTGGGAGCCTTGGGTTGACTACTGCCTTTATTAGAGTCATAAATGTGGAAGTCTGAAGGCGAACGAGGAAGAAGAAGAAGAAGAAAGAGTTCTTTACTCGTCCACTACATCTGCAATCTATTTTTCAAGACTTAGATGACAAATCATTTGGGTCTTGCCAATATTCTAGTCTTTCTGTAATTCCGGAAGAGGAATCATCATTTCCTGAGGTAAAAATGTCTTTTCCTATACCGGAGTTACAATCTTCCGAATCTTGGAGAGATGTTGCTATTTCATCTTCACTTACCTGACAGGAAAATAATTCTATTAGTAAACTTTTAGAGACTTACTCTGATGTTTTGACTGATATACCAGGTCGACTTCTATAATATCTCACGACATTATACTTAAAGACTGTACACCAATAAAACTTCGTCCTTACTCCGTCCCTATTCATTTTCAAGATAAAACATCTCAAGAACTTAAACAGATGTTAGCATTAGGAATTATCGAACATAGTAACTCTCCATTTGCTTCACCACTAGTTATTGTTAGAAAAAAGGACAATAATATACGACTATGTGTAGATTACAGGAAACTTAACGCCCAAACTGTACCAGACAGTGAACCTCACCATTTGATTGACGATCTACTTACTCGTCTTTCGTCAGCTAAATATTTCACAAAAATTGACTTAACCAAGGGATATTGGCAGATTCCCTTAACTGAACAAGCAAAATATTACACTGCATTTTCGACTCCACAAGGTCTTTACCAGTGGAATGTCATGCCTTTTGGGCTAATGAACGCTCCTGCAACGTTCATTCGAATGATGCGAAAAATTTTATCTTGCAGATCAGACATCATCACATATATTGATGACATTTGTCTATTCAGTTCTTCTTTTGATGAACATTTCATAGGTTTAAGTTCAGTATTAGATATTTTAAGAACTAATAACTTAACTGCCAGACCAAGTAAAATGCAAATAGGCTTCCATGAAATAACATTCCTTGGACATATCATAGGAGCTGGACAAATTCAAACTATTCCCCAAAATGTTTCAAAGATTTTAAAACTATCAGTTCCACAAACAAAGAAACAAGTTAGGAGCTTACTGGGTCTTGTCCAGTATTATAGTAGATTTATTCCCAACTTGTCGTTCATTACGGCTGTCTTGTCTTCGTTATTGAAGAAAGATATGCCTACGAAAATTAAGTGGACAACTGACTGCGAGACAACGTTTAATAAAATTATATTTTTTTTCTCCAGGCCACCTATTCTAAGATTATCAGATACTAAAAAAATGTTTATACTCCGTACAGATGCGAGCAATTACGGATTAGGAGGTACCCTGTTACAAGAGCATGACGGCGTACTTCACCCAACTCTATACATATCGAGAAAACTCAACGATGCCGAACGCAAATATTCAGTCATCGACAAAGAACTGTTAGGCGTCGTTTGGGCAATTCAGAAGTTAGAGAAGTTCTTGCTAGGCGCACCTTTTGTGATAAAGACAGACCAAAAGGCAGTGGCTTCACTCAGAAAAGCCAACCACAAAAACGCCAAGTTGGCCCGTTTCGCTATATTGTTACAGCCTTTCAATTTTACCATCGAAGCTATTCCGGGACATGAAAATGTGATAGCGGATACTTTGTCACGCAATCCTTTGTCACAAAACGATGGAAAAGAAATAACTCAATAAACTCAAACTGGGTTTTATACTGAAACTTACAGAGCTTTATTCGAGAGACTACAAACCTACAACTGATAATGAACAAACAAATCAAGTCTGTCCCAAACGAAACAAGAATTTTCGTGATGAAATTTCAAATAAAAAAAAAACATTACAGCATCCTAGGTCAAATAAATTGACAAAGAAACATTCTTTGTACGTTCAAAATAATAACATTTCGTTTCAAATAATCACTTGACATTATTGACCTCGTTTGAATGATCACGGACTTTGGTTAGTGTCCTTACGTAACTCAAGAGACTTCAAATATTATTCATTCAAGGAACGTGTTGCCGTCACCAGACTTGATGTTACGTGTCTTTTATCTTGATAATGTTAAAATTTAATGACAGGATGAATCCTATAGGCCAAGTTCACTTCTAGGGTAGCAAACGTATTAATAATAATAATAATAAATTCTTTAAGCACCAAACACGGCGCATAAGGCAGAAACCAGCGCTCTCCAGGTTGTTCGTTGTGACGCCACTCCTCTTAGCTCTTGCACATTATTTAGGCCCAACGTTCTTCCTTCTCTTATTATTGTTCTTCTGAGTGTTTCTTTTGGTCTTCCTTTTTTTTCCTCTTACCCTCAGGAACCCAAGTGAGCGCCTGTAGTGGTATTCTGTTGTTTTGCATTCGTAGGACATGACCGATATATGACCATCGTCTTTTCCTTATATAGTCGGAGACATATTTCTGCCTAGATTCTTCTCTTATTTGTCGATTAGTCTTGAATTCTTTCCAACTGATGTTCATGAGTTTTCTAAGACATTTGTTCTCGAATGTATTCAGCTTGTTCTCCAATGATTTTGTTATTTTCCAACTCTCACAGCCGTATGTTAACACTGAGATAACATTTGAATTAAACAGACGAAGCTTGGTATGTATATTCAATGATCGTAATTTCCAAATGTTAGATAATCTATTGAAGGCGCTAGCTGCCAAAGCAATTCTAGTATGAATTTCTCTTGTTGTGTCACCATCCTGAGTCATTTTACTGCCTAAATAATTGAAACTTTCAACTTTCTGTAGTTTGTCCCCGTTCAAGATGATATCAAAGGTCTCGTTAGAAAAGTTCATAGCTTTAGTTTTAGAGGCATTTATTTGGAGACCTATTTTAACCGAGAGATGACACAAATTATTTACTGCTTCTTGGGATTGTCTGGGTGTTGAACTTAAGAATGCTAAATCATCTGCGAAATCCAGGTCCCCCAGGAATTTTCCATTTGTCCATTTTATACCTAATTGTTCATTGTGGGTATAGTATTAGACACCGTAATAAGCCAACATCAATCACCCTTATTTGAGCTACAATGGACGAAATGGACAGTATACATTTTTATTCAAACATCACGATGCTCCAAATTGAATACATATCAGTTCAATACACAAATGGCATATTATATGCAGTCGTCGATAAAACTTTACGTAGTCCGTTCATGTCTGGAACGCTGTCCTTTTCATTTTTAATGTTTTAATATATTATATTGTCACACTCAACATTGAGCAGCTATACTCCCTTTAAATGAAGATAACTAGATACACCTCACAGAAGATCTTGATGTATTAGTGATGGAATAACATAGGGATGTGCAATATATATATTCAGGAGCTCAAACACATGCGACCACTCTCCATGACACACAATGGTAGAAGGCCCCGCACTTCTGCTTCTCAAGTTTCACGTGAGCCAGCCAAGCATATCGGCATGACGTCACTACCCGTATTAATAAGTGACCCCGCATAAAATAAACAAAAAAGGAGCCTAGTAGAGCTACCTATTATATAGACACAGTCGTTATGAATTTTAATCATAACACTTGACCAGTAACGAGTGAACCAGTCTACAACCTACAAAGAACAAGCATCGGCTGAAGCAGAAACCAGTTGACATTTTACTGGCAGCTAAATACACATTCAAAGCTGCCAAGTGAACACTATATTTTCAAACAAGAAAACATTTTTTTCATATCAGACCATCACTTGTGAAGAAATTTTAAAAGCCTTTATCTAAATTCACTCCGCCCTTATTTATTTTGCAATTGTGAACGATAATTTACTATTAACTTTTGTTTTCTTTAAATATACAAATTTATAGTTGTTTTAGTCATTTTGAGTGAAATGCACCCGTATGTCTCAATCATTTTAAATACATACAGCTGAACTATTTAAGTAATGTTTTACTGATTGAAATCAGTTAGGGGCTTGAACGAGTTAAAATACATAATAATTCTTCATAAAAGGCGGTGGGCAGATCCAAAGCCAACAAATGCTCAGTCCATTTTAGCATTGTTCTTGATTTCTTTTAAAAAAAAATAAAGTTTTGCCTCGTTTTGGCGAGGAGCGTCCCGTTCAACCTAGTCGGTTATATTAGGGCGCATGTCCAAACATAAAAGACCCTTAGGAAACACCCTCGAGATAGAAGCATCATCATCCTTCTATCTACAACTGTGCCAGGATTAATCTTGAGCGAATGTAGATAACTTTGAAGAACCTCATTAGATACTCTAGGTTTTGACCATTGTTGGACCATCACCGCAGAGCAAGGGGAGTAAATCCCGTGACATCGCTATTAGGTTTCCATACCAGTCCGATAACATAGCATCAACAGGAAAGTATTCTAACCGCTCAGCCACATTACGCCCCAGTCCTTAAACAAAACTATGATGGTTCCTTTTCCCCGTTCCCTTATCACAGGTGTGATAACAATATCGTTAAGTAAAGCCATGGGGTATAATTTTTTTTTTTCTGGAGGCAGTTATAAATAAAGTTAACTCTTTCGGCCCCATTATTTTTTTAGACTTTATCTAGGCTCCAAACCTAAAGCCTTTTTTTACTTTCACGTATGATTTTTATATATATTGGGAATACAGAATGGTTTACAGTAGAAACAGGGGTGAAACAAGGCTGTATTATGTCACCACTACTTTTTGGAATAGCTATTGATTGGGTTATGAGAAACTATACCCACAATGAACAATTAGGTATAAAATGGACAAATGGAAAATTCCTGGGGGACCTGGATTTCGCAGATGATTTAGCATTCTTAAGTTCAACACCCAGACAATCCCAAGAAGCAGTAAATAATTTGTGTCATCTCTCGGTTAAAATAGGTCTCCAAATAAATGCCTCTAAAACTAAAGCTATGAACTTTTCTAACGAGACCTTTGATATCATCTTGAACGGGGACAAACTACAGAAAGTTGAAAGTTTCAATTATTTAGGCAGTAAAATGACTCAGGATGGTGACACAACAAGAGAAATTCATACTAGAATTGCTTTGGCAGCTAGCGCTTTCAATAGATTATCTAACATTTGGAAATTACGATCATTGAATATACATACCAAGCTTCGTCTGTTTAATTCAAATGTTATCTCAGTGTTAACATACGGCTGTGAGAGTTTGAAAATAACAAAATCATTGGAGAACAAGCTGAATACATTCGAGAACAAATGTCTTAGAAAACTCATGAACATCAGTTGGAAAGAATTCAAGACTAATCGACAAATAAGAGAAGAATCTAGGCAGAAATATGTCTCCGACTATATAAGGAAAAGACGATGGTCATATATCGGTCATGTCCTACGAATGCAAAACAACAGAATACCACTACAGGCGCTCACTTGGGTTCCTGAGGGTAAGAGGAAAAAAGGAAGACCAAAAGAACCACTCAGAAGAACAATAATAAGAGAAGGAAGAACGTTGGGCCTAAATAATGTGCAAGAGCTAAGAGGAGTGGCGTCACAACGAACAGAGCACAGAGAGTGGAGAGCACTGGTTTATGCCTTATGTGCCGTGTTTGGTGCTTAAAGAATTTATTATTATTATTATATATATATATATATATATATATATATATATATATATATTATATATATATATATATATATAATATATATATATATATATATATATATATATATATATATATATATATATATATATATGCAAACAGCATCACCAGAAGTTCAACGCTATTTTAGGGCCGGTCTCAGCCGAGGCAGGTCCCGATTTAGGCTGTTTTGGAAGGGGCCCTTGAACTTGTATTTATTTCAGATAAGTTTGTATTGCTCAATAAACACGCAGACTACGTGACGCATGTGAAATTGCTGTACACAAGTTACAATTTACTGACGGGTCAGATAATTCTTTCTGTTTGGTCATTGTTACATTTTTTTCCGCATATAACTTTAAACACGCATTTTTTACATAAAAATCTGTTCAGCAATACTTTTTTTTTAAACTGGTGGTAACATTTATAATGTGGATCCCACTGTTATCGCGGGGCCCGAATGGGCCAAATCGCTTAAATCGGCTTAAGGCGGACCTACGCGAAGGATCCCATAACTATTCATCTGGCTGTAAATAATTCTCGTATCTTAACATTAACTCTGTCCCTCTTTCGGTGTCGGTATTTTTGCATTATTTAAACGCGTTGTCTTTACCGAAATGTTATGCTTATCGCAAAATCCTCAGAATAAATGTCAGTAACCGATTATTCATATCCTGGTTTTACATGTCTGTCTTTCACTCTGACTCTGTAATTCGATATTATACTGCTTCAGTACAACTCTATAAATATAACATCAAGTACCCGCGCCACCCTTACCTTGTCCGGTCACACGATGACAACTGATCGACTGAACTTCTGTCATGGTTTATCTCAGGTATGGACACCCGAGCAAGCTGTCAAAGCAAAATGCTCTATACTAAAATAAATTGACTGAAGACCACAAAGATGGGATATTACAAAAGAATTGTTAAAAGTACAACTGACGTCGAAGTCTATTGAATTTCCAGCGAAAGAAGATAGTGCAAAAGAAAGAAAGAAAGAAAATCCTTACGGAGTCAGAGACAGTTCACTTTTAATGGTTATGTTTTAAACCATTACATTATTCCCCCGTGAATGTTAAATCGGCTCTGATGATTGGTCTACTGGCGCGACAGACTGGTAATTTGTTTTGTAGATTTTCCTTCGATTATAGCACTGTTCTGCAATTTAACAACCAACTTTATTTTTGACGGAAAATACGTTTATTCTTTCAAACTTGGATGAATGATCGAATACTCAAGTGGTTTTTACTTGTTGATTCTGTACTGCGCATTTTCAGTGCTTCAAAATGATCGCGCCCAGAATGATGGTAGTGATCTTCGGTTGACTTGAGGATTAGCGAGTAAATTATTTGACGAAAATCAAGATGAAGAAACTATTGCAGACTGTAGTGATTATGCAGATGACAACTAGACGAATCGGATTATTAACGGGTGTCTGAAATAGGCATATGCCAATGGAGATGATAGTGACAGGCCTAGTGTCGAAAATGAATGTATGAGGACAGAACAACGTAATTAGATTGCAACAAACACAGGGACCAAATCTGACCCAACAAGAACTAAAATGGAGAGGGATGATCATTTTACAGTTCTAGATTTTTCTAACAACACTAATATTGTTTACATAATATTTTTCTCTCTCACTGATACGTTTCGACATTGCCTACTTTTACAGGCCATTGACCTGATGTTGTGTTCTGTGGACATTATTATGTTCTGAGGATTTCAAATTAGTAAAAATTATAAAATAAAACTGTTATAATTAATATTTCTGTGTGTGATATGTTGGTGCTTTTATCTGTATATTTTTACCCGTGGGTTCGAGGCAGTACTGCAAGCCGAAATGTACAGATGTTGTATTGAAGAATTGTTTCATCAGTTCTTTTCTGTTAACCTCTATGTTACCTTACACAAGTAATAATTTTGTTCGAAAGCATTTCAACATTATGCTCACTGTAAGTCTTATTACATTTAGCTTTATTTTCATAAAGGTTCCAAAAGTTGTCATAGCTGGGTGTTGTAGTGGGGAGAAGCTCCTTCTGTAGATTAATGCATCTGTGGCGGTTTGTCTCCCCAGCCCTGCAGAAGTGGTCCGCTAATGGCCAAACTCGAGCAAGAGGAATACGATTTTACAATGGTAGCAGCATTCCATCAAGATTACTCTTGGCAGAGATATAAATAGAAGGTTGGTGCTTCTATTTCAGGGAGACACGCCGAAGGCAGTTTACCATTTGACTTCCGACTTCTGAAGAGGACAGACGTATTTTTGCTAACGTCAAAGTACACAAGGCTGATACTTCCTTTTTAGGACGAGACACAGTGGGGAAATTCATCGAACTACTCAAGTTTTCAGATAAGTTTATATATATATATTTTTTATCTATCTTTAGTATTAGCTTATTGCAGTTAGTTTTAGGTGACTAGGTAAGTGTTAGCTAGACGTATTATTATAACTTAGGAATTCTATTAAATACGCTTGATAGACATAATAAAGATAAGTGGCGATTCCTTTTCAGTTTGATTTAATTATTAGCTTATTACATTTAATATCAAGTAATTGGTGACAAGTTAAGTATCGCTTGGAATATTAATATTACTCAGGAATTTTAGGGGAAATAAAATATAGAAAAATAGATACAAGCGCCACGTGGCACTTGCTTGTGTGAGATCTGGCAGCCATCTTGAAAGACATAATAATGTGGTGATTTCCTTTGTAGTTTGATGTAAGTATTAGATTATTGCAGTTAATATTGTATTAAGGGACTATTTAACTATTGCTTTCAATACTTGTATTTTTTTTTTTTTTTAACCAGCGGCACTTGGGCTTTCAGCCCTTCGGCCCAATGACATGTCATTGCGAGGCTGGGGAACCTGAGGACTTTCCTTCCAACCCGGTCAGGAGCTTTGCTCCTTCCCATCCACAGAGGGTTTATCACAGGAGCCGTTCAGGCTATTCAGTCAAATTTCCGGCCGTAAACATTTCTTCAAACGCCGACGCCCGGGTTTGAACCATGAACACCTGGTCGCCAGTACAACGCCGAAGCCATTACACCAGCGCGGCTCCCTCAATACTTGTATAAGTTAGGAATTGTAGTGAGGAAAAAAAATAAATAAATAAACCAAAAACTACAGATTACTAGTAATAATAATCAACCATCAAAATATAATTTAAGTAAAACAAATATATTAAAGGTACCTGGCAAAATTCGAACTAGATTTAACTGTTCAACAAGGTCTACTAGACGGGTTTAAAAGTGTTTCTTAAATAATAATAGTATAAAATTTTAAAAAAAAGGAGAAAGATTAAAGCAGTGAGACTAAGGATAAACATTAAAGTTCAAACAAAACCAAACACATAATGAAAAGAGTAGTAGCAAATTAAAAGACAGGGACAATACCACCGATCACCAGGGCACAGTCCAGGGAAGGCAAAGTGTGGGCCAAGACACCTGAAAAGGACAAAACACCAAACCTGACAGAAAAAAACAGGACCACGAACCCTGAAGTCAGAAACAGAGAAATAAAAGACAGGATAGAGACAGTAAGGGAAAAACTGGAAGGAGGCTCGGAAGTAAAAACAACAATAAGCATAAACAATAAAGGCGAAAACTCAGGAACCAGGGCAGCTAACAAAAAGATAGGACTCAGGGAAGATGAAAATCAGGACCACCAGAAAAACACAACCAAAAGAAGTCGGGAAACCAGAGGAGAAAATAAAGAAGACTCCAACCGGAACGAAACCCCCCAAAAAGTTAAAATTACACAAATAGCTGGAACGGAAGCCACGCGTAGATCTCTCCCGGACGACAAAATCCTGGTCATCCTGGAAAAAGTAATTCATAAAAAAGCCATTGCTAAAATACAAAAACAAAAAAAGTGGAGTAATGCTAACATTAAATGAAACAGAACAAACAAAAATTTTACTACAAGAACTGCAGCAAAAACCAAAATTGATCCAACTAGCACACAACATCAAAATACAAAAAAAAAAACTCTCCCTCGCCACTTATGACTTCTGTACTGGCTACTGTCTCACCACCTCTGACAACCAGAAGGAGATAAGCTTTCACTAAGTCCACAGACACAATTATACAGACAATCATATAATTACAGTATAGTTAAAGATAAACTGATCCAGTGTACATTTTATAGTTTATTAAAACAACAAATCAAATCCACAGTAAACAAAATAAAGTGCGAGTTCGCACCACCTAAAAAAGAACGATTTAAGTGAAAGACAGTATATAAACAAACAAAAAAACCCCCACAAATTCCCCACTCTCCTTTCACACTTGCATGAACAGAATTAAAGGTTAAATAAATATACTCGGTGGGGTCTCTAACTATGAGCCACCACTCCTGTCTACACTATATTATCTAACTAACACTCTATCCCACTGAAGGTCGAGAACGAAATAACTACTGCCTCAAGCGCTCCGTCCTACACCACGATCACTGCTACCCTACTGACTATGCAGCGCTAACTCAGAGGCTGTTCTCTAAGTCTATCAATCTGACCATACTGGTCCCAGCTAGTTTCTCTCTCTCTCTCCCTACTCCGTCTTGATTCAGTGACTATCTGACGCGCTGTCTTCTTCTGAGGATCTGATGAGTTGCTGCTCCGTCACTCCCCTCTTCTTGGTTGCAGTTTGGAATGGTATGTTTTCCCTATCTACTTTCCGGTATACTGATACCAAGGGTCTGGTTCTCTACAGCGATATGTTGTGGCCGAAGGCTGTAGATGTTTTTTCGGCTTTATTATGGCCGTATTAGAAGCACAAGGCAACGCGACAATTTGGTGGGCTTTAACGAACTAAGAGCTCCTGATTTAAGAAAACCGTTCCCGCTGAGGCATGTGCCCTCACTGCACGAGAACGTCTCCTCTCTTTCACTGGTGCAGACGTAAGGGCGCCGGTACTAACGCGTACCCAGTTCTCTTCACCTCTGGCGATATCTCGAACCTTCTAATTCTGACATACCGTGGTAAGTTGTAGGGCAGTCTACAGCCTCCCCTATGTGCCGTGACAATGCTGTAAAACGAAAAAAATAACATCTATACAAGTCAAAATATTCTCATCCCTAACACATAAACACCCTAAATTAATACATCTCCCCTACTCACAAATCTACACACACGAAATACACAGATATTTATGCACACGGGTCAGACTGATCCACCGTCCCCCCACCCCCCTATCTCTCTCTCCCGCACCAACGTAAATTGCTGTCTGGTAGAAAAACCCCTGACACGGGCTGACCTGAATCTTTTGTGCTAATCTTGCCCTCAGGTGTCACAACATTGCATTCTCCGCAATCTAAAATCCCCGGTATAATTCCTAGGCCCTACTTCTTACGGACTGACCCGGGAAGGTATCAATTAACACAATTATATATATATATATATATATATATATATATATATATATATATATATATATAGATATATATATATATATAAACCATCTAGGTAATATTAAATCCCATCTCAACCCTTTGTCTTCTGACTACACGACCAAATAACACAAGTAACTAAATACACAAACTACCCGCGTATATACACTACGAACTATCATTAATCACATTGAGGTTATAATAATAATAATAATAATAATAGCCCCTTCAGTCATAACTGACTATGGGAATGCGCCCCTGAGGTGACAGCCCTCAGCTGCTTATTTTCCTGGTGCTCCTTTCGACGTTTTCTCCTCACCTCTGCTTCTTGTGTGAGCCTCTCTTCGCCCAATCTGAGGTGGCGCCGTAAATAGCATCGCCACTTAGTGCGATCGGCAGCTTCATCCTCCCATGCTGCTGGATCCATGTCCAGTGCCCTCATATCTCTCTTGCACACATCTTTGAACCTCAGCTGTGGTCGCCCAACTGTTCTCTTGCCATCTGCTAATTGTCCGTAGAAGATATCTTTTGGGATGCGACCATCTTCCATGCGGCGAACATGGCCAAGCCAGCGAAGTCTGCGTTGTCTAAGAAGCGTATACATACTTTGAAGGCCAGCACGTGACAACACCTCGACATTTGTCACTTTATCTTTCCACGAGATGCCGAGGATGCGGCGTAGACACCGCAAATGGAAGGTATTGAGCCTTCTTTCTTGCTTAGCATAGGTCGTCCAGGTCTCGCTGCCATATAGGAGTGTGCTGGTGACGCAGGCATTATATACCGCAGCTTTGGTCTTCATTGTGAGTTTAGAGTTTCCCCAAACACGCGATGTGAGGCGGGCAAAGGTAGCTGCAGCTTTGCCAATGCGGCTGTCGATTTCTGTATCCAGTGAGAGTTTGTCATTGATGGTAGACCCTAGGTATGTGAAGTGGTGCACCACTGCCAATTCATAGTTATCGATAGTGATAACTGGTGCAGCACCCACATCCTGACTCAGCACATTCGTTTTCTTTAGACTTATTGTGAGGCCAAAGTCCTTGCATGCTTTAGTGAAGCGATTCATCAAGCTCTGAAGCTCCTGTTGGCTTTGAGTGACGACTGCAGCATCATCAGCGAACAACAAGTCTCTTATAGTGACCCTTCTGATTTTTTGTTTTTGCCTTCAGCCTTGAAAGATTAAACAGACGGCCATCTGACCTAGTGTGAAGGCATATTCCTTCAGTTGTATCTCTGAATGCATGTTTCAAGAGTAAGGCAAAGAAGATTCCGAAGAGGGTCGGAGCCAGAACACAGCCTTGTTTAACGCCACTTCGTATATCAAAGGGCTGTGACGTGCTTTCCAGCATATTGGACTGTTCCCTTCATGCCGTCATGGAATGACTTTATCATTTCCAGCATTTTAGAAGGGCAGCCTATTTTCAGGAGGATTTTAAAGAGTCCATCCCTACTAACCAGGTCGAATGCTTTTGTGAGGTCTATAAAGGCGATATATAATGGTCTTTTCTGCTCTCTTGATTTTTGCTGAAGCTGGCGGAGAGAGAAGATCATGTCTGTTGTTGATCTGCCAGCTCGGAATCCACACTGTGACTCTGGATATATGCGCTCAGCTAACTTGTGTAGTCGCATTAAGATGACTTTGGCAAAAACCTTACCAACAATACTAAGAAGAGAGATGCCTCTGTAGTTATTGCAATCACTTCTGTCTCCTTTATTTTTATACAGTGTTACAATCTTGGCATCTCGCATGTCTTGAGGAATAGTTGTCTCTTCCCAGCACTGGCACAGCATCCTATGCAGGGGATGTAATAGCGTGCTCTTACAGCATTTGATGAAATCAGGAGGAATCCCATCACTGCCTGGTGCTTTGCCAGAGGCCAAGCTATCAATGGCCTTGCTGAGTTCCTCTAATGTTGGTTCGGCATCCAGCTCCTCCATAGTTGGCAGACTGTTGACACCATCAAGGGCTGCAGGCGTAACGGTATTGTCTCTAGCGTAAAGCTCAGAGTAGTGCTCGACCCACCTCTCCATCTGCTTACCCTTATCGGTTAGCTTCTCTCCGCTGATGGTTTTTAGCGGTGCCGTCTTACTTTTATGGGGGCCAAGTGCTTTCTTTATACCGTCATACATTTGTCTAATGTTGCCTGTTTGCGCTGCGATCTGGATGCTCTCACTGAGCTGGAGCCAGTAGTCATTTGCACAGCGTCGTGCAGTTTGTTGAACTTTGCTTCTCGTAGCCCTCAGGATCTGTAGGGTTCTGGCACTCGGTGAACGTTTATATTCATTCATAGCACTGCGCTTAGCTTCAATGACAGGTGCCATCACATCCGATGAAGCATCAAACCAGTCATTTGACTTGGCTGTTTTCTTACCAAAGGTGGCAAGTGCAGTACTTTGAATGGTGTTCCGTAGATGCTCCCAGTTCTCTATAATAGTATCACCATGCTGAGGGCTACTGAGCACTTTCTCGAAGGTCGCAGTGAATTGAGCGATCATGAAAGGGTCTGACATCTTGCTGGTATCAATGCGTGGTTTCCCTTCATGTCTGACACGATAGAGTTTTCTTGGTTGTGCTCTGATTTTGCAGCAAACCAAGGAGTGATCTGTATCACAGTCTGCACTATGGTACGAGCGCGTGGAGAGCGCAGACCTGAGGAGTGGCCTTCTGACGAGAATCAGGTCAAGTTGGTGCCAGTGCTTGGATCGTGGGTGTCTCCATGACACCTTATGCTGGGGTTTTGTCTGAAAGTAGGTGTTGGTCACGCAGAGGTCATGGTGGACGCACAACTCTAAGAGCCGTTGTCCATTTTCATTCATTTTGCCAATACCAAACCTGCCCAGACATGAAGGCCATGAAACATTATCGGCACCCACTCTAGCGTTAAAGTCACCAAGGAGAACAAGCTGTTCTTGCCTAGGTATGCTTTTGATAATTGCTGTTAGATTCTCGTAGAACTCATCTTTAGCTTCTGAGGCAGAGTACAGTGTAGGAGCATACACACTGACAAGGGTGATGGGACCTGTGCTAGTTTGCAGGCGGAGCGTTAACAGGTGTTCTGATCCATTCTCGCCTGGTTCAACCATTTTAGTTAGCGATTTTTTGACCGCAAAACCTACTCCGTGTTCTCTAGCTTTATTAAGATCTTTCCCTTGCCAATAAAATGTGTAGTCCTTCTCGCTCACCGTTCCAGAGCCCGCCAGGCGCGTTTCCTGAAGTGCAGCTATATCCACCTGAAGTCGTTTTAAACTCNTCATTAATTATGGCTGTCTTCCTTACATCGTTTACATCCTGTAGGTTTTCGGATAGTCCAGTCAACATAGTCCGGACGTTCCAGCATCCCAATCTGAGAGTTTGCTTATTTCTATTTTTTCGATAATTGCTTGGTGCAAAATTTTCTGTCCACAGTTCGGGTTTGACCCTAATCCCCATGCACCCAATGGGGAAAGCAGACAGTGGCGGGACAACACCTTATTGACTGGGGGCTGCCCAGCTTGAAGCGGGCGGTAGCTGTCCAGTGAGATCCTAGAACCTCTCCCACTGTCGGAAGTAGCCCCTGGCGCCATGCCCTACGCCAATTGGGCAAAAAGCTTATAACCGGTAACTGCTACTTCCCGTGTTTTGCCGACACCTATAGGGTGAAGCTGGAGTGTCCTCTCCAGGGCGCGAGCTTGGGCACAGTTATTTGGAGATCAAGCTGTTGCCCATGCAGCATGTTCCCCCTCTCCACACAGCCGGTAGATCCAAAGGAACGGCAGTAGCCGATACAGTTTGGTACCAGCCATGTCGCAGGAGTTGCCAGAATAATGTCGAATCGACATTAGACTGCCTTAGGGACTCCGACTCCGGATTTATCCTCAGGGTTTACTCCCGAAGCCAATTCCATAAATGGATATTCCCGCAAGGCAGCGGTGGTTTGAATTCAGAGTTCCTTCTCTTAGATAAGCTACCAACCAAGGATCACGAGCCCTATCTGCCCGAAGCTGCTGGTTTTAAGGCGCCAGTCGCTCGCCTTTGCCCCTTCTCCCGTCAGTGGAAACAGTTCCGCCGGGCTCAAATTGAGCCACACGTGAAGGCCGGGAGCTGGACTTGGTTGTCAGAGGCTGTTTGAGGCGCGTGCGATATTGAGGTTATATGGCCCTCATAATTACATTAATACAGAGCTCCCGTTTATCTAAACACTTAACCTCACACAGTTAAATTATCTCAAAAAGGTGCAGCACACACCCTAGATACTGCTAGCTTATACAAAGAAAAGTTATGGACACCACTTCTAGTTTTTTGTATAAGATAGCAATTGAGGGAACTTCTAACTAATACATACAAATTAATTTAAATCCCAGGAGAAATTTACTCTAACGTGCTAAGCACTTATATAAAACGAACTTACTACTACGCTAATTAAGTTACACACATACCCAAATACCGAATATCTCGCGTAGAGCAGACGATATATAAACTGGCGCTTTCGTCACGGCTGAATTTCTTGGGACCAGAGAGAGCGCTACAAGATTTTGATGCTAGTTATACAGTATAATATTTCTGATGCAAGAACGGACTCGGTGAGTCAACGCGTCGCGTCTCTCTCTCTGGAACTGCTGACGGCCGACCTATTGATCTATTAAATTCCTGCACATAAATTAAATCTGACCTCAGCCAATGATATCTTAACTAACTTATGACTCATGTTTACTAAGCAAAACGCGCAAAATTATTTCCAGCTCATGCGCAGAAATAATACGTAACATTAAGTAATCGTATGACCGGCTGCTCACCGGAATAATATCATTGGTTGCAGCGATAATCTGGGTCGTGGTTCTCTCCTCCCCCCTCCCCCATCCCTACAATTAAACAGTGTAGGTGCGGGTGTTCGTATTTCTCTTAACGTCTGAAAAAGTAACCTAGCCTAATAATTCTGAACTCAAACGCCTAATGAAATAAATGAACGCAATTAATTACAGAGAGAAGAAGACTGGGGCGAATTGAAAACAAAACCCACAGTAACTCCTCATAAATGAACGCAATTATTACAGGGAGAAAAAGACAAGAGATAAAGAGATAATATTACGTATTATCAGTCGGATGGTACAACTACATCCTTGGAAGGTACGAATGCACTGAAAAGTGCAGAGGCAATGCTTCAAAAAGTGAAAGCCATACAGCACCAAATTGCCCAGGATGTAGTTAATTTGTCAGCACTGAAAGAAGAAAATAAGATGATACTAGTAAAATTATCTGAACTGAAAGAGGAAAATGAAATTACACTAAAAAGGATAGAAAATCAGAGACAGGAGATTAAACTAACTGGAGTTAATGAATTTGGTTCCACAGAAGCGGAAAGATTAGAAACTCTGTTTATTTATTGGTCGATGTTCCACAGGAGGGTTTTTGTGTTGGTGGATTGTTTGTTAGTTGGTGTTTAATTGGATATTTGTTAATTTGATGTGATTATTGATGCCTTTCTTATGTTGTTGTGCTGGTATACTTATTTTCATATATTTCTTCCTTCAAGAACCTTTAATAAATTTTACTCATTTATTAACGCGCTGTTCACGACCCTTCATCCATACTTAATATTGCAGCTCTTACTATTGGCTCTATTTGACGGGGAGAAAGGAGAGAGAGAGAGCGGGTGGTTCTTAAGACTAATAAGTGTGTTGAGGCTTGGAAAGAGAGATAGCTTTAATGAATCCTCTTCCAGGTTTGTCTCAAGTTCATCCTATTTTACACATTATCTGTGTGTTGTCTATAATTCTGTCAGTTCACTCTCATTGTCGATTTCACTACAATTGTCTGACTCGACAAATACTCTAAAACCTTAACTCAACCACGAAACTCATGTTTCATATTTAATACATCTATATAATTTTCACTACAAATATCTAAAGACGGTCGTCTGCAATGAAATGACCACAGTAGTGAAAGTACTGCAATGAAATGACCACATGCAGCCAAGGGAAATATGAAAGACCTGTACAGCAACAGAAAGAAGCTGACAGGGAAATATAAACAAGCAAATGGCCTCACAAAAGATAAGAATGGAAAATTGCTTAGTATTATACAAGAACAAATGAAAAGATGGACAGAACATTTTGAGGAACTTCTCAAAAGCCCAGCTCCAACTAATCCCCCAGACATCCAGCCAGCAGAAGAGGAGCTACTAATCAGCTGTGAACGACCAAGTAGAGAAGAAATAAAGAAAGCCGTAACGCTTTTGAAAGATGGAAAAGCAGCTGGTCCAGATGGAATTCCAGCAGAGGCCATCAAAACAGATATTGATTCCTCTACAGAGATATTATACAAACTACTTGGCAAAGTCTGGGAGAGAGAGAGAGAATACCAGCAGAATGGAAGGAAGATTATCTGGTCAAGTTGCCTAAGAAGAGAAATTTACACGAGTGCACAAATTATAGAGGAATAATGTTACTATCAGGGCCAGGAAAATTATTAAACAGAATCATCCTTGAGAGATTAAAAGAGTCCACATACAAGCAAGTGAGAGATGAACAAGCAGGTTTTCGACAAAACAGATCCTGTACAGATGAGATAGCCACATTGAGAATAATTGTTGAACAAAGTCTGGAATGGAATTCACAGCTATACATCGGATTCGTGGACTATGAAAAGGCATTTGACAGTGTAGAGAGAGAAACACTTTGGAAATTGGTGAAGCATTATGGAGTTCACATGAAGATCATTAACTTAATAAGGAAGACCTATGAAGACAAGACATGCAGAGTTCTTCATGTAGGACAACTTACTTAACCGTATGGGATTAGAACGGGAGTGAGACAGGGATGCCTCTTGTCTCCATTTCTTTTCTTACAAGCAATAGTTTGGGTTATGAAAACATCGACATCACACAACAGAAATGGAATCCAGTGGAATCTGATTAAACAGCTTGATATTCTGGATTTTGCAGATGACTTGGCTCTTCTGTCCCATAACCATTTTCAGATGCAAGAGAAAATGAAAATTCTCCATTAGAGGTCACAACAAATGGGCCTGAAAATACACAGGGAAAAGACACAGATTATGAGAATAAATAAATGTAATGATAACAAGGTTGAACTTGAAGAAACACGACTAAAGGATGTAGAATCGTATATATCTTGGCAGTAATATAGACAGAGTTGTATGGACAGACAATGATATCAAAATAAGAATACAAAAAGCAAGAGGAGCTTTCATTGCATTGGGAAACATATGGAGAACAAGAGAAATCAAGTTCAACACGGAAATAAGAATCTTCAACTCAAATGTCAAGTCAGTCCTATTGTATGGCTCTGAGACATGGAGAACAACAAAAACAACAACTAAAAAGCTACAGACTTTTATAAACGGGTGCTTGCGTAGAATAGAAGGACTGAAATGGTATGACAAAGTCACAAATGTGGAATTGATGACAAGAACCAGACAAGTGCCAGTGGAACAAGAGTTGAGAAGAAGACACTGGCGATGGATAGGACACACATTGAGGAAATCTGTTGATAGCATTACAAGGCAGTCCTTGTTCTGGAATCCCCAGGGAAAGAGAGGCAGAGGTAGACCAAAAAAATACATGGAGAAGAGAACTGGATACAGAGGTGAAAATGATGAGGAAAACATGGAAAGAACTTGAGCCATCAGGCACAGGACATGAAGACTTGGCATGTGTTTGTTGAAGGCCTATGCTCCTTGGGAAGCTAAAGGGTATTGGTTGATTGATTGATGTGGAATTTAAAAAAAATGACCTCTCTTTTTTTTCACAGCAAAACCTACTTAAGAGGTACCTGAACTAAATGAAAAATATATGACAGCTGCGTAATTTCTGTATTTCTGTACGGCGTAGAATGCTGGAGAGTAACAGAAAAAGAAATGTCCAAACTGTCCTCTTTCCGCACAATCTGCCTTAGGATTTTTCTTAGAATTTTCTGGCCGAACACCATCACCAAACATGAGCTGCTAACTCGGAGCCACCAAGAATACATGCGTACCATCATAACGGGGAGACGGTTGAATTTGGTTGGCTATATCCTCAGAAAAGACCGTGACACCATCACCAGCAAGGCAATGCTTTGGACTCCAGAAGGGAAGTAAAATCAGGGGCCGACCAAAAGCAACCTGGCGGAGAACTGTGAAGGAAAAGATGTAAAGCTTGAAACAAAGCTGGGGCACTACACGAAGGATGGCTGCCGACCGAGCATGAAACAGAGCTGGGGCATCACATGAAGGATGGCTGCCGACCGAGCATGGTGGAGAAAGTTCTTTTGCCGCCCAGCAAGACACCACCCGGCGTGATGGTCACTGACTGCTTTGTCAGTCAGTGGCCAATGAACAAAAAAGAAGAAGAAGCAGAAAATTTTTTGTACTGAAAATATGTTGATGAAGCATATTTGCTGAGGGTAAGGAGCTGACAACAAACAAGGGCAAGAGATCTAACTAACCGCTAAGATAAATTATAAACTTCAAGTTGCTATGTCACAGCCATTAGGACTGAAACGGCCACATAAATGTTGTGATTGTTGCTTATTTTACATTATCTGTTGACACAATATTTCTTCTTTTATTGTCGCGGGGAAAAACTATAAGTTACATGGGATAGAAAGAGTTGGCAAAAATGTGTAATACCTCCTGAACTTCTTCGATTTCAGACAAACTCAAAATTAATAAACTAGTAGTTTGTCTGGAAAACAAAAAACGGTCAGTCCGGAAAACGGATGAAGTTAAATAATGAGAAGCTGAAGATGGATAAGGGCTACCTTCCGGGATTTCCCTTCCTCCTATAAAATGATAGTTCTTGATCAGGAGCTTGCTGGGAAATAGTCCCGAGTGAAACAAACACATCTTGAGAAGTGCACTAGATTGAGCAGTGGTCGAACCGTTAACAATCTGGCTGCATTGGACGCTATCATTTCTTGTCAGTCTCTATGGAACTCCGGTAATTTAGTCAATAAAGAAATTTTTAAAAATGCAGATAGAAAGAATTATATTAAAACGAAATGAATAATGTAACTGAATATCGCCAAGATCTAACTGCAAACAAAGGGAGTATAGACTTACGTTCAGCTCACGTTTTTTTAAAGCGTCAACAGATGAACGGGGTGAGAGAGAGGAGAAGATTTGACTGTCCTCGTTTAAAATAAAAGTTACTAGTTGTATTATCAAGAAAGAAAAATCAACGACATTAGCCCCAAAAAAAATTAAAATAATAATTAATTAATTAATTAAAATAAAGCAAATGAACATAAACCAAACAACCAATACTTACTTACTTACCTGGTCGTTCCTCTTCTACATGGGGTGTAGAGGTTTCCAGTCAGTGAAAGCGCTTTACTATCCTATCTGCTATTTTCCTCCTGGCCTGGTTCCAATACAGTCCTCGGTGCTTCAGAAATTATCTAATGTTGTCCTCCCATTTAATTCTGGGTCGTCCTGGAAGTCAGTATCCATGGCTCATGGTTTCCCATATTTTAGTTGCGGACCATGTCCCTTAACTCCGCCAATGCCGGTCCCAAGCCCGGATGAAAAAGGAGGAGGGCGGCCTGCATGGAGGCCGTAAGGAGGCAGCCCCTCCACCATGCAAAGGCACAACAGGCCAATCACCTGTTTGCTTTAAATCATGATTACGCGAACTACAAGAGAGAAAACCGGACTGATTCTAAAGGCGACGAACTGGAACGGACTACGGACTACGACTTATGGAACTTGGAATACAAGAAGTATAAATGGGAAGGAAGAGGAGCTGGTGGAAGAGATGAGGAAAGCAAAACTAGAAATCCTGGCTATAACGGAAACGAAGAAAAAAGGACAAGGAGTCATGGATCTCGATGGCAACACGTTGCTCTACAGTGGTGTACCCATATCTGAAAGAGCTAAAGGGGGCGTGGGTTGCATTGTGGTCCAAAATCAAAAAAGATAGTATCAAGGGATGGAACTTTGTCTCGGAGCGCATTATGGTTGTAAAACTAAAAGAAGGAGAAACCATAGTCAACCTGGTCATAGTGTATGGGCCAAATGAGGATGAGAGAGCAGAGGTCAAGGAGGAATTCTTCGAGCTGCTTCAAAGGACAGTGGATGACTGCCTAGATGAAGTTATTATGCTCGGAGATTTTAATGCCAGAGTTGGAAATGACCATGCTAGATGGGGTGGAGTTATCGGAAGATATGGAGAAGATACTCTCAATGACAATGGAAAGCGACTCCTTAGATTCTGCAGTGAGCAGAATCTGATCATTACAAACACAAAGTTCCCCCATAAGCGCATACATGCATACACTAGATGTGAACCAACCAAGAATGAGAAGTCAGTGATCGACTATGCCATTGTTCGGAGAAGCTCATTCAGATATGTCCGAGATGCAAGAGTCTGGAGGGGGCCAGAGATTGGAAGTGATCACTACCTGCTAACAATCAAACGAACAACTGAAAGAGTTGCTCAGCCTAGGAACTGCCCAACATCACGCAAGAAACCAAGTAAACGAGCAGGAGAAATGAGCATTAGGACCTACAAGCTTAGAGAGCCAGAAATTAAGACCAGATATCAGGGGCTTATTGCTACAGCTGTGAGCAACACAGAAGAACGACCTGATGACTTGGAAACCCTCTGGAATAAATTCAAGGATATCATAAAGACAGCTGCTGCAGAAGCATGCGGTGAAGTCCGACTTGGGAACCAGAGAAAGAGGACACCTTGGTGGACAGAGGAAGTCAAAGAGAAAATAAGAGAGAAGAAAATGGCATGGAAACAATACTTGGGAGCTAAAAACACAACAGGACAAATGGAAAAAAATATAGAGAATATGTGACACTCAGAACAGAAGCAAAGAACAAAGTGCTAGCAGCAAAACAGAAGTCCTGGGAAGAATTTGGAGAAAAGCTAGAAAAAGATGCACAAGAAAACCAGAAATTGTTCTATAAGACCCTAAAGAACATGAGGAAAGAAAAACAATGCCCTCTCAAATTTATAAAGGACAAGCAAGGCAAATTGCTTACTGCCCCGAAGGAAGTAATGGAAAGATGGAAAGAATATTTCTCAGAACTCCTGGATGGTGAGCATGATGAAGCATCAGAAATAATAAACACTAGCACAGAAGAGAAAACCAATGATGGTGAAGATGACATAAAGATGGAAGAACTGAGGGCAGCACTGGAGAAAATCAAGATGGGCAAAGCAGCAGGGCATGATGGTATAACACCAGAAATGGTTAAGTACATGGGAGCATCAGGCGACCTATTACTCTTAAAGGTCCTACAGGCAGCATGGTGCAACAAGACCATACCAAAGGATTGGGAGATTGCCATCATAACACCAATTTTCAAAAAGGGTGACAATCGACAATGTGGAAACCATAGAGGCATATCCCTTCTCAGTGTCCCTGGTAAAATCTACTCTAGAATCCTAGAGCAGAGACTCCGACGCCTAGCTGAGCCACAATTGGATGAGGTCCAGTGCGGATTCCGAGCAAACCGAAGTACTCAAGACCTAATCTTCACACTCAGACAGCTGAGTGAAAAGGCCCTTGAGTATAAGAGTGAGATCCATCTTTGTTTCATAGATCTGGAAAAGGCGTTTGACAGGGTCCCTTGGAGCAAACTTTGGGACTGTTTGGCAAGGAAGAATATTCCAGCACCTCTGATTCATGCTATACAGAGCTTCTACAAGTCTTGCAGAAATTATGTGAGGACAGCAAACCATAAGTCAGAAGAGTTCAGGACCACCACTGGTGTAAGACAAGGTGATATCCTATCACCTTACCTCTTCATACTCCTTATGGACGATGTCATCAAGGCATGTAAGGAGAGAACAAGAAAGTATTCAGTGGGGTACTGGAAGATGAGACAGGTCTATATTTCGGAGATGGCATTTGCTGATGATGTTGCCCTGATTGCTAAATCAGAGGCACATCTCCAATCCAACCTGCAAGTCTGGAAGGAAGAGCTGGAGAAGAGAGGGATGGTCATAAGCAGCTCTAAAACAAAATCCATGGTGATATCACGAGAAGAAAGAAAACATCAGATTAAGTTGGGAGAACAGGTCCTGGAGCAGGTCGACCACTTTAAATATCTCGGAGCTATTATAGACCGAAAGGGAGGCATCAAAGAAGAGTTGGCCACTCGAAAAGCAGCGGCTGGGAGACTTTTTCAGGCCATAAATCGTGGATTCCTCAGCAAGAAAGAGGTTGGTAAGAAAACGAAGATGGCTGTATACCGCTCCACCTATGTCCCAGTCTTGACATATGGATGCGAGTCGTGGGCAATGACTACAACCCACAAAAGCCAGATCCAAACCTCAGAAATGAGGTATCTGAGGAAAGTGGTTGAAGTAACAAGAAGAGACATGGTCCGCAACCAGACGATCCGTCAAGGCCTAAAATCCCATCCGCTGCAGACCCAAATAGAACAGTCCCAACTAAGATGGTTTGGCCATGTCTGCAGACCTTGTCAAACGTCTTCTCCAGATTCAAGAAACAAAGATGCAACTCACCTTTATACTCACGGGCCTTTTCTCTCAGAGTGTGAAGATAAGGTCTCGAGTACTTCGGTTTGCTCGGAAGCCACATTGGACCTCATCCATTTGTGGCTCAACTAGGCGTCTGAGAATCTGTTCCAGGATTCTAGAGTAAATTTTACTAGGGACACAGAGAAGAGATAAGCCTCTATCATTCCCAAATTGTCGGTTGTCACCCGTTTTGAATATGGGTGTTATGATGACAATCTCCCAATTCTTTGGTATGGTCTGGTGGCACCGGGCTGCTCGAAGGACCGCCAGGAATAATAGGTCGCCTGCTCCTCCCATGTACTTAACCATTTCTGGTTCTGCTGCTTTGCCCATCTTGATTTTTCTCCAATGCTGCATTCAGTTCTTTCATCTTGATGCCATCTTCACCACCATTGGTTTCCTCATCTGTAATCATTTCGGAGGCTTGACCTTGCCCACCACCAAGGAGCTCTGAGAAATATTCTTTCCATCTTTCCATTACTTCCTTTGGGGCAATAAGCAGTTTGACTTGCTTGTCCTTTAAGAATTTAAGGGGGCACTGTTTTTTCTTTCTTGTGTTGTTTAGGCTCTTTTAGAACAATTTCTGGTTTTATTGAGCATCTTTTTCTAGCTTTTCTTCAAATTCTTCTCAGGATTTCCGTTTTGCTGCTAGCACCTTCTTCTTTGCTTCTGTTCTGAGTGTCTGTTCCAAGTAGTGATAATAGAGAATGTCTGAGTTAAACAGAATATGCATGTGTAATGTGAAAAGTAGAGGAAAAAGAGTCACTAATGAAATTATGGGGAGAGATATGACTTCTAGAGAGTAATGAGATTATTTCTCTAGCCTACTGCTACTGACTTTTATTACGCCAATCTCTCACCAGTTCTTTCTGAACTAATAAGACTAGTTCTAATGCAGTAAGAACATACAGCACATCAAAGTGACAGTTATGAAAGAAGAGATCCTGACCACGGATCGTAAATGTTATGTTTATTAAAGAACAAAAAGAACAACATCAAGAAAATATGTAATGCCTTCAAAATCACTAAAGGCTAAAAAATATTACAACCACAGAACACCTCACTTCGCTCAGTCACACCAGCAAACGTCTCCGGCTAACACCAACACTCAGATACTTTCTAACAACTAAGTTAAACTCAATAGGGTAGGCCCCCAGTCCCTTGTAAGAGAGACGAATATATAAATAAAAAATAATAATATGGTATGAAATCAGTTTTACAAGTAAACGGTACACATGAAACAAGGGACGTTCCGGGTTTTACCCTTCATCAGCCACAGTTACGAACAGGTGACAAGGACAAGAACTACATATAGGTGCTACAAAAATCAACGATGATGAGGAAATCGCCAAATGAGGGATACAAGCAGATGAAATGACGGTGATGAGCGAAACGATAACGGTAATAACGCAAGAAAATCGTAAAACCAGAAAGACATGTCGAAACAGGAAAGTAAATAATCGACGAAGCGAAGACAGAAATGAACAACACTATGAAAACAAGTAAAAAATCACTTAGCTGGATCCCAGAAAGAAACATTCACGATGGCTGAAAAAGTGAGGCGTCATGCGGAAGTGACGTATGAGCTAGTCACGGCTAAGAAAAGATAATTGAGGAAACGAAACGAACCAAAGCAAAAACAAGGAAAGAAAGGAAAATAACGACAGAAGAAATAAAGTATGAAACAGAGACAGAAGCCACCAGAATTATACAAAATGATGCTGAAAATTCAATCCAGCAGGAGACAAAACGCCCATTTGAAAATGAGACGATTCTCCAACGAGAAGCGAGTTCGATCGTCGCCGGCACATGACAGGAGGGCAGTGACATGAATGTCAGAGTTACCTGAATGGTCAGGGCTATTGAAGTGAAGGGCCACCGGTAAATGTTTGTCATGATAGATGTCATTCAAGTGCTCACGAAACCTGTCTGCTAGACGTCTGCCAGTTTCACCAATGTAGGTCATGTCACACCTCTTGCAGATGATAGCATAAATCAGGTTTCTGGATTCGCACGTGAAAGACTCCCCAATGGTAAATTTACCGTTAGGAAAGGAGACTGACTGCGTTTGGAGTACAAAAGGACAGGTCTTACATATGCGGCGTTGGCATGGTTTAGTACCAAAGTAAGAAGGACTAGTTTGTCTCAAGCGACTATGCACAAGAATATCCCTAAAATTCTTATCCCTTCGATATGCTACTAAAGGGGTATCACGAAACAACTCTGGTATCAGGATCGGAGTGGAGAATTTAAGACCATCAGAGTGTGGAATGGAAGTATAAAGCGAACAATCCAGAAGGAAAAGACGGTAAGTATGGTCAGGTGTGAATTGGAAGGAATCAAAAGTAGTGATAGCATGGGTGGTGTCCTTAAAAAAAAGAAGGTACATTGGCAACTAAGGGTTGCAAAATACCATCCAGGAAATCAGAGATACGTTCAGTGGGACAAGAGCAGGCTGAGACAATGGGTCGACCCGGATTGTCAATTTTGTGAACCTTAGGAAGCATGTAGAAGGAAGGTTTACCTAGACTACTATCAGGAATATGGAGAGACATGGCACTAGAAGGAAGGAGGTTATCTTGGATGAGATCACGTATAGTAGCATGAACAGTAAGATTATGGCAGACTGTAGCATCACCAGAGCTAGGTGAGTAAAAGGTGAAGTTGCCGAGCTGTAAGACTCCTTCTTGAATATACAAGTCCTTTCGCCAAACTACCACTGCACCACCTTTGATGATAATGTCATCCCGCTTTTTAAGGGATGACAATGACCGCCACTCAGAAGTAGTCAGGTTAGATCGACGTAGACGGGGTAGAGAAAGTTGATTAATGTCATGCACAGTGTTAGCAATATATAAATCGAGAGACACAGAGGCACCTGGAGCAGGAGTCCAGTCTGATTTAGGTTTGTCAAAATGACAAAAGATATCCCCCACTGGCTTAGAATCATTACCCTTACTATGGTAATATTGAAGACGCATGCGACGGTGGAAGCGGTAGACATCTTGGAGCATAGAATATTTATCAAATGTAAGAGAGACGGCCTAGCCTATAAAGTCCTCCTGTCTTGGTAGCTAACGTACTCCACAGCTACGGAACTCAACTCTGTTTCTCTGAATTCCGGTATCCAATTGACGTGGAGGTAAGTTCTTGCGGAACAAAATGCGAATAAATAAAATTCAAGCGCACGCCCACTTTCCACAGGCCGTAACTCTTAGCGGAGTTAAAATCAGTATCGTGCTTACTAAAATCAGAGTTACCCGGTCACCCAAAATTTACTTTTCTTTAAGAACTATATATATATTTAAGCTAGAAACACAATAAATTAACTTAAATAAAAGGAGGTGTGCTTACCAAGCTTACCAAGCAAGGAAAAAATATCCACACTACACGGCTATTAGCTCTCAACTGAATAACACGTAAGTAGGTAGCAAAAGATCCTCTTGTTGAAATTTGCCACTGTTGCACGTGCAAACGGGTGGTCTTAGCTTGGCCCTCACGAGATTGATGGTACCAAAGGCAGAATAAAGAGCTGTTAAGAGCAATTAAGACAGAAGAGAAGACGTGGACAAGAAAATAGAAAGAAAACAGACAGACCACTCCGATTAAAGGGGCAGACATTCCAATCAATCCATCACAGTGTCACATATTCTCTATATTTCTCTTTTTTCCCCTACTGTGTTATTAGCGTCTAAGTATGGTTTATATGCATGTTTCTTCTCTCTTATTTTCTCTTTAACTTCTTCTGTTCATCAAAATGTCCTCTTTCCCTTCTTCCCAAGTCGGGCTTCAACACCTGCTTCTGCTGCAGCTGTCTTTATAGTGTCCTTGAAATTAAGCCCTGCCATCACTGGTGTCAATACCTTGTCGAGGTATGGCGGCTTGCGTACCCTGATTACCCCCAGAGATATGCCAGCGGGAGTTTTACTAATAGAAGGCTCTACCAAGCTGGACAGGTTTGCTCGGGCCGGGGTCAGACTAAAGCAGACACCTTCGTCCTCCAGGTTGGGGGTGTTAGCATAGGGCTGACACCCCTGACTATGTAAAAAGAAATGAAGTTATGGAAACAACAACAAATGAACAAACTTTGCTGCGGGACGGACATCCGGAGTCTGAGGCTCGTATGACTGTCAGTGGTGAAAGCCGAAAGGAAGCCACTGACATGAAAACGGACGTCCTGACCGCAAAACGTGAAACAAGAATAGGATTTTGGAATGTCAGGACAATGAACGAGACGGGTAAACTAAAACAGGTCACAGCAGAAATGAGAAACTATAGATTATACATTCTATGGATAAGCGACTGCAGATGGACAGGGGCAGGAAAAGGTAAAACAGCAACAGGAGAAACAGTACTTTACTCTGAAAGAGAGAATGGACAGCACAATGAAGGCGTAGCCATTATTCTACAGAAAGGAATAGAGAGAACATTACTGGAATGGAAACCCATCAACAACAGACTGATAAGATTAAGATTCACCAACACTACAATAATACAATGATACGCACAAACGAATGACTGCTATGAAGAGGTCAAGGATGAATTCTATCAACAACTGCAGAAAGAAATGGAAGAAATACCTAGATATGATCTTATCATAGTAATGGGAGACCTCAATGCCAAAGTTGGAACACACAATACATATAATGAAAGAGTAATGGGGAAATGCGGCAGCGGAACAGCAAATGAAAATGGGGATAAATTAATAAGTTTCTGTAGCACTAACAACCTGGTCATTGGAGGAACATTTTTCCCACACAAGGAAATTCACAAATTAACATGGGAATCACCAAATGGTCGGGACAGAAACCAGATAGACCACATCATGATTAATGGTAGATGGAGACATGCATTGCAAGATGTGAGAGTAAGAAGAGGTGCAGATGTGGGAAGTGATCACCACTTAGTGGTAACAAAACTGAAAGTGAAACTAAAAACGGCTGGACCAACTGTAACTACACAAAGAAAGGTTTGACATCAGCAAATTGAAGAACCCCCTTACCAGAAAAGCTTTTGCGGATGATTTAAAGAAACGATATAAATTTGCCAAAAGTCAGGAAAAGACATTGACTGATGATATAGACCAGAATTTCAACAACATTTCAACAATATATAAGGAAAGCAGCAAATCATGCTTGGGATTCCAGGAAAGGAAGAAGCAAGACTGAATAACACCAGAAACATTAAACACCATAACGATGAGAAAGGAAATGAAAAGAAACAAAACAGAAGCGAAGTCCCACAGGTTAAAGCAACTATATAGCGAACAGTACAGTCAGCTGGACAAGGAAGTTAAACGCCAAACCCGAGCCAACAAAAGGAATTTCCTAGACGATCTTGCAAGACAGGCAGAAGAGGCAGCACTGAGAAATGAACAAAGCACAGTATGCAAAATAACCAAATTCCTCAGCGGAAAACGAGGTGCAAACAATATTACATTAGTAAGAGATAAGCAAGGAAATCTCATCACGACAGCAGAGGGACAGGAAACTAAGATGGGCAGAGCATTTCAGAGAAACTCTGAATAAGGAACCACCAGAGACACGATTGAGTGTTCCGGAGGCTGAAAAAGATCTTAATGTTAATACAGACATTCCACGAAAAGAAGAAATCATCACAGCAATCAAAGGGTTAAAGAATGGAAAAGCTCCTTGCACAGCTATTTAAGGCAGATCCTGAGCTAGCAGCAGAACTATTAGAACCACTATTTGCACAAATCTGGAAAACAGGGATAACACCAACAGAGTGGAACAAAGGAATAATTGTCAAATTGCCCAAGAAGGGAGATCTTGCAGACTGCAATAATTGGAGAGGAATCACTCTTCTCTCAGTTCCCAGCAAAATACTTGGCAGGATAACTATACAGAGAATTTCAAAAGCAGTAGACCACAAACTGAGGAAAGAACAAGCAGGATTTAGAAAGAACAGAAGATGTGTAGATCATATATTCACTCTCAGGAACATTATAGAGCAGTGCTCAGAATGGCAAAGACAGCTGTACATTAATTTCATTGATTTTGAAAAGGCTTTTGACAGTATACATGGGAAGGAAGAGGAGCTGGTGGAAGAGATGAGGAAAGCAAAACTAGAAATCCTGGCTATAACGGAAACAAAGAAAAAAGGACAAGGAGTCATGGATCTCAATGGCAACACGCTGCTCTACAGTGGTGTACCCATATCCGAAAGAGCTAAAGGGGGTGTGGGTTGCATTGTGGCCCAAAATCAAAAAGATAGTATCAAGGGGTGGAACTTTGTCTCAGAGCGCATTATGGTTGTGAAACTAAAAGAAGGAGAAACCATAGTCAACCTGGTCATAGTGTATGGGCCAAATGAGGATGAGAGAGCAGAGGTCAAGGAGGAATTCTTCGAGCTGCTTCAAAGGACAGTGGATGACTGCCTAGATGAAGTTATCATGCTCGGAGATTTTAATGCCAGAGTTGGAAATGACCATGCTAGATGGGGTGGAGTTATCGGAAGATATGGAGAAGACACTCTCAATGACAATGGAAAGCGACTCCTTAGATTCTGCAGTGAGCAGAATCTGATCATTACAAACACAAAGTTCCCCCATAAGCGCATACATGCATACACTAGATGTGAACCAACAAAGAATGAGAAGTCAGTGATTGACTATGCCATTGTTCGGAGAAGCTCATTCAAATATGTCCGAGATGCAAGAGTCTGGAGGGGGCCAGAGATTGGAAGTGATCACTACCTGCTAACAATCAAACGAACAACTGAAAGAGTTGCTCAGCCTAGGAACTGCTCAACATCACGCAAGAAACCAAGTAAACGAGCAGGAGAAATGAGCATTAGGACCTACAAGCTGAGAGAGCCAGAAATTAAGACCAGAAATCAGGGGCTTATTGCTGCAGCGGTGAACAACACAGAAGAACAACCTGATGACTTGGAAACCCTCTGGATTAAATTCAAGGATATCATAAAGACAGCTGCTGCAAAAGCATGTGGTGAAGTCCGACTTGGGAACCAGAGAAAGAGGACACCTTGGTGGACAGAGGAAGTCAAAGAGAAAATAAGAGAGAAGAAAATGGCATGGAAACAATACTTAGGAGCTAAAAACACAACAGGACAAATGGAAAAATATAGAGAATATGTGACACTCAGAACAGAAGTAAAGAACAAAGTGCTAGCAGCAAAACAGAAGTCTGGGAAGAATTTGGAGAAAAGCTAGAAAAGATGCACAAGAAAACCAGAAATTGTTCTATAAGACCCTAAAGAACATGAGGAAGGAAAAACAATGCCCTCTCAAATTTATAAAGGACAAGCAAGGCAAATTGCTTACTGCCCCGAAGGAAGTAATGGAAAGATGGAAAGAATATTTCTCAGAACTCCTTGATGGTGAGCAAGGTCAAACATCAGAAATGATAACCACTAGCACAGAAGAGGAAACCAATGGTGATGAAGATGACATAAAGATGGAAGAACTGAAGGCAGCACTGGAGAAAATCAAGATGGGCAAAGCAGCAGGGCATGATGGTATAACACCAGAAGTGGTTAAGTACATGGGAGCATCAGGCGACCTGTTACTCTTAAGGGTCCTACAAGCAGCATGGTGCAACAAGACCATACCAAAGGATTGGGAGATCGCCATCATTACACCAATTTTCAAAAAGGGTGACAATCGACAGTGTGGAAACCATAGAGGCATATCCCTTCTCAGTGTCCCTGGAAAAATCTACTCTAGAATCCTAGAGCAGAGACTCCGACGCCTAGCTGAGCCACAATTGGATGAGGTCCAGTGCGGATTCCGAGCAAACCGAAGTACTCAAGACCTAATCCTCACACTCAGACATCTGAGTGAAAAGGCCCTTGAGTATAAGAGTGAGATCCATCTTTGTTTCATAGATCTGGAAAAGGCATTTGACAGGGTCCATTGGAGCAAACTTTGGGACTGTTTGGCAAGGAAGAATATTCCAGCACCTCTGATTCATGCTATACAGAGCTTCTACAAGTCTTGCAGAAATTATGTGAGGACAGCAAACCATAAGTCAGAAGAGTTCAGGACCACCACTGGTGTAAGACAAGGTGATAGCCTATCACCTTACCTCTTCATACTCCTTATGGACGATGTCATCAAGGCATGTAAGGAGAGAACAAGAAAGTATTCAGTGGGGTACTGGAAGATGAGACAGGTCTATATTTCAGAGCTGGCATTTGCTGATGATGTTGCCCTGATTGCTAAATCAGAGGCACATCTCCAATCCAACCTGCAAGTATGGAAGGAAGAGCTGGAGAAGAGAGGGATGGTCATAAGCAGCTCTAAAACAAAATCCATGGTGATATCACGAGAAGAAAGAAGACATCAGATTAAGCTGGGAGAACAGGTCCTGGAGCAGGTCGACCACTTTAAATACCTCGGAGCTATTATAGACCGAAAGGGAGGCATCAAAGAAGAGTTGGCCACTCGAAAAGCAGCAGCTGGGAGACTTTTTCAGGCCATAAATCGAGGATTCCTCAGTAAGAGAGAGGCTGGTAAGAAAACGAAGATGGCTGTATACCGCTCCACCTATGTCCCAGTCTTGACATGGATGCGAGTCATGGGCAATGACTACAACCCATAAAAGCCAGATCCAAACCTCAGAAATGAGATATCTGAGGAAGGTGGTTGAAGTAACAAGAAGAGACATGGTACGCAACCAGACGATACGTCAAGGCCTAAAATGCCACCCCCTACAGACCCAAGTAGAACAGTCCCAACTAAGTAAGTAAGTAAGTAAGTGTGGTGTATTACAGATGACCTTACTTGCTACCACATTTATACCTCAGTCAGAATTATTCTGGAATATTGTGATGACTTCGTTAAATGTCTAGGGTTATGATAATGATGAAGTGTAAGTCACAACAACAACAGACAGATAAACAATTTAATTTATTCCACAACACTTTACAACACTGTGACACTCACACACACATAACACTCTATAAGACTATCTTAAATGAGTCACGTGTTAAAGTTTCAAATATATATATATATGTATTAATTCCTTTCAATAATAGATTTCCTGATTCAACTACACAGTGAACCAGGAATCACAATCAAGGGTAATTACAAGTAGTATGTACACAGTTTATATATATAATCTTTGTATTGACATAATTTATTAGTATTATCCTATGTGTGTAAGTTGTGAAGTAGTACTATGAGGTAATACTGGTTTTGTTTTTCAAGCTAGATTGTTGTTTGTCATCATGACTTCAAGTGTTTGATTATCGTGGAAATAGTATTTGGAAAAGTTCACAGTTTCTGTCGTTTGAAACAATTTATTGTCCCTCTGTGTTTAATATAATGTCAATTTTAGAGGGGGGCACATAATGTTGAGCTGCTCTGGCCACAGAGGCTTATCTTTCGTGATGGCTGCAGGAAAAGACTCCTCTGCTCGATTGCTTCACTGTGTTCTGGAGACACCTCACTGGTCACTATCTGGACCAAGGAGTATGCTGTCAGCCTCTGGATTCAGCAAAACTCAGACCAGGTGCTGCGTCAATAACTTAGGACCACGGTCCCACAATTCATGGAAATAATAAACAAATACGTTGACTGGCAATGAATATGGCACAAAATCCGATCTGCCGCCGTCCCAGGCTTTTATTTACAAAAATATGCACTGGTTCTCAACGCACTGTTTCTTAGTAAGTTTATTTCAAAATGTGGCACTGAACAGACGCTCCTCATTGACTATATCAGCGGGTCTAACCAATCGGGCCATGTTTACACAGCTTTTCAAAAAAGTACCCCTACTACCGTTTCCCCTAACAACAAAAAATTAGTATTTGTAGTCCGACTAATCGTGTTTAGCCTTACATATCATTCCCGCCAATCAAATTGGATTTAACATGGTGACCTATTTCCCGTACCATGGTGGTTTCAAAACATGCCACTGTGCGATTATTATTTGGTGCTGTCCGACACCCTCACTATTTTCTTTTGGCTATAATTTGTTAATTCCTAGACTATTTGCGTAACACTTAACATATTCTTTGTCAGCAAGTCCTAAGGAACCCAAATATATAAGTTTTAATGGGGCTAAGGGGCTGCGTTCAAAATATGCATTTTCTTCTAGGATAGTCGTGCTGTTGCCACCTCCTCACTTCCAAACTTTAGGGTGTCTGCTGTACTGTCAGGCTTTCAAACGTAAACCAGTATAATGTCATGTTTCCTAATAAGAATTTTACAGGTTTTTAAACCTAACTCTCGTATGGGTAGTGTTTTTTATCACTGTCGATTTGAAAAAAGTTAGTGCTTCTGGCCTTACGCGGGGAGGGTGGCATTAATTGTATATCGCGAGACGCGTGTTAGTGTTGCATGCGTTCCTGCTTTCAGCCCTCCCTCTCTCTATCCTAAGTTTATCTGTCTTTTCATCACGCCGTGTATAAAATGAAATTAATGGAAGTATTAATTTAGGTCATTACGCAGCTTGCGTATCTCAAGGTTTTCTTAAAAATGCAGTACACGTTTTATTGTTTTGTGGAAACGCGTGTATGCTGCTATAGGCTTTACTATCAACGTGGAAACGTTACAATTTGCAGACGAAGTAGAAAAAAGGAGGATTTTTGTACGCCATTGTGACAGCACTGTGCTTTTACCATTTCTCTTTCCTTTTATCGAATTTATGTGTTAGGCTTTACATTTACCTTTTAATTTATATATGTGTATTTAGAATGTCTCACGACACATTGGAAGATCTGGAATATGCAGATGACATTGCACTACTAGCACATTTACATCAACACATCCAGGAAAAAAGGATAGACTTAATAAGTATAGCCAGCAGGTGGGCTTGAACATCAATCTAAAGAAGTCGGAGGTCATGACACTCAATGAGCCCATATCAGTAAGGAATCAGCAACTAGAACAGACAGACACCTTCGCATACCTAGGATGCATAGTAACACCAGACGGCGGGGCAAGCAAAGACATTAACAACAGAATGAACAAAGCAAGAACAGCCTTTTTTTTAGTCTAAACAACATCTGGAAGTCCTCTCAGTACAGCACAAGCACAAAATTAAGATTATATCAGAGCTGTGTGCTTTCTGTGCTTCTCTATGGTGCGGAATGCTGGAGAGTTACAGAGAAGGAAATGTCAAAATTGTCCTTTTTTCACACAACATGCCTAAGAAGAATTCACCGAATCTTTTGGCCGAATACCATCACCAACCAAGATCTGCTTACTCGGAGCAAGCAAGAGGACATGCACACCATCATAGCTGGCAGACGATGGAGCTGGGTTGGCCATGTCCTCAGAAGAGACCCCGATGCCATCACAAGAACAGCTATGCTATGGACCCCTGAAGGAAAACGAAAAAGAGGCCGACCAAAAACAACTTGGCAGAGGCCTGTAGAGGCTGAGATGCAAAGAATGAACCAGAGTTGGGGCACTGTACGAAGGATGGCCACCGACCGAGCAAAGTGGAATCAATTTGTTGTTGCCCTACAAGACGCCACCAGGCGTGATGGCCACTGACTGCTTTGACGGTCGGCGGCTAAGGATCAAAGAAGAAGACGAATTTAAGCCAGTGGGTTTTGAGGTCATCAGATCGTTCATCTGTGTTTCTCACTGCTGTAGCAACAAGCTCCTGATACTTGGACTTAATTTCTTTTTACTTGTAGGTCTTCATGTTCATCTCCCCTGCTCGATTAATTAGTTTCTTGCATGAGGATGGGTAATCCCTAGGCCGAGGAACTCTTTCGGTTGTTCTTTTAATTGTCAGCAGGTAATGATCACTTCCAACGTCTGGCACTCTACAGAATCTAGCACCACACCCATACTTTAATGAGTTATTCCTAACTATGGCATAGTCGATGACTGATTTCTCTTTCTTAGTTGGTTCATATCTGGTGTATGTATGTGTGTGCTTATGGGGGAACATTATGTTCGTAATGTGAGAGCCGCGATAGAGCAGTGGTATGTGCACTGGCTTCCTAGCTCGGTGGTCCATGGTTCGATCCTCAGTTGAGGTGGAATATTTTAGACCGCAAACGGCTCCAGGGTCGACCCAGCCTCATGAATTTGGTAACTTCTGGGGAGGTTAATGCGGCCGGCGTGATGTTGACCTAGTCTGCCGATGGTCAAGAAAATATGGACCTAACTGATAAGGGTGGAATTAGGATGCCGTCAAATTACCACCTCTATCGACACCAGGTATTACAATGCAAGATGTGGGTGTCTTATCTGGTTTAGATTGTTGCTGTGTGTGTGTTGCAGTAGAACAGTTCAGGGTACACCACATGCAACATGACGTGTAGAGTCATAGAAATGGTAACTTCGCTTTAGGTTTATACCATTTATTGCACGCCACAAAACAGTCATGATACTTATGTTATCATCGGCATAGTACAACGAATGCAGCATTCAAACTCATGTTAACTGACAGTCATGTAGAAGTCAATACTCAATAGTTGTATGGAAAACAAATATCATAGCGAAGCTTGATAAATAATACATATAACTTCTGCAACCGTGGTCAGCTGCAGATCCTTAATGTTCATAGACAATAATAATTATTCCTTCCTGATGCTAGCAGATCAGATGTATACAATACGTCCGTTTACTGTCTGCACGTGAGTAGCATACATGGATTACAGGTCAGCTCGACCTTTATAAACCTTCCTAAGTCTAACCATCTGACTTGGACGTGATCTCTGATATAACGAATCCTGGAACACAGACAATAGTCTTGTTGGTCTAGAGCGACCCATAGATATATAACTAGTTCAGGTATAAAGATACCGGTGACTTAATCCTAGTCAAAGTACCTCTCCATTTTGAATCACACAGGCGAGCAAAAAGGCGACAAAATGACGAACCTCTAGATGATAGCCTAAAGTTCGATACAAGAGGAATTACCTTATTTCGGAAAATCAACCATGAACATATGCCTCCAGGCAGGCTTGAATAATACGGGGAAATAGTCTAGTTAGCTAACTAACTCACAAAGACAATGTATTTCCCTCAGAGAATCACAAGACGCAGTCGCGTCCGCTCGCTAATCAGTCCATTTCTCAACTCCCCGACCTGGGCGGAACAACAAAACCACAACCCAGTCGAGACATGCGCAGAGTGACAATCTCTGAGTCGCTGTTCACAATAAGACGATTCTAAGAACATTCGAGATAAAAGTCTTACACAGTCGCGCCTTTTATGGACATGAACAGAAGCGTTAAGAAAGGTTTCAAACATCTACAACAGTTGACTGATACTACCAAATAAGGAGATATGGTCACGCTTCGTTCAAGACATTATAGACCGAACGTGTCTCTATACAAGAGGAGGTAAACTCATAAAAAATAGCAGTATCGATATATCGGATTCTGTCCCTTTGACCATAAAATATATATAACATGCATTTCAGTCAAATAATGATCATACATACGAAAAACGATCATTCAAAGACTTTGGAAAAAAGTAATTATTTGTGCGTAACATTACCGCACCCTCCCGGGAAAAAAAAATGAAACATTTTTTTTAAAATCCTGGAGCCGGAAAAATCTAGGAGCGAAACTGAGATCATATCCCAGGTCCTTAGAGAAAAATTTATCTAAGTATACGCGTATATATCCCAGGAAGATGCCACCAACACAAACCACAATGCTGGCAACATCATAATAAAAGTCAAATTATTCTCATACCAATATATGAAATCAAATATATTATTATGATATCATACAATGTGTTGCAAATAGCGGTGTAATATATTAATATACCGCACTATTTTATTACATTATGTAATGCATCAGTAACTAATAAGTAATACATGTGTTGATCTTCGTTGACATAAAACATTCAATAGAAGAAGATGTGGACATCATCCGCTCCCAATCTAGGACAGGACTTGATATACTCAAAGTTCCACAATGGACACAATCTCGCATCTTCAATGATGTGCTGCGAAAATATCAATAACACAAATCTTGAAGACAACTGGTAAATCTCTCAATACAATCCTGAAAATAATTTATTTAAATGTGGCCGAGTGATCTTTTGGCCCGTATATCACTAACTAAGCCTTCTTAGATAATTACATGGTACAATGTTATAAATTCCCCCTCAAAAAAGTGAGAAAAAAAAAAATCTACTAACATGTCATTATAACATTGGACTGTATATTAGGAAATATATATATGACAGAAGAATCATGTGGAATCGTGTGGGCATCTGGACAGAATGTCCGCCATTACATTATCCGAACCACGGATAGCTCGAACCGAGAAATGAAATGGTTGAAGAGCTATGGCATAACGAGTGGACCTCGAGCTCTTCAAGTTTTTACTCTGAATAGCAGTAAGCGCTTTCTGGTCGGTTTCCACAATGAAATGTGCGCCTAGAAGAAATCTTTGTAACTTCAGAATAGACCATACCATAGCCAATAACTCACGGTCTAAAACCGAGTAATTCTTTTCTGCAGCATTTAATTTCCTAGAGATATACATCACCGGATGCAGAGTATCAGAATACTCCTGCATTAGTGCTGCCCCAATCCCAGTTGACGAGGCGTCACTTCGAAGAACAAAAGTCTTCTCAATAGTAGGTAACCTAAGAATAGGTGGAGATGAAAATAGGTCTTTAACCTGGTCCAATGAGGATTGACATTCTTTTGACCAGCGGATCAAATTAGGCGACCCTTTCTTCAATAAAGTAGAAAGCGGTGCCATAATGGAGGACAGATTCGGAATGAATCGTCCGTAGAATTGGATCAAACCTAATAGACTCCTTACTTGTTTCTTTGTCTTAGGGACCGAAATGTTAAGTATTTTTGAAACATTGTGGTCTTCTGTCTTTAAAAGACCATGACCAACACGATGACCTAGGAAAGAAATCTCACTAAATCCTATAAAGGCTTTAGAGGGTTTTGCAGTCAAGTTATACTCGCGAAGAGTAGACAGTAATTCGTATAAACCCAAATAGTGATCTTCCCAGGAATCACTGAATAGACAGATATCATCTAGATATGCTATGACATCTGTACGATATGCGAGAATTCGCCGCATCATGCGTACGAATGTAGCAGGGGCGTTCATAAGACCAAAAGGCATGAAATTCCATTGGAATAAACCCCTAGGTGTAGAAAAAGCTGTAAAAGGTTTGGCACGTTCAGTTAGCGGGACTTGCCAATAACCTTTAGACAAATCTAGTTTGGTAAAGAATCTAGAATTAGAAAGTTTATTGAGTAGCTCTTCTAATGAAGGCATAGGTTCAGCGTCGAACTTCGTAACTTGGTTCAATTTGCGATAATCTACGCAAATGCGAATGTTATTATCCTTCTTTCGAACAATAACCATAGACGAAGAGTATGCTGAAGTGGATGGTTCAATGATTTCCAAACGTATCATTTCATCCAATTCTTTTTCGACTTGAGACTGGAAATGGATAGGTATTGGATAGGGTCTGACTCTGATAGGATTATGATCAGTTAGCACAATGTCATGTTCAATGACATGTGTGTGTCCCGGGATGTCTGTAAGAACATCCTGAAATGTTTGCAACATCGAAGAAACTTGTCGATGTTCCTCAGCGGAAAGATGTGGAGAAACGGTCACGTTTTTCCAAGATTCCGTAGAATAAAGTGGGACCATAGAAAGAGGAAGATTGACATCAGAAAAAGTAGTTTCCTCATCCTGTATAACTGACAGCGATGAGTATTGACCATGAGGTACTTGAGAATTGTCCGTTGCCTGGAAAATAGGCTGCAAATAGTCTGGTCTTTCATGAAATTCCGTGAGCATATTTATGTGGAAAGTTTTATGCTTTCCATCAATATCGACAACATAGTCGACATCAGAAATTTTGGAGACTATTGCATATGGACCTTTCCATGCAATTAGAAGTCTGTTCTCCCTTGAAGGAAGTAGGACGAGAGCTTTGTCACCTGGACAAAGTTGTCGTAGACATCTATTCTTATTCGCAAACTGCCTTGCCTTTTCTTTAGCAAATTCGGAAGACGAAGTTGCTAGTCTGCATGCCTCAATGATTTTTTTCCTAAGAGCAATGACGTACTCATAAGAAGACTGAGTCTCATCGCTAATATTATCGGCAGTGATTAGATCGTGAAGTAAAGACATAGGGCCGCGCGGTTGCGCGCCAAAGACAAGTTCAAAAGGGGAAAACCCCGTATGTTCATTGGGGACCTCTCTATACGCAAAGAGAGCCGCGGGTAAGACCCTGTCCCAATCCTGAGGATGATCCTCAGTTATTTTACCCAGTAAAGTTTTTAGAGTCCTATTTAAACGTTCGACCAACCCATTAGACATTGGGTGATAGATACTGCTGAGAGACCTTTTTATATGTAGCATAGACATTACCTGTGACATAGTGTCTGATATCAGTTGAGTGCCATGGTCTGACAATATTTCTCCGGGAAAACCCAAGCGAGAAAATATCAGCCAAAGAGCGTCTGCGATATCAGCAGTTGAGATGCTCTTGAGAGGTATTGCCTCTGGCCAACGTGTGCACATATCGACACATGTAAGAATAAATTGATGCCCTCTAGCCGACTTAATTCTAAAAGGACCGATAATATCTATTGCTATTTTTTGAAAAGGGCGAATTGGAATGTCAGCAGCCTGAATAGGCGCAGCATGTCGTGGTCCTTTAGATTTGACCTCCTGACATACTTTGCAAGAGCGACAGTACATTCGTATGTCCTTGCTCACAAATGGCCAAAAGAAAGCCGCAAGAACCCTCGACTTTGTACGGGAAAAACCCATATGTCCAGCACATTGCGAGTCATGAGCATGTTGCAATATTTGCACCCTCATGCTCTTAGGCACAAGAATTTGTGAATGAGTGGATGTAGTCGAGTCTTGTACCATACGTACAAGTACGCCGTTCTTCATAGAAATCCAAGATTTTCTATTAGTATTTTGATTAGGATCACCTTTTTTTGCTAGAATGAAGAATTTTTGTAAAGAAGGATCTTCTTCTTGCAATTTGATAAATGAGTCACGTGTAATAGTCAAGTGACTATTTTGTTCATTTACTTCATCATTATTAGTTAATGAAGTTTGAGGTGGATCCAGAGCATGTGCTCTTGTGACCACCGTATTGGTAGCTTCAATGTTTTGCTCTTCCCAAACAGCAATCTGCTGTGGGGTACATTCCCTAACTCCGTGAATACGACCAATAATAAGGTCCGCAATAGGGTTTGGAAGTAGACACGCGTGGACCTCTCCCGTGAAGAAAGGAGTAGCAATATGTATTATGGCAGTAGGATATTTTTCCAACGTGCCACCAAATGTGACACATTTGATGACCTTTCCTGTAGCACAGAATGGATCTACAAGAGATTGCCTAACCCCGACAGTAGTACATCCAGAATCAAACAACACCGAGACTGGATTACTATTTACAAGCCCCTTATGTAATATAAGAGAACCTCTCCCATCATGAGCAACATTAGCAGGAAGAGCGGGCAAAGGATGACCACAGCTTAGAGTACTAATGGTTTTCGGATCAAATAAAGTACTGCATTGGATACATTTATTTGCCCTACCAAAGTCAAAAGATGAGCATCCGATAGCATTATGGTCTTTATCATTATTAACCTGTTTATCTGCTCCCTGAGATTCTTGTTGAACAGAGTTTGTCTGTTGATATCTTTTTCTCTTCTGTTGCGATCTACCGCGACCATTATTGCCTCTGCAATTATCATTAAAGTCCCTACTGTAATTTTTATCCTGGTTTGCGTTCCAGTTTCCATAACTGTCATTACCATCTCTATGCTGTTGAGAACCTCTATTATCTTGGTATTGAGGTCTCTGCAAAAAATATTTTCCTCTATTCCCGATTACCTTTATGAAAATTTCTAAAGTTACCGGGAATAGAATACCGTGTAATATTAGGTTGTCTCCAGTTCTGGGAAGAAGAATCTCCCTGAAATTGATTACCATGGTTCTGGGCATAATTACGGTTACTCTTTTTATTGAAATTTTGCTGGCTACCCTGAAATTTACGCATAAAATTCGGGCCATAAGGTGCTGCCGAAGCAACTGGCAGACCTTCTTTTACCTTAGAGTTGCTAACGGTTATGTGAGGATGTGCAGTAACATACTGGCTACAGTATTCTTCCATTTCTTTTATATTTTTAGGCTTACGCTCATGAAGAAAAGAAAGAAAAGCTTCATTAACAGAAGACATAACCTTGTCTCTAAGAAGTAAGTCCATGAGGGCTTCAAATGTACTTTCTGTCTTAGAAAGCTCAACCCATCGTAAAAAAGTAAGACGTATGCCTGAGATGAATTCTGAGAATTCAACTCCAGTTTCTGGTAACATGTTTTTAAATTTAAGACGATATCCGTCTTCGTTAAGTTGGTACTTCTTTAACAATGCCGCCCTGACAACCTCATAGTTGTTCTTGTCAGGCACATCTACCATACACAACAAAGTCAAAGCATCACCTCTAAGTATCTTGGACAGATGATAAACATATAATGTTTTATCTATATTATGCACCTTACATGCACTTTCAAATCTATCTAGATAAAATGTTATATCATCAATTGAAGCATTGAATGCTGGTAAATTAAGCTTGAAATCAACAGCATTAGACTTATTAGCAGATGATACCTTATTAGCATCATTAGCATTACTAGATAACTTCAACTTTTCTAACTCCAAAGCTAAGAGTTTTTCTTCATGTTCCATTTTTGCTTTTCTCTCATCAGACTCTCTTTGTAACCTTCTTTCCTCAGCCTCAGCCTGTAACTTTCTTTCCTCAGCCTCAGCCTGTAACTTTTTTTCTAATCTTTTATTTTCAGCCTCTATTTCAAGTCTCTTATTTTCAGCTTCTTTTTCAAGTCTCTTATTTTCAGCTTCTTTTTCAAGTCTCTTATTTTCAACCTCAGCCTGAAGTCTCTTCTCCTGAGATTCTGCTTCTCTTTTTGTTTTTCCATTTCCATTTGTAATCTCTTTTCATCTACCTGCATCTGCAGTTTTAAATTTTCAGCATCTATTCTCTTTTGTTCAGTTAGTTCTTTCATTTTCTTTTTCCTCCGACTTCAATGCCTTGGCATATTGAACAGTCGCAAATTCTTCTAATTTATCACCTGTCTTCCCAAGGGCTTTACCCTGCTCAATAAAGTACTCAAATGTAGACATGATGTCTAAAATGTGAGTACAGAACCTGAAATAATTAATTATCTTATTTCAATCTTAATAGCAACAAGACTTAATAAAGTGCTTGTATAATTACTATATTTACTCCAATCTCTGTGGGAAACAAGACTTGACACCAATTTGTATTATCAGTTGTACAATAATATCACAAGTCACCTCTTAATTATCAGTGCACTACCCAAATCAGTGCATAACCATCAGTTATTTATCATAACTGCACTACAATAGTGCATAAGGAAAAAACCACCAGCTAGTTATGATAAGTGCACTATAGATCAATAGTGCATGAGCATATATGTAACAATAGTGAAAGCTAACTATGCAAGAACTATGCAAACAATAACAAGACAATGTAAACAATAACAAAGTACCAACAATGTAAACAAAACAAAGATCAAAGTCAATGTAAACAATAACAAAGATCAGAGTCAATGTAAACAATAACAAAGATCAACGTCAATGTAAACAATAACAAAGATCAGAGTCAAATAAATAAACAGCGAAACTAAAAAGAATATGATGACAGAATGCGAAGATATGACAAACAAATGACGCTACAGTATATACACAAAAATTTACGTGAAGAACTGAATAATAGAAAAGAGGAGACCTACAAATACAAACAATTGAAATCGAAACTAAAAAACAGAAAGAAAGAGAGAAACAAAAAAAAAATATACAAAAAAACGAAAATAAAGCACAACTCGTCACAACTAAACAGATATAGCAACGATTGTCGCTAGCAAATTTCACAATAGGAAATTCGCACAGTCCCTAACGAAAACGCTAACAGTAGAACCTCTGTGGCGTGGTATCTTCTACTGAAAGACACCGCCCAACCGAGAAAACCCGCTGAAATATAAACATATAAATACAAATCCAAATAACATATAACATGTAAACATATAAAAAGTGCGAAAAATGTGATAGACAGAAGGCTCAGTTAGAACATAAGGGCACAGTTCACAAACAAAACAGGCCACTTAACTTCTATGTATCCACAACGTCAGCACAGTTCAGAACAGGATGTGATCAGCATTCTTAGGACAATGATCCAACGTTGATCAATATCTGCTCTCGTAAACTGCCATGACGAAGGAAATGAGCTTCTAACAGGAAACAGCTTCTGACAGGAAACAGCTTCTGAACTTGACCTTCTGAATCTGCAACAGTAATTCTGAGACCGGAACAGTTGTTACGGCACTTGTCCTTCTTCTCAACAGATCAGGAAATCCATTCGCTCGGTACTTGTCCTTCTATTTGTAGACAAACTTCAATACCGCCGAGCAGCGCCGGGTAGTTTCAAAATATCAACAACTGTCAGTACTGCTGCGTCTTTCAAAAAAATTTCATCAAAGGTGATGAATAGCAACTGCAATGTTGTCTTGTAGTCTGCTGATGATGTCTGGGTTTGTTGACCCCCTTGAGAGTTGGTACCAGAATAAACCAACTATTAGCCACCATGAATTGATAAGGGTGGAATTAGGATGCCGTCAAATTACCACCTCTATCGACACCAGGTATTACAATGCAAGATGTGGGTGTCTTATCTGGTTTAGATTGTTGCTGTGTGTGTGTTGCAGTAGAACAGTTCAGGGTACACCACAGGCAACATGACGTGTAGAGTCATAGAAATGGTAACTTCGCTTTAGGTTTATACCATTTATTGCACGCCACAAAACAGTCATGATACTTATGTTATCATCGGCATAGTACAACGAATGCAGCATTCAAACTCATGTTAACTGACAGTCATGTAGAAGTCAATACTCAATAGTTGTATGGAAAACAAATATCATAGCGAAGCTTGATAAATAATACATATAACTTCTGCAACCGTGGTCAGCTGCAGATCCTTAATGTTCATAGACAATAATAATTATTCCTTCCTGATGCTAGCAGATCAGATGTATACAATACGTCCGTTTACTGTCTGCACGTGAGTAGCATACATGGATTACAGGTCAGCTCGACCTTTATAACCTTCCTAAGTCTAACCATCTGACTTGGACGTGATCTCTGATATAACGAATCCTGGAACACAGACAATAGTCTTGTTGGTCTAGAGCGACCCATAGATATATAACTAGTTCAGGTATAAAGATACCGGTGACTTAATCCTAGTCAAAGTACCTCTCCATTTTGAATCACACAGGCGAGCAAAAAGGCGACAAAATGACGAACCTCTAGATGATAGCCTAAAGTTCGATACAAGAGGAATTACCTTATTTCGGAAAATCAACCATGAACATATGCCTCCAGGCAGGCTTGAATAATACGGGGAAATAGTCTAGTTAGCTAACTAACTCACAAAGACAATGTATTTCCCTCAGAGAATCACAAGACGCAGTCGCGTCCGCTCGCTAATCAGTCCATTTCTCAACTCCCCGACCTGGGCGGAACAACAAAACCACAACCCAGTCGAGACATGCGCAGAGTGACAATCTCTGAGTCGCTGTTCACAATAAGACGATTCTAAGAACATTCGAGATAAAAGTCTTACACAGTCGCGCCTTTTATGGACATGAACAGAAGCGTTAAGAAAGGTTTCAAACATCTACAACAGTTGACTGATACTACCAAATAAGGAGATATGGTCACGCTTCGTTCAAGACATTATAGACCGAACGTGTCTCTATACAAGAGGAGGTAAACTCATAAAAAATAGCAGTATCGATATATCGGATTCTGTCCCTTTGACCATAAAATATATATAACATGCATTTCAGTCAAATAATGATCATACATACGAAAAACGATCATACAAAGACTTTGGAAAAAAGTAATTATTTGTGCGTAACACTAACACTATTTTCCCAATTTGCCTCAATGGGTGTAAAACTGGATTCTTTAAGTTCGTAATGACAAAGTTTTGCTGAGTGCAGAATATCATGTGTCGCTTTTCATTGTAACAAGTTGATCCTTTGAAAGGGCAGTAATTCGGAATATGTTTTTGGGCAAAGTAGATTATGAGTTACAATACTTGTATACCTGACTAAGCTGAGGTTTGTTTAACGTTATAATAGAAACATATCCTTTTATTTTGAGTGACAGAGTACAGGAAAGCGTCCGAACGCTTTTATCTCAAATGCTGAGATGTATTTATTCTGTACTGTTTTTGAGCTGTGTTCAAAAACAGCGGAGTCTCGTTTTGGGTTTTTTGGCGGGACTAGAGTGTGTGATCCCGGAGAGGAGAGTAGGGATTCGGAGCGTTGGACCGGGAGTGGTCAACGCTGTCTGTGTGTGTTTTTCGAGGATGTATGCCTACGTAGTGCTTTGGAAAAATGTCGACATATATTTCGCTATTATGAGTCCAGGATTGGGACAGGCCATATTATGTATTTGTGAAGCTTTGAGGAAGCTATTATGAGTCCAGGATTGGGACAGGCCATATTATGTATTTGTGAAGCTTTGAGGAAGCTATTATGAGTCCAGGATTGGGACAGGCCATATTATGTATTTGTGAAGCTTTGAGGAAGCTATTATGAGTCCAGGATTGGGACAGGCCATATTATGTATTTGTGAAGCTTTGAGGAAGCTATTATGAGTCGTGAGGACTTTAGGCCATAATTTATGTGAACTGCTGGGTGCAGTATTATAAGTCTAGCGCAGAGATGAGTCGTGAGGACTTTAGGCCATTATTTATGTGAACTGCTGGGTGCAGTATTATTATGAGTCGTGAGGACTTTAGGCCATAATTTATGTGAACTGCTGGGTGCAGTATTATAAGTCTAGCGCAGAGATGAGTCGTGAGGACTTTAGGCCATTATTTATGTGAACTGCTGGGTGCAGTATTATAAGTGAGTCGTGAGGACTTTAGGCCATTATTTATGTGAACTGCTGGGTGCAGTATTATAAGTGAGTCATGAGGACTTTAGGCCATTATTTATGTGAACTGCTGGGTGCAGTATTATAAGTGAGTCATGAGGACTTTAGGCCATAATTTATGTGAACTGCTGGGTGCAGTATTATAAGTGAGTCATGAGGACTTTAGGCCATAATTTATGTGAACTGCTGGGTGCAGTATTATAGTGCAGTATTATAAGTCTAGCGCAGAGATGAGTCGTGAGGACTTTAGGCCATTATTTATGTGAACTGCTGGGTGCAGTATTATAAGTGAGTCGTGAGGACTTTAGGCCATTATTTATGTGAACTGCTGGGTGCAGTATTATAAGTGAGTCGTGAGGACTTTAGGCCTTGATATAGATCTGCTGATGAATGTTGAAGAGTATTGTATTGCAATGACTTGTAATGTGACTGTGTGTATATCAATGTAAACGTGATCGCGCTGTGACTTAATAAATCGTCATTAAATGTCACCGGGCGTTTACCACAGTCCATGATTCTTATGTACGTGCCTTGTGGTGTGAGTGTCTACCCAGTGACAATGATAACTCATATTTAATAATGTAGCCTGTGTGGCGTGTATAGTAAAACAAACAACATAACTTTATCAGTGGTGGATAACAATAGACAGTTATTATCCGTAGTTATTATCAGAGTTATTATCAGTTGGTGGTTTACAGTCAAGTTGGATCTATACCTACTAAACCTGTTACCGAGAAACTTTACATTAACTTTAACAGTGGTGGACCAGTTCAAATTGGAACGAATGGATATGACATTCGCGTATCAAGAGTTTCTCTAACTTGAGAGAGTATTTAACAGACGGAAGGATAAAATCGTTATCGATACAGTCCACATATCTGTATCATTTGATAGATTTGTTTTCGGGTTCTGACACCCGCAACAGTCGTTTTGAGAGAACTTCATGCGTGACCTGAATCTCATGTGCTTCAAACCGTGACCTAGTTTGTAGGATACCTGTGTAACGCATTTGGGAAACGCCTTATTCGTGGGAATAATCAGCTTTATAACACTGTCAGTTGACGTCCTATGTCGTGCCTGTGGAAAACAACAACGTCGGTAGTCTACATTTCCTATCAGATGTGCAGCAAAATTATCAAGCAGCGAGCCAGCAGTTTATGAGGTGATCCAACGTCTCAAGGATAGCGTGTACCAGTCGAGGATATGTGCAGTTGTACCAGTCATTTTGCAAGTATACCTCAAGGCAAAAGAGGGTTTGCCTGTGTTCCTGTTACGATCATCATGTGCTCCTATGCAGTACTCGAGCACATACCTTACTGAAGCGAGGACCTGAAGGGAAGAGTCTAGTTCCAGTACCTTTCGGCAGTAGACGGTTTTAGCGTCAGAATTATGTGATATTTAAAGTCTTGGCGGAAGGGAATGGAAAATTGACAGATAAGTGATTTTTGTTTGTTCTGTAAAGTGTGTCATGTCACTCATGTCCTCAGGCCTTCTGAATTCTATGCATTTCTTTTTAATTATGTTGTTGATGTTGTTTATGTCTATAGTGACATATGAGTAGAATTTAATGCATAAGTAGTTTATGGCTATTAACATGTGGTATTGACTACCATGATATGGATATGACAATATAAAGGTTCTTTGAACAGAAATTGATCTGACAGTAATTAGGAATAGTTGCAATTTATTGTATGGTTATTTAGCTGTCAGGAGTAAAAGGTTTATTGATACATATACAGTGATCTCAATAAGTAAATCACTATGGATGATGACGAAATGGATCCTGATAATATGTGGCCTTTATTGGAGTATTTATTTCAAGAGGGTAAAAATTTTCATAGATTAAAAGGACCAGAACTGGAAGCACACGTGATGGACGGATTGTTGGTCAGTGCGTCGAGAGCACTAAGAGATTTTGCTGAGAATAGATTTCAGTCCATCCCTCATTTAAGAATGGCTAGGAATTTAGCAAAGTTGCTGCTGCTCGACCTTCGTGTATTTGTGTATAATAATATTCATGTTGAACACGACAATATATTGAAGGGTATACACAATATAATTGCTGACAATCAGGAAAAGAAGCTAGAAGATGAGGAAGTAAGCGTCAACAGACAGGAAGGAAAAAATTGCTTAAAGGGTAAAGCTGAAGAGAATGAACTTAAGGAAAAATTAGCTAAACTTACAAGTGATTTAAATAGATCAAACCTGGAACTTGCTAGAGTACAAGCAAGTTTGGATTCTTCACTATTGAAGGTTAAAGAATTGGAGGTCCAGATAAAAGTTAAGCATGTTGAGGTGGAAAACCTTACACAAGAGATCCAACGAAGGAAAGACATGTATGAAAAATTAAAAGCGGAAACCAATGAGCGAGAAGGATTATACAATGTAATGATACATGATGTATGTTTTGATAAACTTGAAGAGAAGAATACTGTATTTCCAGGGGAAGTCGATGAGTTAGTGAATAATAATAATGGTGAGAATGAAACACAGTCAATAAAGGTAAATAAAGAGCAAGATGGAAAAGAGACATTGGTAGAGTTGACCTCTGAGAAAGAGAAGGTTGCTAAGATTGAGAAATTGCTAGCAGAAGAAGGTTGCAGCTATTGATAATTCTTGGCGTCAGGCTAATAAAGATTCTTGTGTTTCAGCCAGTTCTATTGATTACGAAAAGAAATGTGAGAAATTGAAAGTTAAGGCTCCTAAAATCAATCACGTGTTTACTGTTGCAGATTCTGATAAACTTGTAACAGGGAATAAACATAGTACTATATTTTCCAGGAATGAAACCCACTATGGGCAGGAAAATAAACATTCTAAGGGTTCAGTTACTTGTCAAACTCAGCACAGCCAGTTTGACGGGATTGGTAAACATATTCCCATAGGTGAAAAGAAGAACATTGATAGTAAGAGATATAATCACAAGATTAGACAGTACCAAGGGAGTTTATCAAGTGGTAATTTTGATTCTCCAAGGAATTGTAAACAATTTAGCGGATTTCAACATTTTGATCCGAAGAATTCTGTAAGTTATAGTAGAAATAACTGTAAGAAAAACTATCAATCTGGTAATGATTTTGCTACTAGAAAGCAAGTCTTGTCTAGTGGACATTTTTGTCAAAGAAGATATGTTAACAACAACAATGCTAACTTGGGTTATAGACATAACATTTGTCATAATAGAGGAATTGACAAGAATATAAAGAGAGATAATAGCTCTTCACATGTTTCTCTACATAACTTGACTCAGCAAAAGTCTAGAGTCATTGTTTGTAAACAAAGCAACTGTAGTAATAAATATTTTCATCAGGTAACAAATAATAAGCGCAAGTATGCTAACTTTGCTCAACATGAGCCCAGAGTCAGTTGTAATAGAGATAAGCAAGGTAACAATAACACTGGTGTTTTAAATACTATAGCTGATGATGTTGTTCATCACGAGAAAGTGTCTCGGTGTTGTGAATGTAACATTTTGTTTCAGCCTACGGCAGTAATGTCTTCTGTGATGTCTAGAGATTATAAAAGAAGAGCTGAAGGCATCGTGAAAGGACCATTGCTTTACAAGGACCAAAGTACAGGGTAATTGTCATTGTGACTTCTACGTTTTTTCTCATTAGATTTCACCATTTATTAAAATGGAAATTTTCATTCATATATTTTGACAGAAGCGACTTTACGATAACAGTCAAGGCTCCTGTGATATATTAACTGTGAGAAAAGGAGGTCAACTTTGGGTCATTGCGTGCGTTCAAGCGTAACTTTTTCAGCGTCTCATTAAACATCTGATGTTTTGCTTGCTCAGGGTCAGGACATGTTGACAGGAAAGCGAGAGATTTCCATCTGATTTTTTATTTATTTATGCAAACAGTAAATATTTTCTTTTGTATTTGTTAGTATAATAAATTATATGTTCCTGATTTGCAATAACATGTAATTTCGTTTGAAATATTTAATGCATCATTTGATTGCCATGATTTTTTGTTTTTATTGTTAGCTATATTCCATTGTTGAACTTGCAGTGGTTTGTTTTTGTTTTGAATTTGTTTTGTAGCAATTTTGTTAAGATAACTTTTGTACATGTTGAGTTTGCCAGCCCTATGCACAAAACTCATTAGTTGTAATGGTGCAATAATTACTTTTAGATAATTCATGAGCACTTGAATTTTTTCTCATGTGTTTTATGTGATGTATATTTTTTGAAGAGAAAAAAAAAAACTTACATTTGTTAATGTGTGTCTGTTTAGAGATAGATTGTTCATACGTCCTTCATTTTCTTGAAGTCGATTTCTTTGTTAGTTTATTCATTATAGCTTTGAATTGGTTGTAAATGTAATACTATTTTTATGCAACTTAGTGATACGAAACTTTTTTGTATTTTATTTTTTGGAAAATGTATTTTTTCGAACATTGTAATATTTTTTCTGCGCCAATGCTAGTCTGTATATTATGGTTAGTAATGTGTAGTAACATTAGTTCCTTGAAATTGTTTTTTAATGTTTGATGCATTTTTCTGTATTTAGCGCGTGACTTTGAGTCAGTGCAAACCTTTTTGATAGCGTCTTTTTTTTTTTTTTTTTGTGCGATATCTTGTATAATTTATTATTAGTTATGCATAAGTTTTATAATTTGGCTAAATTACTTACTATTCTTTTTGTCATAAGTTTTTACTTTGTGTTGTTAGTATAGATATACTTTGGTATTTTGTTTTGTAATTTTTGATTATGATTGTATTAAGTTAGACAATATGATGTTTAATTTAGATAGTTATAACGTATTGTTACTACTTTTTCTACATGTGCATCTTTACTTTTTATCTGTTTTTGTTGACTATTCGTCATCCTTTTACATCTTTTCTGTTGTCTTTTCAGCATGATCTGATATGTTGTTTATACTTCCGTGTTTCATCTTTGTCTCACTTTATGCTTCGTGTATACTTTTTTCTGTTACGCTACTTAGACTTTCATTCTTTGTATTGTTCATGTAATGAGGTAACTTTAGATCAGGGATAGTTATATTTGTTTCACATAGTTTGACATTGTGATATTATTTGTTGTTTTTCATATGATGATTTCATATTTTACTTCTTTACGAATTATACTTCGTTAGTTTGATATTGTCATTTCTATTACTATTGTTTGTTGCTTGTTTGAGTATTATTGTATATGCTTAACTTAGTTCTGTAATAGATTAATTTTGAGATACTTAGCTTGGTTTTCTAATAGATTAATTTTAGTAATCATACGTTGGATGATTGTTAATTACTTTACATTTACTGCTAATATTTTGTAGATATACTATTTCTGACTTATCATAAGATGAATTTTGTAAAACATATGTTAGAACTCCATTATCTTTTAAATTTTTTTCGTTTTGGGAGTTAATTTTCAAAAAAAATGATAGAATCATTTTTTTTTTCTCCTGGGTATGTGGGAAACTGTAACAAGTTGATCCTTTGAAAGGGCAGTAATTCGGAATATGTTTTTGGGCAAAGTAGATTATGAGTTACAATACTTGTATACCTGATTAAGCTGAGGTTTGTTTAACGTTATAATAGAAACATATCCTTTTATTTTGAGTGACAGAGTACAGGAAAGCGTGCGAACGCTTTTATCTCAAATGCTGAGATGTATTTATTCTGTACTGTTTTTGAGCTGTGTTCAAAAACAGCGGAGTCTCGTTTTGGGTTTTTTGGCGGGACTAGAGTGTGTGATCCCGGAGAGGAGAGTAGGGATTCGGAGCGTTGGACCGGGAGTGGTCAACGCTGTCTGTGTGTGTTTTTTCGAGGATGTATGCCTACGTAGTGCTTTGGAAAAATGTCGACATATATTTCGCTATTATGAGTCCAGGATTGGGACAGGCCATATTATGTATTTGTGAAGCTTTGAGGAAGCTATTATGAGTCCAGGATTGGGACAGGCCATATTATGTATTTGTGAAGCTTTGAGGAAGCTATTATGAGTCCAGGATTGGGACAGGCCATATTATGTATTTGTGAAGCTTTGAGGAAGCTATTATGAGTCCAGGATTGGGACAGGCCATATTATGTATTTGTGAAGCTTTGAGGAAGCTATTATGAGTCGTGAGGACTTTAGGCCATAATTTATGTGAACTGCTGGGTGCAGTATTATAAGTCTAGCGCAGAGATGAGTCGTGAGGACTTTAGGCCATTATTTATGTGAACTGCTGGGTGCAGTATTATAAGTGAGTCGTGAGGACTTTAGGCCATTATTTATGTGAACTGCTGGGTGCAGTATTATAAGTGAGTCATGAGGACTTTAGGCCATAATTTATGTGAACTGCTGGGTGCAGTATTATAAGTGAGTCATGAGGACTTTAGGCCATAATTTATGTGAACTGCTGGGTGCAGTATTATAAGTGAGTCATGAGGACTTTAGGCCATAATTTATGTGAACTGCTGGGTGCAGTTTTATAGTGCAGTATTATAAGTCTAGCGCAGAGATGAGTCGTGAGGACTTTAGGCCATTATTTATGTGAACTGCTTGGTGCAGTATTATAAGTGAGTCGTGAGGACTTTAGGCCATTATTTATGTGAACTGCTGGGTGCAGTATTATAAGTGAGTCGTGAGGACTTTAGGCCTTGATATAGATCTGCTGATGAATGTTGAAGAGTATTGTATTGCAATGACTTGTAATGTGACTGTGTGTATATCAATGTAAACGTGATCGTGCTGTGACTTAATAAATCGTCTTTAAATTACACCAGATGTTTACGGCCATCCATGACTATTATTTACGTACCTGTGTTGTGAGTGACTGTTCTACCACACACTCACTAATACATACCTAACACAGATACGACGGCACACCTACGCCACCCATACACCGTTAATATTCATTACATTATTTACAGGTCGGCATGAACGTGTCTGGTGATTGCTGTAGTTCCAACTAAGGAGAGTGAATGGGTCTCAATACATCGGATTGGATCTCCGTGGAGCTGTTATATAGAACAGTTGAGATCATGAGACGCGTTTCATTGCTCACCTAAGTACATCTTCTACCAATACACTTCCTGATTTATCCATCGACCACATTGACATCTCCAAGACTCAAAAAATTGTAATGCTGTAGTCGGCCAGTTTACTATGCTGTATTGTAATGTTGCTGGTGATAATTGCACATTATTCTGATGTTAGCCATACACATATTGCTTCGTTCGCCTTTCTTCTCACTGTGGCCCATTCCTGCAAAACATACACAAGAATTTGAGGTCCCAACGGCTTGTAAAAAAATAAGACTCATTGACTTTATTACGTCTTTTAGCACTTTACTGAACTCCTATGTGGATTCGGGAACTGCCCATTTATTGGGGAGTGAACATGGTGCTTAGGGGACTGAACACTCAGTCCAAGAGCTAGCTCATTACCAGCTATCAAATAGTGGTGTGATCCAATCTCATGTTTTTCTCCACTTGCTCATTTGTTGATGCACTAAGCTGGTTTGACTTCTGGTCCATCAAAACACGTGTTACTCATTTTCCCTCCCCCCCCCTGTCATTTCTCAACTAAAGCGACTATCAACACATTCTTCTAAGAATTAACTATTTCAATCCAGTCAAACTCTTTGGCATTAATTGACTTCAAAGTTCTCACTATCACCTCGGTCGTTGTCTCCTGTCAAAAGGGATTCAAAATTGTAAATTTATTTTTTTAGTAACGGAAACAAGAATTTTGACGAGTAACCAACGTCATTGGTTGTCATGTTTTGGATGTTTTGCTGTTTTTTAACTCGACAAGAGTGGTGTCAAAACCCTTTGCTGCAGCAAAATGGTCATTTATGTACGTTGAAAGTTCTGAGTATTCATTAACGGTTGGGTAGTGCCATTGATACGGGTTGTTTTTTCTAAAGAAGTTCACAAGTCAACGATTTCCATCAAGGATTGTACTGTTCGTTGGTATCTGAAGGGGGAAGGTCTGAATCGTGCACGAAACAACCTCAAACTTAACTATTGTCTTTAAGCTCTTTACATCGTTTCGGCCATGGACAAGACAGTTTCAGCATGTGCCATCATCGTTGGATTCGCTCTTTAGGACGTTGATACATTTTTTTTCTGCTGTTGACTACGCGCATTAGAAGCCTTAAGTTAAGTGGCCTGGATTTTATGGCTTTTTATACTTCTGCCTGTTTGTGTTCTTAATATCTCTGTTACATCATCGCCTTTATCAATTTCTCCCATGAATCAACTATGTCACCATGTATACTTTGGTATATTTTCGGATGGTCTAGTAAATTGCAGCGTTCTGTGTTGCTCAAGGTAATGAGCCCATTAAGCCGTTAATTCAATGCCAACAGAAAAAAAAGTTAGTACGTATGAAGAGTTGGGGCTGAGCCGTTTTCTGTGGTAGATCTCTTGCAAAGCGATCTCACACCAATCTGGAGATTTAGACTAACTGCGACTTTTCTGCTATTTATGTTAGGCTGCGATGCCTTAGCTAACTATGTTTTCGAGATTATATAATCAATCCTTTAGCCATTACTTGTTTAGATTTGTTTGCACTACAATCGTGTATCAGTCCCAGATTTTATGTCTGCATACTTTGGGAGTTTCATAACAACTGTTTATGTTTTACACTGTGTGGTCATTAAGATGATGCCCAATTTTATCGCATATCAGTTCCTACCTTTTTTTCGTGATCATTTTCATTAGTTTGATGTTTGGCTTAATTTTACAGCTTTCAGATTTCTGTGCTCGCGGGTATTGGAGGTTTTGCGTAATTGTATAAACTGCAACTTAAATATGGACCCCACACAACACCCACACACAACATCTGCGATCTAAGGACCACCTGTTTGTAACATTTTTACTTTTAAATGGTTATCCGAATGAAATGTGACTACGATACAATTACTGAAAGATTACTAGGTCGCATTAGGTTTATCTATATCGGCTACCCCAACCATTCAACCCCATTACATGACTGTTATCATAATGATAAACTCCCCCCAAATGCCTATGCCCGATGCAAAAAAAAATTCAGAGAAACCCGCAACAACACTTTCACCCGCCGATACCTCATTCTGACCCCCATTGCATAACTCCCGTATCTCTTTAGCCACTTAAGGAGACCTTGTTATTTCTTATAAACAAGACCCAGACTGGGATACTATCCTCCTAAAAAGGTGATGTAAATTATACAAGGCAATCGGCCAAGACTTGGTTACAACCTTTCGGACTGATTTTCAAAAAAATTATTAATTACCTTTCACCACCACTACACCGCCAATTCATTGGAAGATACTTACAATCTATGGTTTTCCAACAAAAATATGTGAATATACAATCAAAAGCGCTATATAGACCAACAAAGATGTTGCAACTGCTCTCTATGAACAAAATAACAAGGGAATACAGAATGGCTTTACAGTAGGAAAATAAAGATGCAGGAGGGGAAAACAAGGCTGTATTATGTCACCAAACTACTTTTTGGAATAGATATTGATTATAACAATGGTTAGTGAGAAAACTGTCTACAGGCCTCAAGCCTGAAACCCCATTCGAAAAAAATATACCCACAATGAAGCAAAGATTACGTATAAAAAAGAGCTGGACAATTGGAAAAGATACCTGGGGGACCTGGATTTCGCAGATGAATCCCCGACTGTAGCAAGGTCATTAAAGTTTCTAGACCACCAAGACAATCCCCAAGAAAGCCAATAAAAATAATTTGTGTCATCTCTCGGTTAAAAATTGGTCTCCAAATAAAATGCCTCTAAAACTAAAAGCTATGAACTTTTTCTAACGAGGACCGATTTGATCTCACCTTTGAGATGTCTAAACCTCCCCAGAATCGGGGAAAAACCCACCAGAAATAGACCAAAATCCCCCAACATGAATGTTAAAAGTGTCTTAGCGGTCTAAAGAATGTACGGCGAAAAATTGTTAAGAAAATATGTGACAGCATCCAACAAGTAATGAGTCATCCCCCCCATTCCATACTACAGAATTGCTTTGGGAAGTCTAGGCGCCTTCTCAATAGATTATCACTAACATTTGGAAAAGGAATTACGATCATTGATTTACATACCAAGCCTTCTTCTTACTTGAATGCGTCCCAATGTTATTCTCATGTTACCCACACCTCATACTGGCCCCCCCAATGTGCAGCCCCTCCGTTGTAAAGAATTTAGCATGTCACAACTCATGACAAACCCGTACCACCCATAAATATCCCCCCCCCCACCCCCATTCGATTAGACCCCCCTCACCCGGATACTGACCTAGGTACTCCAGCTCCTAAACATCAGTTAAATAATTTCGCGTGGATTCCCCTGCCCTGAGAAGGACATATTAATAAGAATGGTTATTCAGGCGCTTTGTTTAAAAAAATATCAGTCCTCCGACCTAGTATAGGGGGGGAGACCCCCCCAATCATAGGCTATCGGTCTACATGACCCTACGAATTCCCCATGTTAACATAACCAAGAATTCCTCTAAAAATGCGCGTTTGAATATTTCACGGTCAGCGTAACAAATCAGTTTTAACCATTGCACCAACAATTCTTCATACTTGCCGCAATAATTGACACCGCAACCCTAAAATCAGGCAACAAATCCAGTACACCAAACCCCCAGTCAACCACCGCCATTACAAACTGAAAAAAAAATACACCTATGGAAAAGAAAACTAGATCCCAAATGCTGAATAACCCCCCCGCTCCAAAAACAATTTTAAGTGAATAGAACCAACCCATAATGACGATTTAATAATCCTCTATGTCCACCCGCCTAATTACTTTCTTTACAATACACCCTCCAATAGTAACACTTTATTCATATAATTAACCCTCAACCTAACCCCCCTATCCACCCTCCTAACTAAATGAAAAACGGTTCAGAACGGCCCTAGACCCCTATGCACTACCACCCCACCCACCCCCGCCCATCACCCAATTTGTCCTAGTTAAAGACTGGATACATTACCCTTCCATTATATATTTATATACCCCCCAGTCCCCCTGATATTGACCCGCCTCCACACCAGCCCCCCCGTGTATCCAAACCGCCCCCACCACTCCCAGTGAACCACACTAGGTACACCCATAACCCATTCGGGATTATCATATACCACCACGATCCAGTAACATGACCATGCTTGCAACACATCCACCTCCAACAACAGACGGTCCCTTACAATCCCATCACTCGAAAACAATCCATAAGGGTTGATAAAGGCTGTGCTTGGTTTTGGCACCCTTCTCGGTTCACATAACATCCATCACCCCACTAAAACATTCACAGTACATCCGGTGCCAACCTGGGCTGATTATCCCCCCGACACCACGCCCCCCCCCGCTATAGCATAATTAAATCACCGTTTCTATAATCTTAACGCTCCGACCACCACCCCACTCCCTCGGACTCTCCAGGTGCGGATTGTCAAAAACATTCATCAGCACCCCCCGGAACCCCAATATCCCCCAAAAGGGGAACCTCCTCTTCTCCGAATGGGGCGGGAACAAAACGTTGACTAGTTCCGCGGAAACCATGTTTCGTCTCCCTCCCCCCGGCGCCCCCTCACACTCAAACGTGAGTTAGCCTCTTATCTTTATCCGCCAGCCCCCCTCCCACACCATCTCACCGCATTCCACCCCATGGCACTTCAAATACGCCTCCTTAACCTTTACTCCCCCGTCACCCCCCCCCCATCGCTATATCAACTCCTTCCCCCTATTAGAATTTACTTTCCTGCACCCTCCCCCCCCGGCCCCACCCTGGCAATCCTACTCCCACTGGCCGCCCCCCCACCAATGACCCCCCCCGCCACCGTCAAACCCCCTCCTATCATGGTATACGCTATGGTTGCACCTTCGGTCAACCCACCTGGCATTGGTCTATCTTTTTGTCTCTTTCAAACAAAGAATAACCCACATAATTCATTAAATCACTCAACCCATCATCCAAGCATCCTTTAACGACAACTATTATATAATATTTGTACACAAAAAAAAAATACTGTATTTTATTGTCATTCAATTTTATAATATTGGGGTTATGTAACCATGGGTGTATTATACCAGGTTGTAGTCCCACAAAACTAGTCCCCCACAACTATGTGGGTATCCGAATGGTTGGTTTGTAGGTTGGCCCCGTTCCACCCATGGCCACTCCCTTTGGGTTTGGACCTCACCTATATGCACCGACCCCCCCCACCCCTCATTGGCGAGTACTTGGTGTGTAGTACACCCACTCAAAGAAAACGGTGCCCACCTCTACCCACGGAAACCTCACGCCACATCACACGCCCTGACTTACAAACCTCAAAAAAAAGACAAGTAGGACGCCCCAAACATCCAGTAACCGTACCTCGACGGCCCCCGCAACTAAAAACAAAGGGTGGGTAACACAAAAAAATAATAACACGAAGACACCCATCCATATAGGGAAGGTTTGGGTGGTCTCGCGCTTGTTCCCCCCCACCCACCAATACCACAGGCACCCGTTCCTAAGCCCCCACCCCCCTCTGGTGGTAAATCCCCCGGACCCCCCGTCCCCCCCCCAGACTACCCCTCCCTCCCCCCCATCCCCCCCAACCCCCTGCCCTCCCACTTGAACCCAACCTTTCCGCACCTTTCCAAACCACACCCGCCCCCACCCCCCCTACTCCCCCCCCATCCCCTCCCCACCCCCCAACCCACAACCCCGATCCCAGAAGCCTTTTCCCCCCTAGTACCCCACCCAACTCACGCCTGGCCCCCCGAGATGAAACAGACACAATCAAATCCCACCGCACCCCGCCCAAACCCTCCTCACAATACACCTTTAATGTTTTGGAGGTCCCCCCCACCCTCATCACGTCACCCCTTTGTGAATTGAACCAGCTATACCAGTACCACCTAACCTCTTCAACTTACTCAACCCCCTATTTCAGCCCTTACTCCCGCCAGCCCGAACCCCCCTCCCCCCCCTGCCCTCAACACCCAAACCTCCCCGCCCACCCTATACCCCCTTGAACACCCTAGACCGCCAAAAGGACCCAAACCCCCCGTCACCCCGCCCCCCCATCAACTCCCCCCCACCCCCCCCATCCAGTTGCAGTTCCCCCCATTGATCGTAAATTGAAACCCGCCCCCCCCCCCCCCCCGCCTCCCCCCCCCGCTCCCCCCCCTCCCACCCCCTCAACCCCACCCCCCCCCCCCTCCCCCCCCCCCCCCCCCCCCCGCACCCCCCCGCCCCCCTCCCCCCCCCCCCCCCCCCCCCCCCCCCCCCCCCCCACCCCCCCCCCCCCCCCCCGCCCCCCTCCCCCCACCCCCCCACCCCCTCCCCCCCCACCCCCCCCCCCCCCCCCCCCCGCCCCCCCCCCCCCCCCACCCCCCCCCCCCCCCCCCCACCCAGCCCCCACCCCCCCTCCTCCCCTTCGCTCGCTCCCCCCCCCTCCCCCGCCCCCCCCTCCCCCCCCCTCCCCCCCCCCCCCCCGACCCTCCCCCCCCCCCCGGCCGCCCCCCCCCCCCCCACCCCCCCCCCCCCCCGCCCCCCCCATCCCCCCCCTCCCCGCCCCCCCCCCTCCCCCCCCCCCCCCCCCCCCCCCCCCCCCCCCCCCCCCCGCCCGGCTTGTTTTCCCCCCTCCCCCCTCCGGCCCCCCTCGCCCCCCCCCCCTCCCCCCACCCCCCCCCCCGGCCCCCCCCCCCCCCCCCCCGCCCCCCCCCCCCCCCCCCCCCCCACCCCCCCCCCCCCCCCACAACAACCCCACCCCCCCCCCCCCCCCCCCCCTCCCCCATATACACTCCCAACCACCCACACCAACGACCCCACACCACTTTCTTCTTTCTAGGGATACGTGACAGCGTTTTGAATATGAGCGATTTGGTATTTCAGATGTTCCGCGAATTGATCGCGAGCGATTCCGATTAGGGATGGGGATGAGATGGAAGAGCGAGCCGCGAACGAGAAAATTGCTTATACCTCGTCGTGACATATAGTAACACACTCTCTTGTACCTGCGCTTTGAGTTGGCATGCGCTATAGTGAGTGTCTGTTGTACGCGATTTTTATTATGTCGATAGGCACGATGATAGAGCGTTGCTAAAGTAGGGGGGATTCACACACCCTTTGCCATATTGTTGTATGAGCGTTCTTGCTGTCCCCCCCTTCGTTCACCTGTCGTAGGACCAAAATGTGTGAGGGAGAAGCGATTTGGTAACCTTTGTTCTGTGCAGGCGATTTGGGTAAGAGACCGTTTCTTTCGGTAGGCTTCTTGATGCTGTAGCGAGACACGCGATTCTGGAGTATCGTCGAGCTCGATGGGGAGCGGATTGCGACAGTATTTGGATATTATCCGAAAAGAGCGTCGAGCGTATGGGAGCGAGTTTAGGCGGATTAGGAAAAGTTAAGGGATTTGGTAAATTCGATGGACCTAAGCGCGAATTTGGTATAGTCGAGCGTCGAAGCGAAATGAGTTGCGGGAGCGTATGTTGGACTAAGAAAGCGAACGTCATTGTAAATAGCCGACGATGAGCGATGTTGAAGCACGAGGCGCCGTTTTTGGAACGGACGCTAGCAAGATTTGGAATACAGCGTTATTTGGTTTATGATGCGATTAGCAACGGCAACTTATTGGAGGCGAGCGAGTTGCGTATTTCGGTCGTTGCTAATTCTGCTCATCAGTAATTATTGCCTTGTCTCCACTCCATCCCACACACTATGGTCCGTGAGCGATTGTATTTGGACATTTCTAGGGTGAGCGATTATACGAATTTGCGGATGGAAGAACGATACGAAGACGTGGAAGAAGCAGTTGAGAGCAGATTTAGATGAAGGGCGTAGCAGTGAAGCGATTTGTTAATTCCGTAGAAGCGATTTCCGCCGTGGAGGACAGATAGTGGAAGCATCCAGCGGGAGAAGCGGACGATTGGACTGGCGGCGATATTTGGAAAACTAAGCGCCGAGCGAAGTCGATTCATTTCGAAGATTGAGCGGCAGACGGAGGGCGAACGTGAGCGATTCAGATTTGGATGGCGCACATTCGAGCAGACAGATGTTCAGTCAGTTCGGCGTCGTGAAGGCGTTTTTGGATATTATATATTTACACCACGATGCGCGCGCGGTGAGCGACAGCACGTTGTTCGTTACTAACGCTAGTAAATCGGATGACACACCGTGGCTGGGTAATGGACTACCCTGCTTGTCTATATGTCCTGGTTGCTAGGTTTCGCACGTTTAGTGCTTCGGGTGGAGAGGGGGTGACAGTATTTCTTATTGAAGGCGATAGGGGTTCGTCGGATGACGAGTCGAGGGACGCGTTGTAACTTCTGTTTCGTGGTGTTTGAGCTTGTGCGCGTCAATTGTCGACGTCTCCTCGACTTGTTAGACTCGCGATTCGATTTGCGACGCATTGGCAATAGCGATTTGGTATATGTGGGTGGATTGCGCGACACGATTTATGCGTATTCGATTTTATATGGATATATGGGGGCTCTGATTCGCGATTTTTTCGATCTAAGGTATCGAGAGCCGATGCGTGACGCGATCGGCGAGCACGATTTGGATAAGGTAGCACGATACATTTATATTTGTTTGTATGCGCGAAGTAGATTGGTGGATACTGGGCTAACAAGCATGGCTGTGACCTTGAGGAAAGTCAGTTTGTCTGGCTCACCATCCCAATTTGCAAAAGATTTGCACTGTCACTTAATCTAAAATTTACTATTTGCGCCCCGAACTGTCACGCTAAAGGCGGATAGTTGTTGATATACTTCTGTAGAAGCATGTGGCGTATTTCATGAGCGGAGACACCACAAAGAGGGAAAATATTGTGCAAGGACCTAAGAACCGCCACGCGACGAGGCAACTTTTAGGCACTGAAAGAGAAAACTAATTATACACGGCGCTAGACAAAGTGGAATAAGGGAGCCCACTTTTACACCCAGGCCTTTCACTTTGAATTCGGCCATTTATTCATTTGGGCCTGCTATTGCGCTAGAAGAGGATAGTCGCATGAAGAGAAGAAATTTACCCCAGGATAGGATTGACAATCACCTTCGCGTTCACGACTTCAGTAGTCTTATATAGAAACTGGAGGAACTAGACAAGATTGTGCAGAATTGATCTATTTCATAAACAACTCTTGAAGTGGAGCGAGACTCAAACCCCAGGAGAAAAATTGGTTTGTGGTCGATTTGGAGATGTGATGATTGACTAGGAAGATAGAATATAGTCCTGTAGCTCATTATAGCAGCTGTCTGTATAAGCGAGACGCGGACCCGATGGGTTTCCATGAAAAGATAAGTATGGTAAATATTAAAGATCATGCGTAGATGGGTAACGCTCTATGTAAGATCTATGGCACTGGACAGTAAAGTGATAGAGTGTCGAAGAGACTAGTTTACTCACTCATTCGTATCTTTACGTGAAACTGATAACTGACCACTCGTTTGAAGCCATAGCGATGCGAAACTTGGCAAGATCTCTGGTATTAATTTTGAAACAGGCCAGGAAGAAACGCACTGCTGCATGATTTTAATAGGAAGAGCCCAAAGGACTAGGTGAACTCGCCCCAGGTCAGGACGAGTTTTTTGGGACAAACCTCAAAGTTACCTAGGTATACTCAATACAAACTGGCGAAGAAATATAGAGATATGAAAGGAGTAGAGAAAGAGATAAAGAAGATAAGAAATAAAGATAAGGAAGAAAAAAAGTAGACTCATATAAACAATATTCTATACGACCCCTAAAACAACCCTCCCCCCCCCCCCACATCTCCCCATCTCGCCCACGCCCCTAGATATTTCGATATATTTAATTTTAAACACTTATAATTCTCTATTACCTCATTAAAGTAAACAAAATAAAGTGTAAGGATAATGAGTGCCCAAAGACGATTAAGAGGAAATGAAAAGATACAGAGAAACGAGATGAAAAGATGAGACAGATCAAGATAAAAAACGAGCAAAGACGCGAGTCGGACGATGTGTAAATGAAGAGATCGAAATCGAAAAGGATTCAAATAAAAAGTCATAGCCGAAACCAGCGTGAGAAAGATAGTTGAATAATGTGCGTAAACGGAGGAAAGCGAAAGAAAAGAAAGAGAAAAAAAGAGGGGGAAAGGAATGATAAAAAAAACAACGAGAAAATAAAATGAGGATTAAAGAAGAGATT
>JAMPIV010014448.1:600000-918472 GCA_024509875.1 Oreohelix idahoensis | reverse complement strand
CCCACAGCCAAATTTCTGTCTTTCGCCTTCCTGTTATAATAGGCAGCATGTTTCTTCCTGGCTTGTTTCAAATTTTCATTGGCAAGTTTCCAGCCAGTTTTTAACCGAGTGGTCAGCTCATTCACATATTGGTATGAAGATGTAATGTTTTCCTCTGCCTTTTCATCAGTCCACGTTCTTAACAAAGCTACATATGGACCTTTAATTGTGTGGACCTATTTGTCCATGCACCGGTATGGTCTCTTCCACTCGAAGCTTTATAGTGATGATTTTTCCTCCCAGAATTATCATTCACAAAACGACCGCTACCAATTTTTCTTTTGGGGCTTTCTCCCCACTTAAAATTCTTGATGAGAGATTTCCTCTCTACATCCTCTTCCTCCAGTTTGTTTAAGTCCGATTGAGGGATTTTCGGCTTATCCTGGGGTAAGACATCTTTTTGCACTCTCCGCATAGTGGCCATTGTAAAACAGTTAAGTGAAGCTTGTCCGTGAAAAGGGGCTTCCCATTCCATTTGGTCCACTTTATCAAATCTATTTTTCTTTTTATTATCAGGCCTAATTTTGCCCCGTGGCGTGTCCAGGTCCTGATCCATGTTCCCACTTGTGGGTGTTCCCTCATGTGCTATGCTACACCTTTCTACAAAATTCTCAATGTCCCATCTTGCTTTGGGCCAATAATAATTGTGAGCCACCTTTTGAATGATGGTACCTATCTTCTCATGGTCCCCATCTGGTTTCACATGTAGGCTCCTTATTAAGTCTGTCCTATATCTTTTGGAAGAACCAGCTGTCCGTGACCTTTGGATCTAGCTCCAGTCTTCCTATACATCAACTTGTTTTTCATGTAAAAATCTCCCTTGCCTGGAGTTGTATGACAAGTTGACAATTTTCTGAAACAAAGCTTGAGTGTTTTATCCCCAGCCTGTGCCTTCCTCATCTCTTCTGGAGTGGTATCTAACATAATATCCTCCTCCTGTCTTGAGGTCGACCTGACCTGAAGGGTTGCCATATACACAGGTTTCCTTCTGCAACGGTCAGTGTCATGATTGTCCATCTGACAATTTTACACCACCTTTTTCCTTGGTTGAAAGATTTTCTTTCATCATATTTCCTTTCATCGAATTGTGGGAATTTATTTTTATTTTCATACCGTGGCCTATCAAATTGGTGCTTACCTTTATTTTGATCCCTAGGATCAAATTTATTAAAGTTCTGTGGTGCCCTAAAGTTATCCACTTGTTTCTTTTTATTACCTGTTACCTCTGCTTGAGCTGCTTGATACCTTTCAGCAACATTTAGCAACTCACCCAGCCTCTCTGCACCTTGTTCCATGAGAAACTTTCTCAGGTCTGGAGCCATGGACTCTCTTAATTGCTCTATAAGGACCATTTCCTTAAGATCTTGGGTTTTCCCCAGAGAAGTCCATTTCTCCAAGTATGTCTCTATTCGTGCAGAGAACTGGTGATAGGTTTCACCTGACAGTAGTTTAGCATTCCTAAATTTTTTCCTATAAAATTCTGCATTCTTTTCATACCTTAACAAAAGAGCCTGCTTTAGCATGTCATAATTTTCCTGATCACCTCTGCTCATTTTTGCAAAAACTTCATAAGCTGCCCCACGAAGTCCCTGAGATAACTTTAAGCTCCACCTTTCTCTCTCTAACCCATACGTGGTAGCTTATAGTTCATACCTATTTAGGTAGCTCTCTATATCATCGTCTTTCTCAACAAAATGATCTAAATGAAAATTCATAGCTGAGGTTGAGGCTCCCTGAGTAACCGTAGCATCAGAGGCAAAGGGACTGGCACCATTTTCAGGAGCATGGCCTTGAAACTCAAACTCCCTTAGTCGTAACTCATGTTCCCTTTGTAATCTCTTCTCCTCCTCTTCTGCTTCCCTCTCTGCAGCTAATCTCTTCTCTTTCTGCAGCTAATTTCTTCTCTTCTCTTTCTGCAGCTAATCTTTTGTCTTCTCTTTCTGCTTCCAATTTCTTAGCCTCTTTGTCAGCCTCAATCTGCAACCTCTTAGTCTCAGCCTCAGCTTGCAACCTCTTAGTCTCAGCCTCTAACTTTCTTTCGGCCTCTTTTTCTAATCTTCTTTCTTCGCGTTCAATAAATTTGTCACATTCCGTAGTGACATAGGCAACCATAACTTGCCCATCTAATCCTAACTCTTTTGCAGTCTGAACCGCAGCAGATCGAAATTTGGCCAGGTCCGCCATTGTCTATCAGGTAAATTTCTACAATGTCTAACCAACAATTTAATCTCTAAATATATCTAATGGACAACACAGGCACCGTGAGCTCAACCTTATTTAATTCCACCCAAGGATACCTTTTAATTCTTATATTCCCTGAAGTGAATTACCCCCAATATTTTTAATAGGGAAAGATTCAAAATCCCATGTGGTGAAGTGGGATGTTATAAATATTTATAGGGGACTGACTGAGATCAGCTGTGAAGGTATCTATATCTATTAAGAGTAGTGTATTATAGATAACCTTACTTGCTACCACATATCTATATATCTCAGTCAGAATTATTCTGGAATAGTGTGATGACTACGTTATGTGTCTAGGGTATGTGTATGATGAAGTGTAAGTCACAACAACAGACAGATAAACAATTTAATTTAATCCACTACACTTGACAACACTGTGACACTCACATACATATAACACTCTATGAGAATATCTTAAAGGAGTCACTGATAACTTTTCAAATAACAATATGTATTCATTGCTGTCATAAATGTATATGTGTCCTGATTCAAATACAAAGGAACCAGGAATCACAATCAATTTTAATTACAAGTATATGTACAGAATTTATCAATATGAATATTGTAGTGACATATATTATTAAAAATATCCTATGTGTGTCAGTTGTGTAGTAGTAATATGAGGTAATACTGGTTTTGTTTTGTTCAAGCTCTGTTGGTATTTGTCATCATGACTTCAATAGTTTGTCTTTTGGGACTAGTATTGGAGATGTTCTCAGTTCCTGATATTAAGACAATTAAATTCCCCTCTGAATGTTATTTTTACAAAGTCATTTCAAGATGAGGGGACATAATGTTGAGCTCAGCTGGCCAAATCAGCTTATCTTGCGTGATGGCGGCAGGAAAGGACTCCTCTGCTCGAATTCTCCCCTGGGCTCTGGAGACACCTCACTGATAGCTAAAAAGACCAAGGAGTATGCTGTCCGACTCTGGATTCAGCAAAGCTCTGACCAGGTGCTGCTCAATACCATCAAGACCACGGTCCCTGAAAACAAGAAGGATGTACCTTCTACTTCATAACTAACTTATACTCTCTTTTTACACTGATCACAATACATCACAAACATTGAGTTCAGAGCGTTAGGCCAACTGTCAGCTTCATCTGAAATACTTTATACCAGTATTTCCCTCCCTAATGGTTACTACGCCTCTGCAATTCCAGCATTATTTCTGTCTAATCAATCATCTAGGTGTCAGTGTACTGTTTGGCCATTCCATGCAGTTTTACTTCCCTCCGACCCCTTCTGTTCAGGCTGGAGCATTATAGGCTTTACATCATGTTTGCCACTGAACTACACATATATACAGGCATAAATTAACAATTCACATTCAATTTTCATTAAAAGATACTGAATGTTTCAAGCTTACCACAATTCATGGAAATAAACACAGATACGTTGATTAGCAATGAATTCTGGGGCACAAATTCCCATCTGCTTATGTTCCAGGCTTTTATTTAGCAAAATATGAGCTGGCTTCAACGCACTGTTGCTTTATCAAGCTTATTTGAACTAGTGGTCTCGAACTAACGCTCCTAAGTGAGTATATCAGCGAGTCTAGCCAATGAGGCCACGTTTCGACAAGTATTTGAAAAAATGTTACCTTTCACGTCTCCCCTAACAACGAAGATAGTATTTATAGCCCGACCAATCGTGGTTAGTCTTTCATTTGTTGCGCTCCAATCAATTTGGAGTTTACATGGTAGGCTATTTCTGTAACGTAAGGTTTTTTCAAACACGTTATAAAAAAATTTTATGAGCAGAAATGATTCCATGCTGTCAGGCATCCCCACTATTTTATTTTGGGTATAATTTATTAATTCCTGGACTATTTGCGTAACGTTTTACATATTCTTTGTCAGCAAGCCCTAAGGAACCCAAATATCCAAATTTAAAAGAGCTACGTGGCTGCGTTCAAAATATGTATTTTCTACCTCCTGTTTCGAAGATGTGCTGTCTGGGTACTGTTATGTTTTCAACCGTAAACCCATCTAATGTTATCTTTCCTAATAAGCGTTTTTTGTGATTTTAAAACCTAACTCTGGGAAGGTTAGTGTTTTTATCACTGTCCGTCTGAAAAAAAAGTTAGTGCATGTAGCCTTACACGCGTGATAGTAGTAATTGTGTATCGCGCGACGCGTGTTGCATGCGTTCCTGATTTTCAGCCCTCCCTCTCTCTTTATTTGAGTCCATCTGTTCGTTCGTTTTGGTAACGTAATATAATTAATGTTAGGATTAATTTAGGTCATTACGCAGGGTGCCTCTCAATGTTTTTCCAAGAAATACAGCACACGTTTCATTGAAGAAAGCGGGTAATAATACAGTAAGCTTTTACTATCAACGTGAAAGCGTTACAATTTGCAGACGAAGCAGAAAACAAGGGGGATTTCGAGTACCTTCTTTGTGACAGCACTGTTATTTTACCATTGCTCTTTTCTTTATTAATTTTATTTGTTAGGCTTCATATTTACCTAATAATTTATATATGTGGATTAGAATATTCCACGACAAGAGGGTTGCAGTGGATATTGTGGGACCTCTCACTCGGACCAAGAGGAGGAACAGTTACATCCTTACTCTGGTGGACACTTGTTCTATGTGGGGAGAGGCGGTAGCCCTGCCATCAATTGATTCAAAACATGTAGCAGAGGCACTACTTACAATATTCACCCGATTAGGATTCCCGCATCAAATCTTGACGGATAATGGATCTCAGTTCAAAGGGAAACTAACGGAAGAAGTTTTTAAACTATTTCAAGCCAGACACTTTCATTGTAGTCCGAACCATCCACAAGGGAACGGCCAGGTAGAGAGGTTCAACGGGACTCTCATTTCTATCCTGAGAAAGCTGGCACACGAAAAACTGGATCTGTGGGATCAATTCCTGCCCGCCGCATTGTTTGCGTATCGGGAGGTACCACATAGTTCAACCGGGATGGCTCCCGCAACTCTGCTATTTGGGAGGCCAATAAAAGGTCCTTTAGAAGCTTTATTAAGGACCTGGACGGATGAGAAGGCGGAAGAGACTGTTACCTCATCTTATCAATATGTGAACGAACTGACCACTCGTTTGAAAGCTGGATGGAAACTGGCAAATGATAATTTGAAACAAGCCAGGAAGAAACATGCAGCATATTTTAATAGGAAGGCAAAGGACAGGGAACTGGCAGTCGGAGAGAAGGTGCTGCTTCTACTACCCGGAAGCCAGAATAAATTACAAATTGGTTGGCAAGGTCCATATACGGTTCTAGAGAAGGTGTCTAGAACAAACTATAAAATTGACAAAAAGGGGAAGGAGAAAGTTTATCATGTAAACTTGTTAAAGAAGTATCTGGACAGACCACTCCAGGAAAGCACCCCCTTATTGACCTTGGCTATTGCAACTCAGATGCAAAGGGAACCACTCACCTCACATGAATACCCATTACATCCTTGTGAAACAGCAGCACAGGTAAAAGTCAGTAAGCACCTGACTAAAAACCAGAGGGAGAGAGTTCAACAGGTTCTGGAGGAACATACAGATGTATTAACAGATAAACCAGGCCATACAAATTTGCTACAGTATGACATGAAACTGGTAGACTCAAACCCAATCTGTATGAGAGCCTATTCTATTCCGTTCGCGAAGGAGAAGGCATTGAAGGAAGAAATAGATTATTTGTTGAAGGAGGGGATTATTTCGCACAGTGAATCATCTTTTAGTTCTAGTGTCGTTTTGTTGAGAAAACCGTCTGGGGAACACAGACTGTGCATAGATTACAGGAAACTGAATGCTGTCACAGAAGGACAAGTGGATCCATTACCAGACACAAAACAGTTATTTGCCAGACTGAACAAGGCAAAATACTTTTCAAAGGTGGATCTTAGTAAAGGCTATTACCAGATCCCAGTGAAGCCTGAAGTGAGACCTTATTTGGCTTTTAGCACTTCGGATGGACATTATGAATTCAATATGCTACCATTCGGACTGAAAAATGCTCCGAGTGTGTTTTCAAGGATGATGCGCAAATTGTTGGATCCCCTGAATAACCCATGTATCACGAATTTCATGGAGGATATTCTCGTCGCCACAGAGACATTTGAAGAACACATTGAAGCTCTGGAGATGTTGTTTGATAGACTTCGGGAGGCGAACTTAACTGCTAGGCCAACAAAATGTTGTATTGGATGCAAAGAGTTGGAATTCTTGGCGCACACTGTATATCAGGGTAATATGACCCCTGATCCTAAGAACTTGGAAAAACTGCAGAGAGCACCTAGACCACAAACAAAAAAGACGTGCGATCATTCGTGTCGTTATGCGGATTTTATCAGAAATACATCAAAAATTTTAACGCTATTTGTGCTCCTCTGACTGATCTGACTCGCAAGGGACTTCCAGATAAAATTATTTGGACTGCACAATGTGAACTAGCGTTCCAAGAGTTAAAGGAAAAACTCACTAGCAAGCCTATTCTCAAACTGCCTGATTTGACACAGGACTTTGTCTTAAGAACCGATGCAAGTAATGTAGGACTCGGAGGGGCTTTGTTGCAAAGATCATCTTCACCTGATGGGGAACTGAAACCAGTCGCTTATGCAAGCCGCAAATTGAATAAGGCGGAACAAGGATACTCCACAAGCGAAAAAGAATGTTTAGCGTTAATCTGGGCAATAAAGAAGTTTCAAATCTATCTGTATGGTAGGACTTTTGTGGTGGAGACGGATCATCAGCCTCTCGTATTCTTATCTCAGGCTAAGCATGAAAACGCAAGATTGCTGAGGTGGTCTTTATTGCTTCAACCTTATCAGTTTAGTATCCAATATATCCCAGGCAAATTGAATGTCGGTGCAGATTTCCTCAGTCGGCACCCCTGTGATCAAAATTAGAGTAGTGGCAGACGTGAGGAGTAATTTTACCTATGTGTATCGCTGGTTTTGGAACTTGCCGTAGGCATGTTTTCAAGTGGGGAGATGTGTAGTGAAATTGACAGAGATACAACGGTAAAATACCTCCAAAGATAACATGTAAGGATAAAAACATAATGCGTAGGCTGCTGATAGTACATGATCGCCCAGACCGCGGGTCATCACCCTCCATAAAAATTGACTTGCTAGACAGGAGGGGAACGGCGGATAAAAAGGAAAAAAATATGACTGGAAAGATTGCGTGAGACTAGAAAGGCTAAGGAGACGCAATTGGGGGGGGGGGGGGGGGGAAATGAAAGAAAAAAATTCACGTCCCCAAATTGACACGAGGTACGGAAACGGACGCTTTTGCGATACCAAGCCTTTGATTTGAATTCAGCGGCTAAACGCAGATGCTTGAAATATTACAAAATTTAAAAAGTAACTTTTTCTTAATATTAATGTTAGGAATATAAAAATTAGCTGGCCGGATGGCCCATTCTGAGCAGTGAAATAATATGTTCTTAATTTTACAGACGGATAGATAATATTGAAGATAATGACAAAAGACAGTGTTGTTCACATCAGCGACAGACTGTATGGAATAAAAAGTGTCGCTATTTGCACAAAAAAACACGACCTCGAGACGCAGGTGTTCAAATCTACTTAGTATGGAAGAGAAGGGATATTGGTGGAAGCTGTGTCTAAAAATAACTTTTAACGACAAAATTTTGGAGGGGAGAGAAAGGTTGGTTCAAAAATCAAGTACGTTTTGTGAAAACGCAAGTAGAGACGGACAGACTAACAGATAAAAATCCATACTTGACTGAAGCATGACTGAAATGACTTTAGTGTAGGAAATTTGAATTTAAAAAAAACCAAGGCATTGATTGGCCACAGACAATCATATTATCCGCGCTCAGACGAGCTTTTTTGCCATTCCTCAATAGTTGTCCAGTGATAGACACAGTAAATTTCAAGTGTGGTGATTTCCAAATGAAATAAATTGAAATAAGTTCAGGGACGCCATACTATAGCCAGCAGCTCAGCTGAGTTTTGCTAGCATTTCTGTGTTCTTTATTCATAATCTGAGCTGTGAGTTCGATCTTGACACTAAGGTGGTGTCAAATGCTGATTAATAATTGAAGTGAGGACCCGTGCAGGGTACATTTCGACAGAACATCTGTGTATTGCTCAAGCACGGAGAGGTGGGGCCATCATATTCCAGCACCAGAACAAATCTGGCAAAGTTAAGTAGGCTAGCTGGCCTGCTGAACTTACACCAACTTCATAAAACTAGCACCCAAGAGAATTTACTACTGAAGCATCCCATTTCCTTCCATCATTAATGGACAATGCTGTGTAGGCATAAACAGGGAGGGATGAAGCCACCCCAACAGCACATCCATTCATAGTTTTCCCAGGAAAATTAACATTACGAACAGTAATACTATAATTAATCTTGAAGATTGCATATGTAAACATCTTTCATTTAACATGCCATTTATTCATGCCATTCATTCATAAATTTCAAAATCTTTGCATAAGTTCTGGCCAAAATAAAATCTTGGTTCAGAACAAATAAATTTAAAAAAAGATTTTCTATTCTAAATTTAACCAGCTGAATTTAGTTCATTGTGTTATAAATTTTATTGATAGTATTAGACTTAATTAATATCTGTGGGTGTGTGTATATGTCCATACAACACATTACATTCAGTACCCTAGATTTTAACGTAGCCACATTCATTAGTAAAAAAAAGATATGTGTGAGGTCATAAAGTGGTAGCACGAAAGGGCCTTCTGTATATTCACAGTTACAATTATCTCAGGAGCCTTCACAGCTGACCTCACGCATCACACTAGGTGATAACACCACCATACAATACCATCAAAATCCACTACACAGGCGAAAGTCAAAGTCAGGTTGCCAGGCATCTAAACGTGCATCAGAGTACCATCAGTCGACTTTGGCACCGGTTCCAAGACACTGTCTCAGTTTAAGACCGACATCGCAGTGGACGACCCAGAGTGACAACAGCAGCGGAGGATCGCTTTATTCGGCTTCTTCACCTCAGAGACATGTTTACAACAGCTTCCTCAACTGCCCAGTCATTGCCTGCAGGAAGTCATGAGTCTGATCAAACTGTCCGGAATAGACTGCATGACGCTGGACTTTGGGCACAACGACCTCACGGAGGACCTGTCCTTACGCGCCGCCATCGCCAAAATCGACTTCTTTGGGCCAACCAGCATCGTCCCTGGGCAGCTGACAATCAATGGAGACGTGTCTGGTTTAGTGACGAATCTTTCTTTTTGTTGCAGCGTCATGATAGACGGCGTAGGGTCTACCGTAGGCGAAATGAAAGTTTTGCCCAAAATTGCGTTGATGAAGCTCCGCCGCACGGTGGGGGATGTGCAATGGTGTGGGGAATGATCAGTTACAACGGAAGGAGTCAATTGGTGCACATTGAAGGAGGCTTGAATGCGTAACGATACGTCAATGAAATTCTTCGACCCCATGTCCTTCCACTTTTGGCTGCCCAAAGGCCTGTGTTTCAACAGGATAACGCCTTACCCCATTGAGCACGGTTGACCACGCAGTTCCTGACTGCCAACAACATTCTCACCCTTCCCTGGCCATCCCTGTCTCCAGACATGAGTCCGATTGAGCACGTGTGGGATGAGCTGCATAGACGTGTTTGTCGCCGAGACGTTGCTCCAGTCAATCGTCGTGATCTGTTCCAGGCACTCCAAGAAGAGTGGGCAGCCATCCCACAGGCCCACATCAGACGTATGATCGCATCCATGCCCAGGAGATGCCAGTTGCTGATCGATGCAAGAGGAGGCCACACACTATACTAACGGGAAAGCCCGTACGCCAAAAAACTCTCGTGACCCAGATGCAAAACAACTGTCAATTGATTGGTTGAACCCTAAGGTATTCTTGTGTGCAATGTGAACAATTAACTCATTAAATTAAAAAAGGTATTGAATGTCAAAATTATGGCTATGTCTGTGCCTTCAGTAGCTATGCATTTCTTTTTTTGAACAGTATAGAATCAGGGAGTAACTGCAAAGCTGGTCCTGCGTCTTTAAGACCCGTCTGATGATGGTGTCTAGCGTCGAATTCAGGCCACTTATACACTCACTTGTTCCAGAAATAGTACCCTCAACTCGTACCACCAACTTGTATGGCAAAAGAAGAGAAACCTATACCCTCTGAGTATTGAGTTGCCGACACACACTTATGTGCCCCCTCTTTTGATTCTACCATCCCATCTATTTCAGAACTTTTACCCTCTCTGAGAATTAATCATAATTCCAGTGGGCAAAAACTATCTTTACATTTAAAATGAATAGTTTTATATTTAACGTTAGTTGACAATGTTAATAATATAGTTTGAATATGTTTACATTTACATCGGTTGAACAGCTTGTAAACTTTCATTACAGTTAGAGTGAATTTGTTTTACATTTACACTAGTTGAAAAGGTTGAAACTTTCATTACATTTCAAGTGAATATGTTTTACATTTACCCTGGTTGAACAGGTCAATAATATAACAAGTATGCACATCATTTCTTTCATCATTCCCTTCCTGCTCCATATGGAACTTGGGACTACCTCTGCTTTTGGTTCTTTATAAGAAACTCGCAATAAAGAAGTCACCAGCCCTGGCAGTGGTGGTTCATGAAATCATCATTCTATATACTGAGGTTGCCAGCCTCAAATGACTTGGACATCCACTAGCGATTTTCACATACATTATTAATATTCAAATGTTAATATATAAATTTTAGTTCACATTTTATGTTTATGAGGCAAAATATATAATTTAAAATGTACATCTTACGCCAATCTTTAGGCTGATAGGCTGCTGGCTCAGAGAAATAGTTTAAGGCAGCTTGACGATGCCTTTTACACGTTGTCTGGGGTGTTGTTATTTTAGCAATAAGTTGCCATTTTTGACTGTGTTACATTTTCCTCAGATTCCGGTTGTCCTCGGTAATAATGGTAGTGTTTTCCTGGGCTCTTAAGTCTTCAAGAATTTCAAACAAGTCCGGTCCGATAAATGAAATCTGCTGCTATTCTTAACTCTGGCAAGGTGTGGTTGTCTTCTTGGCGCGAGTGAATATTCACAGTCTTTTAACCTGGCTAAATTGTCAGGTTATATTGCCTTTCTTCCCCCGCATTTGAAGCAGGGTTCCAATCGGTAGGGGGGTTGTGCTTTCATTCCGAATGTCTGCCAATCGTTTCAAACATGCGTGTTTTGCGGTGTAATTCAAATTATTTTCACATGGAAATTTCTGCGCGTTACTGCAAAAGTCATGTCTCCCAAATATGGAATGAAAACATCTGATCTTCTCTCGGCAATGTTTTCTCAAATACAACATCTTACTTTCATTAAAAGTAATGTCTTTGTAACAAGGTGTACAGGAAACAATTATGTCATTCTTGTCTGTCCATAAATGTGTCGCACAGGCGAGTAATCTAACTACCCGTCGTTTGCGCAAACAAAATTCTTCGTTTAACCATCTGGTCGAGGAAGACACATCAGCCTTATCAGCGATTAAATAAATTCGCTGGGCTATTTTAGTGCTAATCCGTAGCCTAATGTCGGGCACACCCGAAATTTCCAACATAATTGTCGGTTAATATTATCTCATTTGTCTTCTTTTCTAGCAGGGATGAACGGGTAAACAAACAGAAATTACGACTTATCACTAAGAGGAGTGTAAGATGATTTGAAAGTACTAAATATCTGCTTGATGGCAGGGAAAGAAAATGTGCCGACCACATAAAAGCACGTAATTTAGTCCACTCAAAAAATGTAACTAAATACTGCCGGAGAGGAAAAGAGATCGACTTAAACTTTATGTGACAGGGCACTAAGTATTAATTTCAAGTTTACTCTTTTTTAATTTGTTAAAGTACTCCGTTCGTTCGCCTGTTCTCTAATGGAATACTTAGTACTTCTACTTATCCTGGCTGTCTGTGATCTGATCGAGGTAAGGAAATGGAGTGGGAAAATCTTTGAACCACGTTAGGTTTTAAGTTTGAATTTCTGCCCACGCGCCAATATCACCTTGTGAGGTTCTGTTGGGAGGAGCCCCAATTATAGTTAGTTTAATTTCAAACCTTAAACCAATCCGCAAGGTAAGGTGTCTGATTTTTAGTAGAAGTTAACCCCCACCTTCACTCATGTGAACATTACTACCTGGCAATATAAAGTTTTGCCCCTCTTCATGTCATTTTACCAAAAATTATTAAATCACCGGCATGTCCTTGATTGCTACTTATGATAAATCTTCTCCAAGTTTGGTATATTCCCATAGTTGTTTATTACAACCAGCTAACTGCCAGAAGCGATTATATCATTTCATCGTGTCCCAATACTAAAGATTGTTAATTCACGACCTTGATTTTCGCACTTCGATTTCACGTCATATCTTAAATGACCGGCTATTTTAACATTATCAGACATATCTACTGCTTGGTAGGAAGTGGTTATGCAGTCTAATGAGGATGGACAGCTTGATACGCCACTATTGCTGGCGATTAACTCTTTTCAGACCTGATATTTTGTATCATTTCTCATACTCTGACATATCTGACTTCTAATGTTCCTTGATACATTATAATTTAAGTCTACCCAAGAGTGTTATACATCAAATTGTTTGTAATTGGACAAACTACCATATTTAGATGTAAAATTAATATTTTAAAAATTTATATTGATGTGAGTTTTAAAAAATTGAAGGAAAGTCAACAGGAAAAATACACAAAAATTATAAACATGATATTTCACAAAGAAGAAAAAAATAAAGTATTATCAGAACAATTAACAACAGTCATATTTTATTGTAGTCTGACCATTTCTGCATTATATGTTACATTTCCAAAACAATTTAACATTAAATAATAAAATTATGCAAATTTTTGAAATGTTACATAACTTTGCTTTTTAAAAAAAACAAAATTTTTTTTAAAAAAATCATCCACTGAATACATTACAGTTATTTTAGGTAGCTGCAACATCTTAGCTGAAATAATGAAATATGACTTCAGTAGACATATTTCTAGTGTAACACTGTATGATCACTAACACATAAATAAAATCAGTTATGAGGGTGACATAATAAAGACTCAACACATCTTTATATATTTCCTACTAAGGCTTGTGGTATTTTGACAGACAATTCCTACCTGCATGAAAACATTAAAAAAAAATATCACAAACTTTACATTTAACTTTTTATTTTTCTTTCAATCTTTACAATCTGATATCAAAGCTTACAACTTCTTTTTGTCTCTGTAAACTTGGGGTCCATGGTGTGCCGAGAAAAAATTGGTGGCTTTGAAGCCATCATACAAACTTATGTTCCCCAATTCCGGATTAGTTCTTCTGTAAGATCTAGCTGACCATATCTAGCTGGTCTTCCACATCTGGGTGTTTTTTCTGCTAGTCTTGAAATAAAATGTAAGCATCTACCATAGCAATATCCAGAAAATGAAAAAAAGAGTTTTCCAATATTTATTGGTCTTTCTCAAAACATTGTACTTGTTAATTGGCAGGTCACTCTTGTCCACTACTTTCATAACTAACTACAGTATAAGGTAAACCAAATGGTCCATTTGCAGTGATCCTACCTAAATAAACATCAAAGTATATCCACTAACAGCATCAGCAAGAACCCATAATTTCATCCCCCATTTTGTTGGCTTGTCTCTAATATACTGTCAAAAAGAAAACACCCTTTTCTTATATATATTTTCTTATATTCTTTCATAAAATTACAGTTTGAAGAAGTCAATGGGTCTCAAAAACTGCTTAGTATTTTCTCTGGTGCTTACCTCTGACAGTTGCAGACTGGAACCCTCTCAGGCGAAAAAGGTGGAGGATTGGAAGGTGGGCCTTCATCAAGTCCATCATAACCAAAACATCTGCAAGAAGAATAATTTAAAATTAATTTTTACAGATCAACAATAGAATTCAAAATTACAGTTTAGTGTACACAGGAAAATTGACACACATTACATTTTTCGTACAAAGGAATACTGTCAATCATAAAGTCATAGGATGTAAATAATAATTTTTAAAAGCAGAGACACAGGGCAAATGAGGTCAGAAAAATCAGCTGATTCAGAAGTTACGTCAGATTCACTTTATATTTATTTCCTGGTGTCATGAGTTCTTTGTTAACTGTTTGAAAGGTGAAATATTTGTTTCTTTTTTTTCAAAAACAAACAGAAAGCAGCTATACTGACTACAATAGCCCACTAAAACGACTGTTTTACTACTTTTCAAAATCAGCTGTCATTTCGTTAACGAAGTAACATTACCTTTACATGTACGGCTGGTGATCTGAGTTGTTCAGGGCTGCAGTTTCGCCATCCAACTCATCAGATGTTTCCAAGTCCTCTGAATAATCATCAAAACAGGAATCTACATCACTAGATGCATTGTAGTCATTTTCAGACTGCATTTTGTTTACGACCTGTTAAGTCGAGTTGATCGGAAAAAATCCAAAATGGCGGACGGACAAATTCGGTGTTTACGTTTTTCTGCGTGTAATTTCAAAGTCAAAATAAGTGAAAGCTGTATATTTTTTAGCACAAATATAATTTTTAACATGTATTCTTAATATAAAACATAGATTTGAAGTCAAAATTAAAAAATAAATGTGCTTTTTTTACTTCAAAAGTCATCGTTCCCGCTGGAACGATTTTTTATATATCCGGTCTGAAGAGTGTCAAACAAGTCAAGGTGGCTTTGTTTCTCTTCCTGCTAAGCGCTGACGGTCACAAAGGAAAATACATAGGTCAGAGAGGTGACGAGACGGGAATACGTAGGGTCAACTTGACAAGTTAAACATAATATCACTAGATGAAGGCGAAGAGTAAGATAATGAGCAAATGGAAGAAAAAAAATGGCACAGTACAAGGAAGCAATGATGGTCACAGGAAAATTAACGACTGAATTATGACTCGTCACAACGTTGTCTTATTTATATGAGAAAGATTTTTTTTTAAAAATAAAATTTTGCCTCGTTTTGGCGAGGCGCGTCCCGTTCAATCTAGTCGGTTATATTAGGGCGCATGTCCAAATGTAAAAGGCCTTTTGGTCTGGATAATAATTATATGAGAAAGAGAAAATCCACACAGAAGAACTTCCAAAAAAGGAGGAGAAAATCTTTAGCAGGAGAGCCGATTCTGCGATTTTTGTTTGGGAAAAAATGCACGGACTGATACGTCATCGTGCGAACCGACTGAAAGTAATGGCGAGTGTCGCAAATCAGAGTTATAGAGATACTATGGCAAACTACTGAATGAAAAAAGTTGCCTAGAAAAATCCCAAACAGCCAATAAAAGCTGGGGTTGATTGCCACGTCCTGTAAAGGATAAGCAACTAACTTTTTTTTAGAGATACTAAATGCAGAAACTGTTCTCATACCCAAAATTATTTCTCCTGTCCTATCAAATACCAATATTCCATTCTACTGTAAACATGATTGTGTCTAAGCAGTAACATTTTCTATGACGATCAACAAGTCCCGGAGCAGGACTTTTAACAAACACAGACGTTACTCAATCAGTTTTTAACCACACTGAACCCGGCGACACTATATCGAGAATACAATCAGTTGACGTCCTATTGCATCAGCAAATCAAGAAATCGAAAGTTGCGTGTGCAAACAGATTGTCTCGTACTAGAACACCGATCATCTGTGCTCTTAAAGCTAGCATGTACAAATAAACAATCACAAACGTAATGTGTTGTTTGACGAACAGTCTTCGTTAGCCATTTCTGATCAATGCACGTTTGTTTACATCTCTGTTTGTCAACGAAGCCAATATATAGATACAACCAGTGGACCACTAAAATGCACCCTTGTTCTTTCCTCTTTCCCATTACGTACCTTTTTGATTTCAAAATATATCCCATGCAATAAAGACCCATTTTGGCTACAATGTCCTTTTTTTTTTAAATACCACTGTTACCTGTCTCCAACTTGTCAATGTTCTTATTGTTCTTTCTTTTCCTTTGTCGCTCCTTATGGAGCATGGAACCACCACTACAGCTGGCCACCTTTCAAGAAGCCTGCATCAAAAGTGCTCTTACAGTGGTGATCTCTGAAGGTACTTTGTGTACACCATGAGGTTGCCAGCCCTATGCATAACCTCATATTATCCTAAGGTGGTAGTAGTTCTGCTCCTTGTCTCGGCGATGAACTCCGGGAACTACACTGGACATTGTCAGTATTGCTGCCAAGATAGGTGTATACGTTCACATCTTGAAGGAGCATTCCTGCAGTTGAAGGAACATTCCTGCAGTTGAAGAAGCATTCCTGCAGTTGAAGGAGCATTCCTGCAGTTGAAGAAGCATTCCTGCAGTTGAAGGAGTATTCCTGCAGTTGAAGGAGTATTCCTGCAGTTGAAGGAGCATTCCTGCAGTTGAAGAAGCATTCCTGCAGTTGAAGGAGCATTCCTGCAGTTGAAGAAGCATTCCTGCAGTTGAAGGAGCATTCCTGCAGTTTAAGAAGCATTCCTGCAGTTGAAGGAGTATTCCTGCAGTTGAAGGAGTATTCCTGCAGTTGAAGGAACATTCCTGCAGTTGAAGGAACATTCCTGCAGTTGAAGAAGCATTCCTGCAGTTGAAGGAACATTCCTGCAGTTGAAGAAGCATTCCTGCAGTTGAAGGAGTATTCCTGCAGTTGAAGGAGTATTCCTGCAGTTGAAGGAGTATTCCTGCAGTTGAAGGAGTATTCCTGCAGTTGAAGGAACATTCCTGCAGTTGAAGAAGCATTCCTGCAGTTGAAGGAGTATTCCTGCAGTTGAAGGAACATTCCTGCAGTTGAAGAAGCATTCCTGCATTTGAAGGAACATTCTTGCAGTTGAAGAAGCATTCCTGCAGTTGAAGGAACATTCCTGCAGTTGAAGAAGCATTCCTGCAGTTGAATGAGTATTCCTGCAGTTGAAGGAACATTCCTGCAGTTGAAGAAGCATTCCTGCAGTTGAAGGAACATTCCTGCAGTTGAAGAAGCATTCCTGCAGTTGAAGGAGTATTCCTGCAGTTGAAGGAACATTCCTGCAGTTGAAGAAGCATTCCTGCAGTTGAAGGAACATTCCTGCAGTTGAAGGAACATTCCTGCAGTTGAAGAAGCATTCCTGCAGTTGAAGGAACATTCCTGCAGTTGAAGGAGTATTCCTGCAGTTGAAGGAACATTCCTGCAGTTGAAGAAACATTCCTGCAGTTGAAGGAACATTCCTGCAGTTGAAGGAGTATTCCTGCAGTTGAAGGAACATTCCTGCTGTTGAAGGAGCATTCCTGCAGTTGAAGGAGTATTCCTGCAGTTGAAGGAACATTCCTGCAGTTGAAGGAGTATTCCTGCAGTTGAAGTCCATTCCTGCAGATGAACTCCGGGAAACTACACTGGACATTGTCAGTATTGCTGCCAAGATAGGTGTATACGTTCACATCTTGAAGGAGCATTCCTGCAGTTGAAGGAACATTCCTGCAGTTGAAGAAGCATTCCTGCAGTTGAAGGAGCATTCCTGCAGTTGAAGAAGCATTCCTGCAGTTGAAGGAGTATTCCTGCAGTTGAAGGAGTATTCCTGCAGTTGAAGGAGCATTCCTGCAGTTGAAGAAGCATTCCTGCAGTTGAAGGAGCATTCCTGCAGTTGAAGAAGCATTCCTGCAGTTGAAGGAACATTCCTGCTGTTGAAGGAGCATTCCTGCAGTTGAAGGAGTATTCCTGCAGTTGAAGGAACATTCCTGCAGTTGAAGGAGTATTCCTGCAGTTGAAGGAACATTCCTGCAGTTGAAGGAGTATTCCTGCAGTTGAAGGAACATTCCTGCAGTTGAAGGAACATTCCTGCAGTTGAAGAAGCATTCCTGCAGTTGAAGGAGCATTCCTGCAGTTAAGAAGCATTCCTGCAGTTGAAGGAACATTCCTGCAGTTGAAGAAGCATTCCTGCAGTTGAAGAAGCATTCCTGCAGTTGAAGGAACATTCCTGCAGTTGAAGAAGCATTCCTGCAGTTGAAGGAACATTCCTGCAGTTGAAGAAGCATTCCTGCAGTTGTAGGAACATTCCTGCAGTTCAAGGAGTATTCCTGCAGTTGAAGGAACATTCCTGCAGTTGAAGGAGTATTCCTGCAGTTGAAGGAACATTCCTGCTGTTGAAGGAGCATTCCTGCAGTTGAAGGAGTATTCCTGCAGTTGAAGGAACATTCCTGCAGTTGAAGAAACATTCCTGCAGTTGAAGGAACATTCCTGCAGTTGAAGGAGCATTCCTGCAGTTGAAGGAACATTCCTGCAGTTGAAGGAACATTCCTGCAGTTGAAGGAACATTCCTGCAGTTGAAGGAGCATTCCTGCAGTTGAAGGAGCATTCCTGCAGTTGAAGGAACATTCCTGCAGTTGAAGGAACATTCCTGCAGTTGAAGGAGCATTCCTGCAGTTGAAGGAGCATTCCTGCAGTTGAAGGAGCATTCCTGCAGTTGAAGGAACATTCCTGCAGTTGAAGGAGCATTCCTGCAGTTGAAGGAACATTCCTGCAGGTGAAGGAACATTCCAGCAGTTGAAGGAGTATTCCAGCAACTGCAGTCGGCTGTTATTTGTCGTATTTATTATCATGATCTTTATCTGTCTCTGTGCATTGTCAGCCGGATGCAAGTATAACATTCGAGGAGGCAAAGAGGTTTATCAGAATTAAATACGTTAACTAATGGGATGCAGAGCATCAAGGTCACACTAAAAATGATGCATACTACCAGCTCAACAGAAGAGAACAGACTCCGCACGGGCCGCAACAGAGTGGGATACCATCTACTCAACAAGCTAAAGATAGGAACTAGCGATGAGTATACATGTGACACTAATAAAATGACTGCTGAACATCTGTTTCGCTTCAAAGATGCCCAACATATGTGGAACAGAAAAAGCAAATATGGCCGTCACCAGTACAATTCCCGGAAGAGCTATACGGAGATGCAAATAGCCTCAAGCTGACTACTACTTTCTGTGACAAGATTAAAGTATACGTCTGAGAGTGTACGAAAAAGAAGCTCCAGATGCTGCGTCCTCCCATTCTCATCAAGCATTCTCATTTGGCCTTCCTTCAACATTCTATTATGGACTAAAAGGGCAAAGGTTATCGTCCAAATCACAAGCATCGAGCTATTTTGTCTTAAAGATAGTCCCATAACAGGTACTGCCATAGGGGGGGTGAAGTGTTAGAGACTTTACTATACCTGATCCAGCATCAAGAGGTGGGGTAACCAGTTCCCTTTCTCGCTGCCTTTTCCTTCCCTAATGTAGCGGGAGGTTATTTAAAATTATTTATATGTAAGAGTATGCCAGTAAAGAGTTCTGACCTTACAAGTAATACCCCAGTCTTAGAAATAAGCACTGGTGTATTGTTATCATAAAAATAGTCAGACTGTAAAAACCCTGGCCCCGTTGGTAAGAAGTAGTACCAGGATTTAAGGTGTCTCCTCCCTATGACTATCTTATGATTACTTATATTCTAGGGGATAAGTAAAATGAACATTCACTGAAACCACAAATGGAAGAAGTGAATAAATCCTCAGGTACAGTTAAAATAGTTTAATAATTACACTAATATTCTATTTCTACTAGTGGGAAAAGAGCATATACATATATATAAAAGTATTCACACAATTACTATTATGGTCTGTTTATACTTCAAGATCTTAAATAATAAAGTTACTGAAATCACTGTTATTAGTCCTTTGAATTTAAGGATAACTGTCATCAGTTGACTGAGTTTCTGTATGGTTACTTATTGTTTTCAACTATTGGCTGTTTCACATGTATAGGTGGTCAGTGTCAAACAGGACACTTATCTTTCCAACTTGATACTGCTGAAACTGTCCTTTGCTGATATCAGACTTGGTAGGCCCAACAGTAGGGATGCCAATGACCAGTTGAAGTTCACTCTTTGGGGTCCTGCACTTTGGTGGGATTGCCTCGGATGAACTACACCGGCTTCTGATACTGGACAGTCTGGTTTGAGTTATTTCATGGAACCTGCAACATATCAGCCTTGGCTAGTATCTGGCTAGACTTGTAGTTGACTAGCACAGATGTCAGACCAGTCAGTCATCAGATGTCACCGTTATACAATCATAGTAAGTAAGGACATCATTTCAGTGATATAGCATTAATATTAACATTTCAATTAAGTGTAACTGACTAGCACATAAGTCAGACAAGTCAGTCATCAGGTGTCAAAGTTATACAGTCATAGCAAGTAACATCAGTTCAATGATATAGAATTAATATTAACATATCAGTAATAAACATCATCTGGTTTATTCCGCTCCTATACATCCCTTCATATTCTATAACTTGATCCTTCCAAATCATATCAAGTACGAATTCAAATACTGATGCTATCCTTAGCATCTACACAAAAGTAATACATAAATAAAGAAAGTGAGTGACCACGTGATCAGGTTGCTTTCTACTGAAACTGGCTGTAGAACACTCCAGTTTACTAGCTGTAAATGGGTACGAAGTTGTGCGCTCGAACTAGGGAAGGCAAAGGCAGCGAGGAAGGGGACTAGTCACCTTAACCTCGTAAACTGGGATCTTCCATGATGAAGTTTCTAACACTTCATTTCCCTATGACAATCTCTGCCATGGGACTGCCTTTATCTTCGTAAGCGATAAAGCAATATGATAAATATAACTTCATTAGGCCGTGGGGCTATTTGTGATTACTTTTTGTACAAGCAACACTCATCCATAATGCACATGAATAAATCATATTAAAATAATAATACGTTATATCAATGAATATTATACAGGCATATTTTGTGAATTCTGTATGAACCTGAAATAACAAATATTATACACGGTAGTTATCATAATTTCGCTTACCCTCAGACTTCAGATACTGGACTTAAAAATGTTTCTGGCGATCCGCTCACAATTCATGGGTCGTGGCGAAACTCTGCCTCCAGTCTGTCTGAACCCTCTTTCGTTGTCTGTAGCTCAGTTTACCGATACGCTTTAAATACGTATAGCGCGGACGTATCGGAGAGTACCGACGTCACAGCTTAAACCTAAGCCTGAAAAATCCTTCCCGAACAGTGATTTCGGCCGAACTGTGCGTCGACTGAAATTTTGCCTTTATCATTCTCGGCATATATAATATCCATATAGTTCCATCTTATCTAGTTTTATACAGCTGATAAAACTCTATCTTCCTATCCATGTAATTTCCCAAACTGTTATTTGTTGATTTTAATATTTAGAACAGAAGTGGGTTTACATGCTTTTAGCGTAACTGTGGGCAGCCGAAATACGCATATATCTCCGTAAATGAGAACTTCCTACCGTTCCATCTTATATGCAGTTATACACCATCCTTCCCTGTACTGAAATGTAAAATCCTTTTCATACGGATTCCCTTCTGTTTTTATTTATCGTTGGCGATTTCCTCTGTCCGATACACATTTCGCTGATACGCCGCCATTTTGAAAGCGGTCGTTCGATCGTAGACGGGTTTATAAATCTAACTGATCCCGTTTGCAATGACTTGAAACCAATTTTGCGACATAGCTCCCCCATATTTTAAGCTGGATGATATCTAGCTTAACTATTGGGTACAAGACAATTGCAAATCGACCATTCCGAGGTTAGTTTTCCTTCCTTCTATCCTCCTCAAGCTCTGTGGGATGACGACTAAGAAAATCTGCGCCCACATTCTGTTTTCCAAGAATATATTCATCCTTTACTATCTCTCTCCTTCCTGTTCGGCTTTTCATCCAGGCTCTTACTGCTGGTGAAACCGGGTCGGTAGGTTTCCCATGAAGTTTACCGCCCTCTTTTCGTTGATAGTTGGATGTGGTTTTCCCTCGCAAATCCGTAGGTGTTTGATTTTCGCTACGTGATTTGTTCCTTTTTTCCCGCGCATGGGGTTCAGACTGCAATTGAACCTGTGTGGGATGTTTCCTTTCCCCTCCCGTGCAAATCTCGGGAGTACCCCTGATTGCTGGTTTGCTTGTAGATTTTTGATGAAGACTCTTCCGTCGACTTTCTGAATCTACATAGGTGCACTCTGGACAGGAATTTACATACTGATTTATGTCTTCCGTAATACCTGGCCAGTAGAACTGGGTGGCTATTCTTTGTTTTGTGGCACCATTACCCAGGTGTTCACTCAAAGTTGATATGTGTCCCCAGCCTATAACCTTATTCCTATAGGTGGATGGTACAACAATTTGACCATGACTTTTCGTCCCTCTGCCAGCTTTCCTGTACAAGAGTCCATGTTCCCTATAGAAGTGTCCTTTCCTTGGTGTGTTATGTGTCTTTGACAATTTGCCAAAACAAGGCTTCAATGTGCTGTCTGCTTCTTGAGCCCGTTTCATTTCAGTCGAATGAAATTTTAAGTTGGTGTCCCTCTCTATGTTCCTGGAGTCAGACCTGGTCTGGGTTTCTGCCATAACCATAGGTTTTACAGGGTCTCCCAAGAAAACATATTTACGCCCCAACATTAGGGGGTAAAAGGGATCATCTATCACAGCTGCATTTATCTCCCCTTCCACATAGCGACAACTGACATGAATCTTTGCTATGGGTAAAGTAAGGGGTGATGTTCCTTTTAGTGGCCCTTGAATATCTACTGTTTCTGTGGTGATTTGTTCAGGGCACACCAGAGATGCACACACGACTGCGTCATAGGACAAACCTGTGTCATACATTCCTGTGACTTGTTTGCCATTCACAGTCACTATCTCCTGGGTAGGTGGGTGATGGAGGCTATTCTGACTCACAGTCAGTTCCTTCCTAACAGAAGTCCTCACCTGTAGACATGCAGCATGATGAAGGGGTTTTTTCCTCCCACATTCATCCGTGTTGTGGTTGCTCATCTTACAAAATTTGCACCACTTAGCTCCCTGTTTGTAGGGTTTATTTTCCTGAGTCTGAGGGTTCTTGTCCTTATTATCAAATCTTTGCTTGTTTCTGTATGGTTGATCCATTTGGTCAAACTGGGTATTCTGCGGTGGTGGCTTATATCCTTCTACCTGCTTCCTTTTTGTTCCTACCAATTCAGCTTGAGCTGCTTGGTATCTCTCTGCACATTTCAAAATGTCTTCCAGCCTCTCTGCTCCTTGTTCCATAAGGAATTTCCTCATTTCTTGAGACATGGAATCTTTCACTTGCTCTAACATAACCATTTCTTTCAGATCCTCGTAGGTTTTCTGATACTTACCTAAACTACTCCATTTCAACAAATACGTTTCTAGCCTAGCTGAGAACTGGTTATATGTTTCTCCAGGTAGAGGTTTAGAAGTTCTAAATTTCTTCCTATATGCCTCAGAGTTCTTTTCATACCGGATCAGTAAGGCTTGCTTTAGTATTTCATAATTTTCCTGATCTTCTTTGGGGAGTTTCAGAAACACATCATATGCAATACCTCTCAATCCCTGGGATAACTTTAGACTCCATTTTTCCTTTTCCAGTCCATATGTAGAGGCTAGCCTTTCATACCTATCCAGGTACGACTCAATTGCGTCCTCCTTTTCAACAAATGGATCTAGGTGGAAGTTCATGGCCCCATTTGCTGTGTTCTGAAAAGAGCTATTCGCAGAATGAGGTGAGCTATTACCATGGGTGATAGTCCCAGCCTGAAGTTCAAGATCAAGCTGTCTCATTTTCAGCTCATGGTCTCTCTCTGCTTGTAACCTCCTTTCTTCTCTCTCAGCTTCTAATTTCTTGGCTTCTCTCTCCGCTTCTAATTTCTTGGCTTCTCTCTCTGCTTCTAATTCTAATTTCTTGGCTTCTCTCTCTGCTTCTAATTCTAATTTCTTGGCTTCTCTCTCTGCTTCTAATTTCTTGGCTTCTCTCTCTGCTTCTAATTTCTTGGCTTCTCTCTCCGCTTCTAATTTCTTTGTTTCTCTCTCTGCTTCTAATTGCTTTGCTTCTCTCTCGGTGTACTTTTCACATTCCGTCGTGACATACCGGATCAGAGCGTCACCATCCATGCCAAGCTCTTTTCCCACCTGCAGTGTAGCAGACCTAAATTTGACCAAGTCAGCCATGATGTATCTGTAGTCTAGTAGGGCAAGCGATCTTACTCCAACTAATTTACTACAATATAATTAACTTAGTTAAAATTAAAGTTAATTAAACTGACTTCACCATATATGAAACAGCTTTCTTTATCTGTACTCAATGGTACTCCTAAAAATATAATTATTTCCTACTATGTTACTCTTTCCAAAAAATTTTACAAAACAAAATTTTCTACACAGCAGAAATAGAAAGTTGGCTCAGGAATATCAAAGATATATCCCGGACGAGCCCCCACTGTAGCGGGAGGTTATTTAAAATTATTTATATGTAAGAGTATGCCAGTAAAGAGTTCTGACCTTACAAGTAATACCCCAGTCTTAGAAATAAGCACTGGTGTATTGTTATCATAAAAATAGTCAGACTGTAAAAACCCTGGCCCAGTTGGTAAGAAGTAGTACCAGGATTTAAGGTGTCTCCTCCCTATGACTATCTTATGATTACTTATATTCTAGGGGATAAGTAAAATGAACATTCACTGAAACCACAAATGGAAGAAGTGAATAAATCCTCAGGTACAGTTAAAATAGTTTAATAATTACACTAATATTCTATTTCTACTAGTTGGAAAAGAGCATATACATATATATATAAAAGTATTCACACAATTACTATTATGGTCTGTTTATACTTCAAGATCTTAAATAATAAAGTTACTGAAATCACTGTTATTAGTCCTTTGAATTTAAGGATAACTGTCATCAGTTGACTGAGTTTCTGTATGGTTACTTATTGTTTTCAACTATTGGCTGTTTCACATGTATAGGTGGTCAGTGTCAAACAGGACACTTATCTTTCCAACTTGATACTGCTGAAACTGTCCTTTGCTGATATCAGACTTGGTAGGCCCAACAGTAGGGATGCCAATGACCAGTTGAAGTTCACTCTTTGGGGTCCTGCACTTTGGTGGGATTGCCTCGGATGAACTACACCGGCTTCTGATACTGGACAGTCTGGTTTGAGTTATTTCATGGAACCTGCAACATATCAGCCTTGGCTAGTATCTGGCTAGACTTGTAGTTGACTAGCACAGATGTCAGACCAGTCAGTCATCAGATGTCACCGTTATACAATCATAGTAAGTAAGGACATCATTTCAGTGATATAGCATTAATATTAACATTTCAATTAAGTGTAACTGACTAGCACATAAGTCAGACAAGTCAGTCATCAGGTGTCAAAGTTATACAGTCATAGCAAGTAACATCAGTTCAATGATATAGAATTAATATTAACATATCAGTAATAAACATCATCTGGTTTATTCCGCTCCTATACATCCCTTCATATTCTATAACTTGATCCTTCCAAATCATATCAAGTACGAATTCAAATACTGATGCTATCCTTAGCATCTACACAAAAGTAATACATAAATAAAGAAAGTGAGTGACCACGTGATCAGGTTGCTTTCTACTGAAACTGGCTGTAGAACACTCCAGTTTACTAGCTGTAAATGGGTACGAAGTTGTGCGCTCGAACTAGGGAAGGCAAAGGCAGCGAGGAAGGGGACTAGTCACCTTAACCTCGTAAACTGGGATCTTCCATGATGAAGTTTCTAACACTTCATTTCCCTATGACAATCTCTGCCATGGGACTGCCTTTATCTTCGTAAGCGATAAAGCAATATGATAAATATAACTTCATTAGGCCGTGGGGCTATTTGTGATTACTTTTTGTACAAGCAACACTCATCCATAATGCACATGAATAAATCATATTAAAATAATAATACGTTATATCAATGAATATTATACAGGCATATTTTGTGAATTCTGTATGAACCTGAAATAACAAATATTATACACGGTAGTTATCATAATTTCGCTTACCCTCAGACTTCAGATACTGGACTTAAAAATGTTTCTGGCTATCCGCTCACAATTCATGGGTCGTGGCGAAACTCTGCCTCCAGTCTGTCTGAACCCTCTTTCGTTGTCTGTAGCTCAGTTTACCGATACGCTTTAAATACGTATAGCGCGGACGTATCGGAGAGTACCGACGTCACAGCTTAAACCTAAACCTGAAAAATCCTTCCCGAACAGTGATTTCGGCCGAACTGTGCGTCGACTGAAATTTTGCCTTTATCATTCTCGGCATATATAATATCCATATAGTTCCATCTTATCTAGTTTTATACAGCTGATAAAACTCTATCTTCCTATCCATGTAATTTCCCAAACTGTTATTTGTTGATTTTAATATTTAGAACAGAAGTGGGTTTACATGCTTTTAGCGTAACTGTGGGCAGCCGAAATACGCATATATCTCCGTAAATGAGAACTTCCTACCGTTCCATCTTATATGCAGTTATACACCATCCTTCCCTGTACTGAAATGTAAAATCCTTTTCATACGGATTCCCTTCTGTTTTTATTTATCGTTGGCGATTTCCTCTGTCCGATACACATTTCGCTGATACGCCGCCATTTTGAAAGCGGTCGTTCGATCGTAGACGGGTTTATAAATCTAACTGATCCCGTTTGCAATGACTTGAAACCAATTTTGCGACACCTAAATCAAGAGCAAAGTCGGGTACCCATTTACAGCTTCGTAGACGGGAGCGTGCCGATACCGTGAATCGAATCCGGCACCTTTGCCGTGAGAGACCAGCGCTCTAACCATTCTGTCAACCGGACGTTCACTTACTTACTTACTTGGTCGTTCCTCTTCTACCGTGAGGTGTAGAGGTTTGGAAGAGAGAGCGCCAGACTATCCTATCGGCTGTCTTCCTCCTGGCCTAGTTCCATTCTAGTCCTCAGTCCTTCAAAGATTGTCTAATGTTGTCCTCCCAGCGGACTCTGGGTCGTCCTGGGGGACGCTCACTAAGTTTACTAATTTATATTTATGTTTTGTGTTGTGTTCGCCCCCGTGTAGTTCCCGGGTAAGGGGTGGGGTCTCTGATGAGACTAAGAAAGAATAGGATTACTGCTGCTGCCTCATGCATGTCGTAACAGGCAATTCAGTTTTGAAGTTATTCTTGAAGCTGGCAACTTTATTGTGTAAAACATATTGATACAAAAACCACAGCCGCAAGAGTGTATGGGTGCTTTGTGCTAGCTTCCTGTAAGGGGACCAGCTGCAATGGTGGCTACATACTCATATGGAGGAAATGGGTAAATAATGATGATGATGATGAGGAGGAGGAGATTGTTTCTGTAGCTATTTGTTTTACAAGACGTGATTGCCGACCCCATACGCTTATTGTTCTCTTTCTGCCCAGTCTGCCTAAAGAATATTCTCCGAATCTAATGGCCGAACGCTATCACCAACCAGGAACTGCTTACTCGGAGTTACCAAGAGGACATGTGCACCATCATGGCGGGTAGACGCTGGAATTGGGTTGGACACATCCTCAGAAGAGACCTTGACACCATCACCAGAATTGTCATGTTGTGGACACCAGAAGGAAAGCGTAAGCAAGGACGGCCAGAAGCCACTAATCGGAGAACTAAACATGAACTACAACTGGGGCACATCACGAAAGATGGCTGTCGACCGAGCAAAGTGGAGACAGTTTGTTGCCGCCCTACAAGACGCCAGTAGGCACGATGGTCACTGATTGCTTTGTAAGTCTGCAACCGAGGTCCAAAGAAGACGAAGAATGCACGCTTATATAGCCAGTGTGAAGAGAAACTGTGACAAGATTCATTCCTACTGCATTCCAGTTCGTGTCTCAGAGGTCTGTCAACTGTCCTTCGTGAAGAGCTCTGTGTTTCATATCTGAATTGGCATTTCTAATTAGATTAATGAGTCTGTAAGGGGGTCTGAATAGCGCATTATCAGTTTCCGAAACAATTCAGTAACTGTCGTAGCTCACAAATCCCCATGGTGATTGAAAAGTAATTCTCTTATTTTGAAATGCTTATATCCTAACTTGTTTCTATTGATTATAATGAAAGAAATATTAAATCAACGAGCAACAACTGCCATTCGATTAATAAGTTTTATTTCTTTAATTCTTACTTACTTAGTCGTTCCCCTTCTACCGTGAGGTGTAGAGGTTTGGAAGAGAGAGCGCCAGACTATCATATCGGCTGTCTTCCTCCTGGCCTGGTTCCATTCTAGTCCTCGGTCCTTCAAAGATTGTCTAATGTTGTCTTTCCGCGGACTCTGCGTCGTCCTGGGGGTCTGGATCCCTGGCTCTTTGTTTCCCATGCTTGTCGTGGTAGCCGATCTTCTCCCATTCTTTAGATATGGCCAAACCATCTTAGGTGGGACTGTTCTACTTGGGTCTGCAGGGGGTGGGATTTTAGGCCTTGACGTATCGTCTGGTTGCGGACCATGTCTCTTCTTGTTACTTCAACCACCTTCCTCAGATACCTCATTTCTGAGGTTTGGATCTGGCTTTTATGGGTTGTAGTCATTTCCCATGACTCGCATCCGTATGTCAAGACTGGAACATAGGTGGAGAGGTGTGCAGCCATCTTTGTTTTCTTACCAACCTCTCTCTTGCTGAGGAATCCTCGATTTATGGCCTGAAAATGTCTCCCAGCTGCTGCTTTTCGAGTGGCCAACTCTTCTTTGATGCCTCCCTTTCGGTCTATAATAGCTCCGATATATTTAAAGTGGTCGACCTGCCCCAGGACCTGTTCTCCCAGCTTAATCTGATGTCTTCTTTCTTCTCGTGATATCACCATGGATTTTGTTTTAGAGCTGCTTATGACCATCCCTCTCTTCTCCAGCTCTTCCTTCCAGACTTGCAGGTTGGATTGGAGATGTGCCTCCGATTTAGCAATCAGGGCAACATCATCAGCAAATGCCAGCTCTGAAATACATACCTGTCTCATCTTCCAGTACCCCACTGAATACTTTCTTGTTCTCTCCTTACATGCCTTGATAACATCATCCACGAGGAGTATGAAAAGATAAGGTGACAGGATATCACCTTGTCTTACACCAGTGGTGGTCCTGAACTCTTCTGACTTATGGTTTGCTGTCCTCACATAATTTCTGCAAGACTTGTAGAAGCTCTGTATAACATGAATCAGAGGTGCTGGAATGTTCTTCCTTGCCAAACAGTCCCAAAGTTTGCTCCAGGGGACCCTGTCAAACGCCTTTTCCAGATCTATGAAACAAAGATGGATCTCACTCTTATACTCACGGGCCTTTTCACTCAGCTGTCTGAGTGTGAAGATTAGGTCTTGAGTACTTCGGTTAGCTCGGAATCCGCACTGGACCTCATCCAATTGTGGCTCAGCTAGGCGTCAGAGTCTCTGCTCTAGGATTCTAGAGTAGATTTTACCAAGGACACTGAGAAGGGATATGCCTCTATGGTTTCCACATTGTCGATTGTCATCCTTTTTGAAAATTGGTGTTATGATGGCAATCTCCCAATCCTTTGGTATGGTCTTGTTGCACCACGCTGCCTGTAGGACTCTTAAGAGTAATAGGTCGCCTGATGCTCCCATGTACTTAACCATTTCTGGTGTTATGGTGTTATACCATCATGCCCTGCTGCTTTGCCCATCTTGATTTTCTCCAGTGCTGCCTTCAGTTCTTCCATCTTTATGTTATCTTCATCACCATTGGTTTCCTCTTCTGTGCTAGTGGTTATCATTTCTGATGCTCTACCTTGCTCACCATCAAGGAGGTCTGAGAAATATTCTTTCCATCTTTCCATTACTTCCTTCGGAGAAGTAAGCAATTTCATTTTCTTGTCCTTTATAAATTTCAGAGGGCATTGTTTTTCATTCCTCATGTTCTTTAGGGTCTTATAGAACAATTTCTGGTTTTCTTGCGCATATTTTTCTAGCGTTTCTCCATATTCTTCCCAGGACTTCTGTTTTGCTGCTAGCACCTTGTTCTTTGCTTCTCTTCTGAGTGTCACATATTATCTATATTTCTCTATTTGTCATGCTGTGTCTTTAGCTCCTAAGTATTGTTTCCATGCCATTTTCTTCTCACTTATTTTCTCTTTGACTTCCTCTGTCCACCAAGGTTTTCTCTTGTTCCCAAGTCGGACTTCACCACATGCTTCTGCAGCAGCTGTCTTTATGATGTCCTTGAATTTAAGCCAGAGGGTTTCCAAGTCATCAGGTTGTTCTTTTGTGTTTCTCACCGCTTAGCAATAAGCCCCTGATATCTGGTCTTAATTTCTGGCTCTCTCAGCTTGTAGGTCTTAATGCTCATTTCTCCCGTTTGTTTACTTGGTTTCTTGCGTGATGTTGGGCAGTTCCTAGGCTGAACAACTCTTTCAGTTGTTCTTTTGATTGTAAGCAGGTAGTGATCACTTCCAATCTCTGGCCCCCTCCAGACTCTAGCATCCCGGACATATTTGAATGAGCTCCTCCTAACAATGGCATAGTCGATCACTGACTTCTCATTCTTTGTTGGTTCACATCTAGTGTATGCATGTATGCGCTTATGGGGGAACTTTGTGTTTGTAATGATCAGATTCTGCTCACTGCATTATCTAAGGAGTCGCTTTCCATTGTCATTAAGAGTATCTTCTCCATATCTTCCGATAACTCCACCCCATCTAGCATGGTCATTTCCAACTCTGGCATTGAAATCTCAGAGCATGATAATTTCATCTAGGCAGTCATCCACTGTCCTTTGAAGCAGCTCGAAGAATTCCTTCTTGACCTCTGCTCTCTCATCCTCATTTGGCCCATACACTATGATCTTTAATTCAAGATACACAATTATTAAAAAAAAAAACGCAGATGGCCAATAGAGTGGCGTTAGAAGAGACAATCATTACATCTCCCGGCTACGAAGTCATATGTTGAACACCTGTTTCTTACCTTGAGTGGTAATCTTAATGTGACACAGCATTTTACTGTAATCAAATGACAAAATCTTATTTTTTTTTAAAAGAGAGGCAGAGGTAGACCATGAAGCACACGGAGAAGAGAGCTGGAGACAGAAGTGAGAATGATGAGGACAACGTGGAAAGAGCCTGAGCTGATGGCACGTGACAGGAGGACTTGGCATGTGTTTATTGAAAGCCTTGGCTCATTGGAGAGGTCGGTGGCCATCCTTCGTGCCGTGCCCCAACTCTGGTTCATGCTTTGCATCTGAGCCTTCACAGTTCTCCGTCAGGTTATCTTTGGTCTGCCTCTCTTTCGCCGTCTTTCTGGGATCTTAATCATAGCAGTTCTGGCGATGGTGTCAGGGTGTCTTCTGAGGACATGGCCAACCTAGTTCCAGCGTCTGCCCGCAATGATGGTGTCAGGGCTTCTGAGGACATGGCCAATCCAGCTCCAGCGTCTGCTCGCAATGATGGTGTCAGGGCTTCTGAGGACATGGCCAACCCAGCTCCAGCGTCTGCCCGCAATGATGGTGTCAGGGCTTCTGAGGACATGGCCAACCCAGCTCCACCGTCTGCCCGCAATGATGGTGTGCATGCATTTTTGACTTCATGTACCGTCACCGCGTTGTTCTGATGCACTGGTCTGTTTTTGTCGAAAGGCCTGCCAGTTCCTTCCTTTGTTGTCTTTTCATCTCTCTAAGATGCTATTACCCCGTTTTGTTTCGGGTTGGAAAAGGGGGGAGGGGGGCTCTCTGAAGAGACAAAGATAGAATAGCACTAGTCTACCCTCAGGCATGAAGTGCAATAGACTAATATTCGGTAGGGCGTGTTCCTGACTACCTCATCATGTATTACAAATTGCCACACAAATCAAAACTGCGTTAGCGTTAGATTGATTGCCGCACTCTTTCTGCAAAGGGACCATCTGCAGTGGTGGTAACACAATCCGTATGGAGCGCAAATGAAAATCAGGATTACACTATTAAGTATTTTTCTCCAGGCACTGATAATAATATGAGTTCTCTGTTAGTGGTACACTTTTCTCACTTTGACAAGCTGTGGAGGTGTCATTACTTACAGTCCACTAATATTTCTTCTCTTTCCCAGATTAAAGAAGGAAGCGGTATATTAACTCTGTAGATGCGACTGTAACTGCTTTATTGAGCTCTGTTGAAATGCCATCTTAGTTCTGCTGTCACGTCTCAATGTAGCTCTGTTGATGTCTTTATATGTCCCTTTGTTTTGTTTTCCGTAGATAAATTGTATAACTCTTTTTCTGTGGATTAGAGATGTCTGGACTTGTTTAGTGGATCTTGCCTCTTTAAGACGTTTCTCAAAAAAATGTCCTCCATATCATCATCATCAGCATTATCATCATCATCGTCGCTTTCATCTTTACTGTCATCGTCTTCGTTTTTATCTTCACCGTCATTATCATCGTACTTGTCGTCGTAGTCGTGGTCATTAACATTCATCTTTAAAACCACATCTCTGTTTCTTTTAAAGACTTTCTTCCTTTTTTATTGATTGTCCATAGCGTGTTTCCTTATGACAGGATTGGCTTTATATAACACCTATGAACTCTCTTCCGTCCTTTCATCGACAAAAATGTGTTGCACAAAATATTTTTTATGTTTTCATTTTATTGAACGCGCTTTTAGGGTTTTTTACTCTCCACCTTAGAGACGTATCTTCCATCTGATGTTATCAACGTGACCAGGTATTTTAATCTACTGACTTGTTTCCAAACTATTCAGTTTTCATAAATGGTGCATTCTGGAGAAATTCCTTTCTTCTAAATGATTGTAACTTCTACGTTTTTGCCATTTAGGCTAAAACCTTTGTTTTTGCTTTCAGTCACTACTGTTGCAATAATTTTATGTAACTCGTTTACACTTCTTGTTGTTAAAACTGCATCACCAGAGTATCTGAATGTGTTCCTCTTGTGTATATCAACCCTTATGTCTGACGCAGCCTCTATGGATCTCATATTTTCATTGTACAGGAAGAAGACATCAGGCGACAGGACACATTCCTGCAGTTAAGAACAAATTGTTGGTTGTCAGTAGGTTGTCTAGGGTTTTTTTTTCTGTTTCCATAATTTACTGATGTATTGACTCAGTAAAATTGTCTAATAAAATTGCCGACCGCCTTAAAATGTTTTTCTTCAACTTGTTTTAAAAACTGGCTAGAATGTTTATGTGTAATCGTTCTTATGCGTATTTATAGTCGTATTCATCAACCAACTGGAACAAACTGTTAATTGTTGGAATGTAAAAATAAAGAATCTAAAACTTTCAAAGATTCTCTGAAGACCTCTGTTTGAACGACTTTCATTTTATTTTACACAAGACTTCTGTGAGCGACACACTGCTTCAACATAATTCAACATCTTGAAATTGAATACCGATTACTTCCTTCGATATATTCTTTATAAATACCGTAGTTCCACGCTTCTGTAAATTTCGTCCTCATATATTCATAATAATACGTCTGTGCTTTTCTAGCACATTTATAATTTTGTCCGTTTACTTTATTCTTTCCCAGTCATTCTTGACACATTATAATTTTCATCATGTCCATACTATTATAGTGTTGTGCTTTTGTGCACACTTTCTTTTAGTCGGCTAATAATTGTATTTCTCAAATGTTTATAACTATACATGCAGGTTATACTAACCTAGACATGTCTCTCAATACATACTTCGGGCAATCGCGCCTATTCCTTACCGTGGATTACACATTTCCTGACGAAATGGGTTTGTCCCATATTGAATTATAATCTTACTTGATTTCTGAGTCAATATCTGGACTCTTGAACACATTTTGTAAGTAGAATTCTCTGCACATCGTGAGTGGACCACGCCACGTAAGCCGACACTGTTCAATACTCTAAAGCGTAGCTATGGACCCCTCGTCATGCTTCACTACCGTGCTTAGTCATAGTCAATGACCATAGTCTTAGTGTTTTGGTGAGGCATATCATGGTGCACAGCGATCTTTCTAAATATACCTTTTACAAGATCGCTTTGCCCCACGATGCGCTCTCAACACCTGCCCAACGCCCTGTTTTATCAACTGAAACATTGCTATTTGATTGCTAGTTCGATAGTTGCAGTATGTTGTCAATACATGTTCTTTATGTTTCTTAGCTTTTACCATCGATGTTTAGGCTTTCTAACATTTTGATAGTTTCCTCATGTTTCACAAGTCAAATCTTAGAGCTGTCTATAAAGCAAAAGTACAGAAGAGCTATCTATAAAGCAAAAGTACAGAAGATATGTCTATAAAGCAAAAGTACAGAAGAGCTGTCTATAAATCAAAAGTATATATCTAGTTTTACATCTATAGCTCTTTTTGTCCACACTGGTGTACATGGCCTAGTTTGTCCCTGTACCTTCTATAAATCTGCACTTTCTACTGCCAGTTTCTGGTTCAATTCTAGTTCCCACTCTTCTCACGACAATTGTTTAAAAGTATTTTGGTCACATGATTTACAAAACCAAACTTGCTTTGATCTTCAAATTTCATGGCTGGAGATTTCTTTGAGAAAGATATGAAAATGGATTTGAGTAAATCATCAGGTATGTAACCAGCGTTGTAAATGTCATACAATAGATATTTGTTTGGTCGCGTGCACTCTAAAAGCTCCCATAGCCTCAATTTTCGACATTGCAATATCATTTGTTTTGAGAGCTGCGCACGATCATTGAAGACTTCGGGTTTTCCCGATAGAGGGTTCCTTCAATTATCGCTGCGCAGGTTTTAAAAAAGAAATAAATTGCGTTTTTTGAAGGATGACGTCAGAGTGAGAGTGTGACGTCAGAGCACGAATGAACTTTGGTCGGGCCTGTGGAAAGGGCAAGGTGTCCATTTGATGTATGCATTATTCACGTTTTGGGGAATTCCGTGGCAGGTTTGCCTGTTATGTGTCGGTGGGGATAAATATTTCAATCGCTGGCAGTGATATTGTATGTGCAGTTTAAATTAATCCGGGTCCAGCAGTATAAATATGTGCAGTACAAATGGCATGGGTCATGACAGAAGATACCGGACGCGTGATGTCAGAAAGTTAAGCCTGAAATACTCTGAAATATTTTGTTCATTTGCATTTATCATGGGAATTAAACCTTGGATCGTTCTTGCCTGGTTTATTCATTCAGTCCATATTGTGTGAATCCGTGCGTCGGTCCATCTTGAAAGAATACTCAAACATAAACTGTCAGGGTTACACAACAATCTGGTCCAGAATTGTTACTTTGCTAAAGTAGCTCAAAGCGTCCTTAACGTTTATCACAAGCACTAGTGGTCCTTCACAGTTGCCTTGAATATCTAGTTCTAATCTTTGGCCATCGTAGAACACCTTTATCCATTTTGTCCATTTGTCTATAACGTTCTCTTGAACCATTAAACTCGTTCTGTTTTTATTTCACACAGTAGGTGTACTCGTATTTGCATTCTTCTGGCTGTTTATTCGTTTATTTACATGTACATAGATTTCGCGCCTTTTCTGTTCAGCACTTCTGATTTAGCCAGGCTTCTTTGCTGTCCTTAATTTATTTACCGTATCTATATTTAGTATTTTATACTCTTCTTTGTCTTGCTTCGTCCCACTTCTTGCGTCGATCAAGTGTAAACAAAATAATCTGTTATCAATTATTTCTTTGCTTTTTTATTGCTTGCATTATTTCTTTTGATATTTATGTATTTACTCAAATAGCATTTCCCATCGTTTATCAGTATTCTGAATTTTTTCTATGGCATTGTATCTATTTCTTCTTCTTCAAGTACCAGGCCTAGTGGCGTAGGAGATCATGCCTCTCCACAACTATATCTATTTACTCCGCATAGTTCCCGAGGATTTCTGAAGAGACAAAGACAGAAAAAAGGCTAGTGCATTCTAAGGCGCACAAGGTGGATAATATGAGGTTGCGCTTGGGCCGGCAACTTCATTATGTAAAACACATTTATACAGGAACCATCTCTGCGAGAGCTTGTGACTGATTGGTGCAGGCTTTTTGGAAGGGGACCAGCTGTGGTGGTAACAAAAGTTAAATCTATTCTCCCTGGCAATTTCAGTCATGTGAGGTTGTGCACGTGTTTGGCAACCTCATCATGTGAAAAGACCGATTGCTCCACAAGTCGCTGCTTTAGTATAGGCTTACGGACATCAACTGCGGTGATAGTCCCATGTGTGCTGGATAAGGGGTGAAAAGGGAATGATGATGTTGAGAATGATGACGATGATTGCATCTATTGGAATGTTATGTTGTCATTCGTTGCCTTATCTGGTGTCATCAACATAACTTTCTTTTGCGCTCTTTGGGAACATTGAGCCACAACTGCAGCTTGGTCATGACAGGAAGTCTGCACAACGCATTCAATACTCTTGTAGTAGTGGTATGAGTATATGAGGTGTAGTGCCGTAAGACGGGGATAAAACGGAAAAAAAAAACACACATAGTAATACGTCTTACTAAGAGAAAGGACAAGAAGAAACCTACGTCGCGGCCACAAGGCCTTCGTCAGGGACAGAAACACAAAAGACAGAAGGGAAAGAGAGAGTTAATTGGAGAACAGGAAACTATAGAAATAAGAGAAAAATACTCACTTATATGTGTCACATGTTGGAGCCAAAATGTCCGCTACTGAACCGGAAACCGGAAGTGAATAGTACATTGAAAGCATAAATAAAACAAATAATGAAAAAAAAGGACTGGAAAACCGAGTGAGGGAAAAGTAATACATATTTTAAAAAAAATAATTTAAATTTATATAAAATTAAGTAAAAAAAAAACAAACAAACTTTTTTAATCAAATTACATTTAAAAGAAATTAAATAAGATTTAAAAAAAAATTAAATTGCAGTAGTGGGTCCTGTAGCAATATGTTTTAAAGATGAGTGTGCCAGTTTCATGAACAACCTCGTATTAGTAGGCTTTTTATGACATGCCTAATAGTGCAGTTGTCTATTCTTTCTTTATCTCATCAGAGACCGCCCCGGCAATTACATGACAACTCTTCTCCTAGATATGTTCATGTCTTTACTTACATGTCACCCGGAGCTTGTTTAACTACCCTACGTATCCCTCATGATTCCCGTGGCTGCAGCTTTCTCTGCATATCTTGCCAACTCGTCAATGTCTTTTCATATACTTCTTGATTCTTTGTCTGCTTCTTCTTCTTTGATCCTTAGCCGCCGACCGTCAAAGCAGTCAGTGGCCATCACGCCTAGTGGCGTCTTGTAGGGCAACAACAAATGTATTCCACTTCCACTTTGCTCGGTCGGTGGCCATCCTTCGTACAGTGCCCCAACTCTGGTTCATTCTTTGCATCTCAGCCTCCACAGTCCTCCGCCAGGCCTCTCTTTCGTTTTCCTTCAGGGGTCCATAGCATAGCTGTTCTTGTGATGGCATCGGGGTCTCTTGTGAGGACATGGCCAACCCAGCTCCAGCGTCTGCCAGCTATGATGGTGTGCTTTGTCTGCGTCTGTGTATTATTTCACATGTTTGGAAGTTCGACAGTTATTCTTTCACCACTTTATTATAGATCTAAGATGAAGGCCTATATTTCCGGGCAGATAGTGGTGCGCTGTGTGGACCGGCGTCATAACCTGTGACATACAATAAGTAAGGTAGTCCTAAAGTAGATATTGCCGTTGGAGAGTGAAGCGTTAGAGACTTCACACTACTAGGCCCATCTTTATGAAGTGGCGTGACCAGTTCTTTCCTCACTGCCTTTGCCCTCTCTAATTCAAGAGCAGAGTCAGGGAACCATTTACAGCTGGGTAAACTGAAGCAAATTGCTACTGGGGTTTCGATCCGTATGGTTTGTTTGATTTATTATGAAGTGAAAGCAAAAATTACGGCCCCCTGGCGGCGTTGTCATATTTGTAACACTGAAAAGCGGACCATATAATGCATTTATAACACCTAATACGTAGAGATTAGCATGGAAAAAAGGAAAATAGATGAGAAAATAGTGAGATGAAAATAGGTTTCAGAAGACGTGCTTCGAAGAAAGAATAATAAGAAATAGATTCAAAGGAGCGTGTCCTTTGAAGAAAAAGTGGGGAAAAAAATGGTTTAGTAACAACTTACTTAGTCGTTCCTCTTCTACCGTGAGGTGAAGAGGTTTGGAAAAGAGAGCGCCATACTATCCTATCGGCTGTCTTCCTCCTGGTCTGGTTCCATTCTAGTCCTCGGCCCTTCAGAGATTGTCTAATGTTGTCCTCCCAGCGGACTCTGGATCCCTGGCTCTTAGTTTCCGATATTTGTCGTGGTAGCCGATCTTCTATCATTCTGCAGGTATGGCCAAACCATCTTAGTTGGGACTGTCCTGCTTGGGTTTTAAGACCTTGACGTATCGTCTGGTTGCGGACCGTATCTCTTCTTGTTACTTCAACCACCTTCCTCATATACATCATTTCTGAGGTTTGGATCTGGCTTTTGTGCCCATCACTCGCATCCATACGTAAAGACTGGGACATAGGTGTACAGCTATCTTCGTCTTCTTGCCAACTTCTCTTTTTGGTTTGGTAACGAGTGAGGAAAAGAAACATGTTTTAGGCTAAACACTTATGTTTCAAAATGTACTAAAAACAAAGAAAAGGTTTTCCTGCCATAATTTGTTATAGGTGACCGCGTTATAAGTTCTGGTTCACAATTTGTTATAGGTCACCAAGTTATAAGTTCTTGTTCACAGTTTTGTGTGTGACAGTCACCATGTTCTGTGATCCGTTCACAGCTGTAGTCGTTTAAAAATTATGATTTTTTTCCGGCTTTAACTTTTGTTTCACATACAAGGTACAAATCACTCGAGGTTCTTATGCATTTTAATAGTTCAAAATGTACCGCGATAGAGGGTCGTGTGCAAAATTTCAGCTTCCTGGATCATCTTAAACGTAGTGAACCAAGGGCTAAAAGATTTGAAATATCCAAACAACGCTCACATAATATTAAATAAAAGTATTTAAAAGGGACCGGTCTTGCGGAAAGAGCGATTAGGTATAGTTTGAAAGGTCCGTGCCTTGAGAAAATGAGTCAAACAGATGAAAGAAAAAGAAAGTAAATTATCTAACGATAAGAAAAAATACTACACTGCACATACTTCCTGTCTTTAGACAATAAAACAAATAGTGCGCTAATTTTAAGCAGACCATACTTAAGAACCGAGAAATTGGAAATCTAATAAATCTACTTATATTTATGAGGCAGTCATTTGCTATTCCCGAGCCGCAGTTAAAATGCGGCACCAGATTGACAACTTATTTTCGCTTCTAGCTTTTTATTGATTAATACGCAGATATATTGGAATATTTTATGTGGCTGATATGCTTGGATGCCCAAGGCAGAAGTTTTCAGATATACTAACGTCTGCACTATTCCTTAATAGTCGGGCATTGCGTTTCACGTATACTAAATAAATCAATAAAGAATGCAGTGGAAAATTATGCAGGTAAATTTCTCTCTCTCTCTTTCTCTGTGTGTTTCTCTCTCTCTCTCTCTTTCTTGGTTTCTCACTATACACACACACGCACACGCGCACGCGCGCACACACACACACACACACACATATATATATATATATATATATATATATATATATATATATATATATATATATATATATATTTATATATATATATATATATATATATATATATACTCATGGAAAAAAATAAGTGTGCAGCACTCAACAGGGCACTGTGCGTGTGTTCTTAGGTGAACTCAAATGCAAGTTGGCACACATTTCTGTGTGAGTGTTGTTCACTTACCCGTGCAATTACAATTGGATCGCACTATTCATGGGGAGATAATCACGGTGCAAGATAAATCACGTGAAAAGTGCCGTAGGGGAGAATTTATCACAGATAAAAGGAAGGTAAGTGTGTAGCTCTAATCACAAGCATGTGAAAACGTAATCGTTGAAATAGAGAGTACCAAGAGTCCAACAGAACCATCTCTTTGACAATGCCAAGATTGAACCAACAACAGCGAGCACTAGCTATAGGGATGTTAGCTGCTGGAGCGACTATATTAGCTGTATCACAACATTTCAATGTTCACAGGAACACTATATCACGCATTCAAGCTCGTTTCCATTAAACTGGATCCACTGCTGATCGCCATAGAAGTGGCCGACCACGAGTTACCACCCCTGCACAAGACCGTTACATACGCCTTATGCACTTGCGTAACAGGTTTATTCAAGGAACATGGACTGCCAGGAACATTCCAGGTTTAAGACCCGTGTCGTGCAGAACAGTGCGGAATAGGTGGACATACACGGAACTGAAATCAAGATTTCATTTTTTCGTGGGCATGCCACACTGACTTTAGTTTTTATCTTTCTTTCATGCCACTTTCAATAAAATCAAAGTGATCACTTGGTCTTTTATTCAATATTCAACCACATTGTGTGCCAACTTTTATTTCATTTCGTCCATGAAATCACGCACAGTGCCCTATAAAGTGTTGCACACTTACTTTTTTCCATGAGTATATATATATATATATATTATATATATATATATATATATATATATATATATATATATATATATATATATATATATATATATATACGAGGGTCGTTCAGAAAGTAATGCACCACATCGTTTTTCTCAGGTGCTGTTTATTCAAAAAGCATGAAATTTATACACAATGTACATGAATATGTCATGTAAACATCGGTATTATTCAACATAATCCCCATCAACTTGTACGGCTTTATGCCAGCGCGAAACAAGTGCATGTATTCTTAGCCCGTACCAGATTTTGTCTTGATCATGTAGCCATTTCTTCGCTGCATGAATTACTCCTTCATCATATTCAAACCTTGTCCCACGGAGTGCATCTTTAAGTGGGCCAAATAGATGAAAATCAGAGGGTGCCAAATCGGGACTATAGGGTGGATGGGGTAGTACAGGACAACCCAATCTGGTGATTGCTTCCCGTGTTGCCAGACTTGTGTGAGGTCGCGCATTGTCGTGAAGGAGAAGCAGGTCTGCTGGATTCTTGTGCGGCCGAACTCTGCGAAAACGTTGATTGAGTTTTTTCAATGTCTTAATGTAAGCTTGCGAATTGATTGTCTCTCCTCTTGGCATAACGTCCACAAGAATCACACCTTCAGTGTCCCAAAAGACAGTGATCATGACCTTTCCAGCTGAAGGAATTGTCTTGAATTTCTGTCTTCGTGGTGATTGCTGATGATGCCACTCCATTGACTGTCTTTTTGTCTCAGGTTCAAAATGATGTGCCCAGGTTTCGTCACCTGTAACGATCTTAGCCAAAACGTTATCTCCATCAGCATTGAAACGCTCCAACAATTCAGAAGAAATTGCTTTCCTTTGCAATCGGTGGTCATTTGTGAGACTTCGAGGAACCCATCTTGTGCAAACCTTAGAAAATCCGAGAGTTTTTATAACTGCATTTGCACTACCAATGCTGACTGACAGCGGTAAGGCCAATTGTTGAGTAGTGATTGGCCTATCAGTAAGAATAATGCCCTCATCGCATTTCAACATTTCTGCGTTGGTGGCTGTGGCAGGACGTCCACAGCGCGGCCGATCAAGCAGCTCCGTATCTTCACTTCCTGATTCTTTGATTCTCTGAACCCAGCGACTGACTGTACTCCTGTCGACTGCAAAACTTCCATACACATAACATAGACGCTTGTGAATGTTCACAACAGTTTCCTTCTCTGCAACGAGAAATTCTATCTCAATTCGCTGCTTATAACGCCAGTTGCTAACACTAAATTAATATGAAACAAATATAAAGGTATGTTATCAGGCACTCGCAGGAAATAAAGAAGTAGAACACCAGACAACAGAAAAAACAACAGACATGAGTGGCTTACCCAGGATTTGAACACTGGACCTTCCGTGCGACAACCCCGCCTAGCCATGCAAGCGAATCACACTATCCGCCCTGCCATCTACGCATCATAAAAAAAAATGATGTTTCAATGGCAGGTCAACAGTGCGAACCACAATACATGACACCAGAAGTCCACCATGGGCAGTTCAGCCTATTAATGACGCAATCACTTCTGTTGTATTTCTATCAAGCAGTATAGGCCGAATCCAACAAGACAAGGACCTTAATACTGTGTCCAGTAAATGATAGTAGACTAGAACAGTGAGAATAGGATATTGGGTAGGTGTTGGGGTGTTCATTCTAATGGTAAAGAACTTCATTACGCGAATGGTTGCAAAGGAACAAAAATGTCAGAAAATGTTCTTCAAAACGAACTCCAACAAGTAGTGTTTAACTGGTCACTTACTGGCAGCACACAAGTCTGTGATGACTGTACATATATTTTATTTAACGTGACACATACGGAGTGGAACAAGACGATCATAGTTACAGGTGCAAAAGGGTCATACGTCAAAAAATGTTGATAATTACTTTTCAAGTTCATGAAGATTCTCTAACAATTAAGTCCTCTTATTCAAGTGACTAAGGGTCACTTCCTCTACCATATCATATGTATTGCAGTCAAGTCCGTTGACCTTCTTTCAAGGACGTATCTTATGGCCAACGGATTCATTCTCAAGGAGCAATACTTCTTATCATACTTGTAACAATTCCAGACCTTTTCCATACGATACTTAGGTAGCATATATATATAAAATCCAAACAAAGTCATCCACGACAATACGACCAGGTTAGAGTTCTGTGTTGACTAACCTCTCTATATCCATGCCACGACTTTGGCATTGACGAAAATACGGCATATAAAAACATGTGAAGCATACAAATCAATTAACTTCGTTTACTCGTAGGTATCCTCCCTCTACGGTAATTCAAAAGGGCTAACGACTCCGTCTGTCCATTCTAGGAATGACATACTACGATGAATTCCCGCTAGACCAAAACTAGGAGCGGCCTGATACTTTAATTTAACTCAATAAACATTCGATGTGACATGGGGCGACACTTACTTGATACTTCCACTATTGGCTTCATCATGAATACCAGTAGATATCATTACAAAATAATGGCTTCTTCAAACTTGCCAGAAAAATCCAAGAAATATATATCGGACATAAACATGGTCCGAACTGCCCCGTTCCAAAACATGACGTCAGAATTCCCAACTAGGTTACCCGTGCGTCCAAAGCAACTCACACTGCATTGTGCACGTCAGTGCGTGAATCAATCGAACGCACAAATAATATAACTATTTTAAGACTGGTGCGTACATTTGGCAGGACCGAAGACTACCCCCTTTAGGTAATAAATGTACGTAACAGCTCCCTTATTACCTCCCCTTAAAAAAATTAATTCTATTAATTTTTTTGAACTTAGTACCCGAGAGAGGTGAGTCAAAACTACCACAAGATATATGAAATGCATAAAGTTATACCATATTAAGAAAAGAATATTAAACGAAATCAATATAACTAAATGATAGTATGCATTAAAGCACACATCCACACTCGACCTACTTTGGAACGATGTGGTAATATTCGAAGTAAAAACAAGTTGAAAATGAAAAATGAAAAAACCATTAAAAAAAAAGATGATAATAAAATTCAACTAAGTTTTCAAAAAAAAAAAAAAATTTGAAACATATGATTTTCAAAAATGAAAATGAACAGCAACACTGATGATGATCAATGACAAGAGAATCAATAAAACAGAAAAATTGAAAATACAATGTGCAAAAATGAAGCAATGCAAAATTAAACACTTTAAGAATCAACACCCTTAATGTTTTCTAACACTAGTACGGTTGACTAGTGATCTAACAGTGAGATATCATAACTAAGACCCGTGAATGCAGGTATTACGTGACAACTAAGAAAGTTAGTATGTGTGTGATCCATAATCAATTAAATAGATTAAATTGAATTATTCTAATTTATATATTTCTTAATTACTAACAAATAACCAGTTACTAATATATTCTAAGTAATTCCAATATCACTATCAATATGTCAATGTTCAGTTACAACTAGTTAGTAATCGACGAGACGATGTTCTCAATGTTCCATACACGATAAAATATATTCTCGAACACGATATGTAGTGTAATATGTTCCATAGGAATAACAAATGTATATTTGTCGCTCTTAACAATGTTTCCATACTAATAAAAAGTTACTGTAGTACTGTGGTGAAGTGAGATGTTATAAATATTTATAGGGGACTTAGTGTACTGACTGAGATCAGCTGTGAAGGTATATATATATCTAATAAGAGTAGTGTATTATATATAACCTTACTTGCTGCCACATATGTATACCTCAGTCAGAATTATTCTGGAATAGTGTGATGACTACGTTATATGTCTAGGGTATGTGTATGATGAAGTGTAAGTCATAACAACAACAGACAGATAAACAATTTAATTTATTCCACCACACTTGACAACACTGTGACACTCACATACATAAAACACTCTACGAGGATATCTTAAAGGAGTCACTGATAACTTTTCAAATAACAATATGTATTCATTGCTGTCATGAATGTATATGTGTCCTGATTCAAATACAAAGGGAACCAGGAATCACAATCAATTTTAATTACAAGTTATATGTACAGAATTTATCAATATGAATCTTGTAGTGACATATATTTTTAATAGTATCCTATGTGTGTCAGTTGTGTAGTAGTAATATGAGGTAATACTGGTTTTGTTTTGTTCAAGCTCTGTTGGTATTTGTCATCATGACTTCAATAGTTTGTCTTTATTGGAACTAGTATTGGAGATGTTCTCAGTTCCTGATATTAAAACAATTAAATTCCCCTCTTAATTGTAGTTTACACTGTCATTTTAAGATGGGGTACATAATGTTGAGCTCAGCTGGCCACATCAGCTTATCTTGCGTGATGGCGGCAGGAAGAGACTCCTCTGCTCGATTTCTCCCCTGGGCTCTGGAGACACCTCACTGATAGCTAAATGGACCAAGGAGTATGCTGTCCGACTCTGGATTCAGCAAAGCTCTGACCAGGTGCTGCTCAATAACGTCAAGACCACGGTCCCTGAAAACAAGAAGGATGTACCTTCTACTTCATAACTAATTGATACTCTAGTTCTACACTGAGCACAATACATCACAAACATTGAGTTCAGAGCGTTAGGCCAACTGTCAGCTTCATCTGAAATACTTTATACCAGTATTAACCTCCTTAATGGTTACTACGCCTCTGCACTTCCAGCATTATTTCTGTCTAATCAATAATCTAGGTGTCAGTGTACTGTTTGGCCATTCCATGCAGTTTTACTTTCCTCCGACACCTTCTGTTCAGGCTGGAGCATTATAGGCTTTACATCATGTTTGCTACTGAACTACACATATATACAGGCATAAATTAACAATTCACATTCAATTTTCATTAAAAGATACTGAATGTTTCAAGCTTACCACAATTCATGGAAATAAACACAGATACGTTGACTAGCAATGAATTCTGGCACAAATACTGGCACAAATTCCCATCTGCTTATGTTCCAGGCTTTTATTTAGCAAAAATATGAGCTGGCTTCAACGCACTGTTGCTTTATCAAGCTTATTTGAACTAGTGGTCTCGAACTAACGCTCCTAAGTGATTATATCAGCGAGTCTGGCCAATGGAGCCACGTTTCGACAAGTGTTTGAAAAAATTTTACCTTCCTACGTCTCCCCTAACAACCAAGGATAGCATTTATAGTCCGACTAATCGTGTTTAGCCTTACATATCATTCCAGCCAATCAGTTCAAATGTAACTTGTGGCCCATTTCCCGTACAATGGTGGTTTAAAAAATCTACCACTGAGCGATTCTGATTTTGGGTGTTGTCTGACAGCACCATCATTTTATTTTGGCTATAACTTGTTAATTCCTAGACTATTTGCATAACACTTAACATATTCTTTGTCATCAAGCCCTAAGGAACCCAAATATACAAATTTAAAAGAGCTACGTGGCTGCGTTCAAAATATGCAATTTCTTCTACCTCCTGTTTCGAAGATGTGCTGTCTGGGTACTGTAATGTTTTCAAACGTAAACCCATCTAATGTCATCTTTTCTAATAAGCGTTTTCCAGGTTTTTTAAAACCTAACTCTGGGAAGGGTAGTGAATTTTATCACTGTCGATTTGAAATAAAGTTAGTGCATGTGGCCTTACACGCGTGATGGCAGCAATTGTGTATCGCGCGACGCGTGTTTAGTGTTGCACGTGTTCGGCTTTATGCCTCTCCCTTCTCTCTATCCTTTAGTCCATCTGTCTTTAGTTACGCCGTGTATAAAATGGAATGAATGAAATATTAAAATTAGGTCATTGTTCAGCTTGCGTATCTCAATGTTTTTCCAAGAAATACAGCACACGTTTCATTGAAGAAAGCGGGTAATAATACAGTAGGCTTTTACTATCAACGTGAAAGCGTTACAATTTGCCGACGAAGTAGAAAACAAGGGGGATTTCGAGTACAGTCATTGTGACAGCACTGTTCTTTACCATTCTTCTTCCTTTTATTAAATTTATTTGTTAGGCTTTGCATTTACCTTTTAATTTATATATGTGGATTAGAATATTTCACGACAAGTACCAATGTTCCCGTACTAATAAAATGTTACTCTAATACCACTGTTCCCGTTCTAATAAAACGTTACTATAGTATCAATGTTCCCGTACTAATAAAATGTTACTACACAAGAAGTAATGTTATAATCTATAAGTAAGTATATCCTGAAAGTTATACTTATACGAATACTTCATTTATATAAACAGTCTTTATAGATGTACAATCAATGATAATGTACAAAGTTATTCATGTTATCGGTGAGGATGTTTCAACATCTGGAAGTGGTTTAGTTTCAACAAGTTCGCTTGGGCATCTCGACAAACAGTCTGCGAACACATTCTTCACTCCAGGAATAGCTCGTATTTCAAAATTGAATTGTTGAAGCGCTATAGCGTAACGCGCTGACTTCGATGATTTAACGTTCTTCGTGTTCAGTGCGGTAAGAGCTTTTTGGTCAGATTCCACCACAAAGTGTGAGCCGAGGAGGTAACGTTCCAGTTTTGTGATTGCCCATACTAATGCGAGGAGCTCTTTATCCAGAACGGAGTATTTGAGTTCGCTCTCCGTAAGTTTTCTGGACACGTACATCACCGGAAATAAGGTGCCGTTACATTCCTGCATCAAAACTGCAGCAATAGCGTAATAAGATGCATCACTGCGAAGAATGAAAGTGAGATTTTTGTTAGGCAACCTCAAAAAAGGTTCATTAGAAAAAACTCGTTTTATATAGTCTAACGCCGTTTGGTGATCCTGCGACCACTTTATTACATTAGATGTGCCTTTCTTCAGTAGAGACGAAAAAGGTGCAGTTATAGTAGACAAATGAGGAATGAATTTTGAATAGAACTGTATTAGTCCTAAAAGAGATCTAACTTGTTTTTTTGTCTTAGGTGCCGAGATGTTTAAAATTTTAGAGACGTTACTGTCTTCTGTATACATGAAACCATGACCTATGCGGTGACCCAGAAATGAGATGTCATGAAAACCGACAAAAGCCTTTGAAGGTTTCGCTGTTAAGTTATAATCCCGTAAGGTAGAAAGTAAAGCTTTTAATCCATGAATATGTTCATCCCAAGAGTCACTGAAAAGACAGATGTCATCTATATAAGTAATGACATCGGGACGATGAGACAATATGCGGCGCATCATGCGTACAAAGGTAGCTGGCGCATTCATTAATCCGAATGGCATAAAATTCCATTGAAAAAGACCCCGTGGCGTCGAGAAAGCGGTGAATGGCTTTGCTTTAGGAGTGAGTGGCACTTGCCAATAGCCCTTTGAAAGGTCAAATTTCGAAAAGAATGTGGCATGAGATAATTTCTCCAATAAGTCGTCTAAAAGAGGTAACGGTTCCGCATCGAATTTTGTAACTTTGTTTAATTTCCTGTAATCTACGCAAAGACGTATATTGTTGTCCTTCTTCCTAATGATTACCATAGAAGAAGAATATGGTGATGAAGATGGTTCAATTATATTTAATTGAAGCATCTCATCCAATTCCTTATCAACCTTATCACGAAAGTGTAAAGGGATAGGATATGGGCGAACTCGAATAGGCGTATCGTCAGTCAGAATAATGTCATGTTGGATGACTGACGTATGACCTGGGATGTCAGTGAGGACATCCTCATACGAGTGTAGAATATTAGAGACTTGCTGACGTTGATCAGCCGAAAGAGTAGATGAGATTGTAACATCATTCCATTTCTCAGTGGAATGGAGTGGTACAACTGGTATTGGTAGTTGTACATCATCGAAAGAAGATTCTTCTTCTTGGATGACTGACAAACTAGAATAGTGTTGAATAGGAGGTGTAGGATCGTCAGTTGCCTGGAACACTGACTGTAGATAATCAGGACGTGAGTAATACTCCTTCAACATGTTAATGTGGAAGGTTTTATGTTTACCATTAACATCAACGATGTAGTCGACATCGGATATTCTTGAGATGATCCTGAAAGGACCTCTCCAGGTAATTAAAAGACGATTGTTATGCGCAGGGAGTAATACAAAAGCTTCGTCACCAGGAATAAGCTGGCGAAGACGTCTATACTTGTTTGCAAATAGACGAGCTTTTTCTTTGGCTTGTTCGGATGATGCAGTAGCTAGTCTACAAGCATCTATGATTCTCTTTCTCAGAGAGATCACATACTCATAAGAGGATTGAGTTTCCTCTTCAATATTCTCGTCAACCAATAAGTCGTGGATTAACGACATCGGACCGCGTGGTTGCATGCCAAAAACTAGCTGGAATGGAGAAAACCCCGTGGCTTGATTTTGTACTTCGCGATACGCGAACAGAGCAGCGGGTATGACCCGATCCCAGTCTTGGGGATGGTCTTGGGTCATCTTACCCAACAACTGCTTGAGTGTCCTATTGAGACGCTCAATTAACCCATTTGACATCGGATGATAAATAGAACTAAGAGATCTGTCTATACCTAATGTCTTCATAACTTGAGACATGGATTCAGAAATGAACTGAACCCCATGATCCGACAAGATTTTCCGTGGAAAACCAATGCGTGAGAAGATTAACATCAATGCCTCTGCTACACTGGCAGATGAAGTGTTCTTGAGAGGGATGGCCTCAGGCCAACGAGTGCACATATCAATGCACGTAAGAATATGCGTATGCCCTCTAGCAGATGGAAGCATCGGACCAATAATGTCTATAGCCATTTTATCAAATGGTCTAATCGGGATGTCCGCAGCTTGAATAGGAGCCGCATGAAATGGACCCCGTACCTTAACTTCCTGACATATCAAACAGGACCGACAATAGAGAGTGATGTCCCTATGGACGCCTGGCCAGTAGAATGCCGAAAGCACTCTGGATTTGGTACGCGAAAAACCCATATGGCCCGCACATTGCGAGTCATGCGCATGTCGTAATATACGAGATCTCATAGAGGATGGGACTAAGATCTGATAACATAAGGATGAATCCTTTTCCCGTATTACTCTAACCAAAATCCCATTTTTAAGTATAAAGTCATGTCTAGATTTTGCAAGTTTGTTGCTGGTATTCTTTTTGTTCACATACTGAAAATTTTTTTTTAATGAATCATCATTCTTTTGCAATGTTGCAAACAACTCCCGTGAAATAGGAGCATCATCATCACAAGTGGTATGAACTGTAGGTTCAATAGGTGTATCATGCGACATATTAGTAGCTTGCGCTCTAGTCACTACTGCATTTGCAGTTTGAATATGTCGCTCTTCCCATTCAGCTATTTGCTGTGGTGTACACTCTTTAATACCATGTATGCGACCAAGTATTACATCACAAATTGGATTCGGAAGGAGACATGCCTGGATCTTTCCTGAAAAAAATGGTGTATTAAGGTCAATAATAGCAGTGGGAAATGTTTCAACGGTGCCACCAAAAGTCACACACTTGACAACCCTGCCCGTGGCACAACTTGGGTTGATCAGCGAAGTCCGGACGCCCACAGTACTACAACCTGAGTCAAATAGGAGAGAGCATGAAATGTTGTTGACAAATCCCTTGTTAAACTTAAGAGAGCCCTGTCCCTGGTGTACTGACGCAGCAGTGGCCGTACAGACTACAGGTAGACTAGGCAAGGTATGTCCGCAACGCAGCGTCGTGATCGCCTTAGGCTGGAAAAGAGTCGAGCATTCTGGACAGTCTTTCACCTGGGTACAATCAAGAGAACAAGACATAGCATTGTGAGTTTCAGCTACTTTACCCTGTTCAATGTTAGCCTGTGTATCACTTAAAGCGACATTAGAATGTCTACCCGTATTACTCGACGATCTATCTCTACGACGCGATCGATTTTGATTATTTGCATTAAAATTGCCATAATTGTCGTTTCTGCTTGAGTTAAAATTTGGATGAGTCCGATAATTTGTATAATTAAAGTTATGATGTTCTTTAAAATTTTTATTCCAAGAACCTTGTCTGTTTTGCGGACCCTGAGATCTTGATCTCCAGTTTTGTTTATTATAATGTCCTTGATTATTTTTAAAATTATTGTTACCAAAATCTCGCGATCTGTGAGCTTGGTTCCAAGAAACATTAAATGGAGCAGATTGTTGAAATTGCTTCCCTTTGTAAAAGTTATCATTGTTAAAATTGTAATTATTTCCCTTATTGACATACCTGTCAGCACTAAAGGAACGATTTCGTGAAAAATTGTTTTGTTGTGCTGCAAAAGCAACAGGCAATTCATTCTTAATCTGTGCATTACTTAGATCCATGGTTGGGTGAGCAGTGCAGAAATTTTTTGCATGTTCTTCTAAGTCTTTCATAGATAAAGGTTTCCGTTCGTGTAAAAATGCGAGAAATGTAGGATTTACAGACGATAGTACCTTATCGCGCATCAGTAAATCGAAGAGACCTTCATACGACTTTTCAATTTTGGATAATTCGATCCATCTTTCTAGGGTTAGTCGTATTTGTGACAGAAAATCACTGAAATTTCTGCTTGATTGCGGTAGCAATGTACGAAATCTTAATCGGTATTCATCTTCTGTCATTTGAAATTTCTTCAGAAGTGCGGCTCTAAGAGCATTATAATCATTCTTCTCATTAATACTGGTAGTATGATAAACTGCTAAAGCATCCCCAGTAAGTAACCTGGATAAATATGTGCAATACAGTGTTTTATCCACGTTATAAGACCTACAAGTGGCCTCAAATCTATCTAGGAAAAATATTACGTCATCCGACGGGGGATTAAATTTAGGTAATTTAAGGTGAATTTCCTTAAAATGATCATGTCTGGATGAAGTTTGGCTTTCAAAAGTTCTCTGAGAATTAGCTTCCTGAGTTAACCTAAGTCTCTCATATTCTGACTCTGCTAATTTTAGTTCATGCTGTCGTTTTTTATCATTCTCTTCCATCTCAAGCTGAAGTCGTTTTGTATTTTGTTCAGCTATTAATCTTCTTTCTTCCATTTCCTTTTGTTTATTTTCCATTTCCTTTTGTTTAACTTCCATCTCAATTTTAAGTCTTTCTTCAGCCTCCCTTTGCTTCTGTTCTGCCTCTCGCTGAAATCGTTTCTCTTCTAATTCAGCGGCTTGTTCAGCCATTAATCTTCTTTCTTCCATTTCCTTTTGTTTATTTTCCATTTCAATTTTAAGTCTTTCTTCAGCCTCCCTTTGCTTCTGTTCTGCCTCTCGCTGAAATCGTTTCTCTTCTAATTCAGCGGCTAATCTCATTTTTTTCTCATTCTCCTCCGCCTCAAATTTCAAATTTTGTAATCTTAAAGTTTCTAGCTTTCTCTGTTCGGCTTCTATTTCTTGAGCTTTCTTATATTCTGCAAGTGCAAATGCTTTTGCTTCATCAGGAGCCATCTGAAGAGCTTTTGCTTGCTTAATGAAATAATCTAGTGAATACATTATGCTTTATAAGTAGTCACAATACTCTTGATTTATAAAATGATAATTAATCAATGTAAATTAATTAACCTTGTTACTTTGCCAAGTGTACGTCGTTCCTGTCCTAGAACGGTATCTTTTGTTATCATATAGTTATGAAATATATCAATAATCAATATAGTAATTTATGTAATGAAATGTCATGAAAGCAACAACGTGAAAGACAATAGAAACATTACCGACAAGACACGATAATCAAAGACGAGTGAACACAATCGTAGAAATCAACAAAAATAGAAATGTGTAACTAAAATAGAATATCGTAAAAATTTACGATGACAACTACGATCAGATACTCAACAGGACAATTGACAACACAGTGTAAAAACATAGGTTTTGTAAAAAAACTGAACGACAGGAAAGGTGAGACGGACGCATAATACAAACAAAATTCATCATAAAACTAAATACGAGTAAAAATAACTACCAAAAACAACAAGTAAACGTGACGAAACAGCTAAACAGATACTATCATAAGGAACAATTAGCGATCGGAACTTCGGCAAGGTTTCTAGCCTTGGACCGGAATTATCGCTCAATTGAAACTTACAAGTTGAGCCCTACAGAACGTCTGACGAAGAGCCCGAATTGGCTTCGAGATGGATCTCGTTCGTCAGATCAACCTCCCTACCTCCCACGACGAATGTACAACATATAACATATAACATGGAAAATGTAAAGATGGACATAACTATAGAAGGCACAGCTAAAAGTAATAAAATGTACAACGAAAGCACGTTATACTCATCTCGCGTGTGCCGGGAAAAAACAATGTGCCTCGTCTCCGTGGATGTACGTCTGAGGATAAAATACTTCGCTCTGCGTATATAACAACAGCTCGCACGTAATAATGACGAATAGGTGATCCCAAGGCAGTCAGTCACTGTAAAACTTGACGTGGAGGTTGATTGATGACCTTGAGCATTTGGTAACCGTAAGTTGATTCTGATTCATCATCACACTAGGTTCCAAGTTTGAGATGTTGTCGCCTTGAAAGTTCAAATCTTCTTTTCAACCGATACTTGGATTGAGTACGTTCCTGTGAAATTATTTATTTCCAGACCACACTGGCATACCATTTACTGTTGGGGTGTTCATTCTAATGGTAAAGAACTTCATTACGCGAATGGTTGCAAAGGAACAAAAATGTCAGAAAATGTTCTTCAAAACGAACTCCAACAAGTAGTGTTTAACTGGTCACTTACTGGCAGCACACAAGTCTGTGATGACTGTACATATATTTTATTTAACGTGACACATACGGAGTGGAACAAGACGATCATAGTTACAGGTGCAAAAGGGTCATACGTCAAAAATGTTGATAATTACTTTTCAAGTTCATGAAGATTCTCTAACAATTAAGTCCTCTTATTCAAGTGACTAAGGGTCACTTCCTCTACCATATCATATGTATTGCAGTCAAGTCCGTTGACCTTCTTTCAAGGACGTATCTTATGGCCAACGGATTCATTCTCAAGGAGCAATACTTCTTATCATACTTGTAACAATTCCAGACTTTTTCCATACGATACTTAGGTAGCATATATATATAAAATCCAAACAAAGTCATCCACGACAATACGACCAGGTTAGAGTTCTGTGTTGACTAACCTCTCTATATCCATGCCACGACTTTGGCATTGACGAAAATACGGCATATAAAAACATGTGAAGCATACAAATCAATTAACTTCGTTTACTCGTAGGTATCCTCCCTCTACGGTAATTCAAAAGGGCTAACGACTCCGTCTGTCCATTCTAGGAATGACATACTACGATGAATTCCCGCTAGACCAAAACTAGGAGCGGCCTGATACTTTAATTTAACTCAATAAACATTCGATGTGACATGGGGCGACACTTACTTGATACTTCCACTATTGGCTTCATCATGAATACCAGTAGATATCATTACAAAATAATGGCTTCTTCAAACTTGCCAGAAAAATCCAAGAAATATATATCGGACATAAACATGGTCCGAACTGCCCCGTTCCAAAACATGACGTCAGAATTCCCAACTAGGTTACCCGTGCGTCCAAAGCAACTCACACTGCATTGTGCACGTCAGTGCGTGAATCAATCGAACGCACAAATAATATAACTATTTTAAGACTGGTGCGTACATTTGGCAGGACCGAAGACTACCCCCTTTAGGTAATAAATGTACGTAACAGCTCCCTTATTACCTCCCCTTAAAAAAATTAATTCTATTAATTTTTTTGAACTTAGTACCCGAGAGAGGTGAGTCAAAACTACCACAAGATATATGAAATGCATAAAGTTATACCATATTAAGAAAAGAATATTAAACGAAATCAATATAACTAAATGATAGTATGCATTAAAGCACACATCCACACTCGACCTACTTTGGAACGATGTGGTAATATTCGAAGTAAAAACAAGTTGAAAATGAAAAATGAAAAAACCATTAAAAAAAAAGATGATAATAAAATTCAACTAAGTTTTCAAAAAAAAAAATTTGAAACATATGATTTTCAAAAATGAAAATGAACAGCAACACTGATGATGATCAATGACAAGAGAATCAATAAAACAGAAAAATTGAAAATACAATGTGCAAAAATGAAGCAATGCAAAATTAAACACTTTAAGAATCAACACCCTTAATGTTTTCTAACACTAGTACGGTTGACTAGTGATCTAACAGTGAGATATCATAACTAAGACCCGTGAATGCAGGTATTACGTGACAACTAAGAAAGTTAGTATGTGTGTGATCCATAATCAATTAAATAGATTAAATTGAATTATTCTAATTTATATATTTCTTAATTACTAACAAATAACCAGTTACTAATATATTCTAAGTAATTCCAATATCACTATCAATATGTCAATGTTCAGTTACAACTAGTTAGTAATCGACGAGACGATGTTCTCAATGTTCCATACACGATAAAATATATTCTCGAACACGATATGTAGTGTAATATGTTCCATAGGAATAACAAATGTATATTTGTCGCTCTTAACAATGTTTCCATACTAATAAAAAGTTACTGTAGTACTGTGGTGAAGTGAGATGTTATAAATATTTATAGGGGACTTAGTGTACTGACTGAGATCAGCTGTGAAGGTATATATATATCTAATAAGAGTAGTGTATTATATATAACCTTACTTGCTGCCACATATGTATACCTCAGTCAGAATTATTCTGGAATAGTGTGATGACTACGTTATATGTCTAGGGTATGTGTATGATGAAGTGTAAGTCATAACAACAACAGACAGATAAACAATGTAATTTATTCCACCACACTTGACAACACTGTGACACTCACATACATAAAACACTCTACGAGGATATCTTAAAGGAGTCACTGATAACTTTTCAAACAACAATATGTATTCATTGCTGTCATGAATGTATATGTGTCCTGATTCAAATACAAAGGGAACCAGGAATCACAATCAATTTTAATTACAAGTTATATGTACAGAATTTCTCAATATGAATCTTGTAGTGACATGTATTTTTAATAGTATCCTATGTGTGTCAGTTGTGTAGTAGTAATACGAGGTAATACTGGTTTTGTTTTGTTCAAGCTCTGTTGGTATTTGTCATCATGACTTCAATAGTTTGTCTTTATTGGAACTAGTATTGGAGATGTTCTCAGTTCCTGATATTAAAACAATTAAATTCCCCTCTTAATTGTAGTTTACACTGTCATTTTAAGATGGGGTACATAATGTTGAGCTCAGCTGGCCACATCAGCTTATCTTGCGTGATGGCGGCAGGAAGAGACTCCTCTGCTCGATTTCTCCCCTGGGCTCTGGAGACACCTCACTGATAGCTAAATGGACCAAGGAGTATGCTGTCCGACTCTGGATTCAGCAAAACTCTGACCAGGTGCTGCTCAATAACGTCAAGACCACGGTCCCTGAAAACAAGAAGGATGTACCTTCTACTTCATAACTAATTGATACTCTAGTTCTACACTGAGCACAATACATCACAAACATTGAGTTCAGAGCGTTAGGCCAACTGTCAGCTTCATCTGAAATACTTTATACCAGTATTAACCTCCTTAATGGTTACTACGCCTCTGCACTTCCAGCATTATTTCTGTCTAATCAATAATCTAGGTGTCTGTGTACTGTTTGGCCATTCCATGCAGTTTTACTTTCCTCCGACACCTTCTGTTCAGGCTGGAGCATTATAGGCTTTACATCATGTTTGCTACTGAACTACACATATATACAGGCATAAATTAACAATTCACATTCAATTTTCATTAAAAGATACTGAATGTTTCAAGCTTACCACAATTCATGGAAATAAACACAGATACGTTGACTAGCAATGAATTCTGGCACAAATACTGGCACAAATTCCCATCTGCTTATGTTCCAGGCTTTTATTTAGCAAAAATATGAGCTGGCTTCAACGCACTGTTGCTTTATCAAGCTTATTTGAACTAGTGGTCTCGAACTAACGCTCCTAAGTGATTATATCAGCGAGTCTGGCCAATGGAGCCACGTTTCGACAAGTGTTTGAAAAAATTTTACCTTCCTACGTCTCCCCTAACAACCAAGGATAGCATTTATAGTCCGACTAATCGTGTTTAGCCTTACATATCATTCCAGCCAATCAGTTCAAATGTAACTTGTGGCCCATTTCCCGTACAATGGTGGTTTAAAAAATCTACCACTGAGCGATTCTGATTTTGGGTGTTGTCTGACAGCACCATCATTTTATTTTGGCTATAACTTGTTAATTCCTAGACTATTTGCATAACACTTAACATATTCTTTGTCATCAAGCCCTAAGGAACCCAAATATACAAATTTAAAAGAGCTACGTGGCTGCGTTCAAAATATGCAATTTCTTCTACCTCCTGTTTCGAAGATGTGCTGTCTGGGTACTGTAATGTTTTCAAACGTAAACCCATCTAATGTCATCTTTTCTAATAAGCGTTTTCCAGGTTTTTAAAACCTAACTCTGGGAAGGGTAGTGAATTTTATCACTGTCGATTTGAAATAAAGTTAGTGCATGTGGCCTTACACGCGTGATGGCAGCAATTGTGTATCGCGCGACGCGTGTTTAGTGTTGCACGTGTTCGGCTTTATGCCTCTCCCTTCTCTCTATCCTTTAGTCCATCTGTCTTTAGTTACGCCGTGTATAAAATGGAATGAATGAAATATTAAAATTAGGTCATTGTTCAGCTTGCGTATCTCAATGTTTTTCCAAGAAATACAGCACACGTTTCATTGAAGAAAGCGGGTAATAATACAGTAGGCTTTTACTATCAACGTGAAAGCGTTACAATTTGCCGACGAAGTAGAAAACAAGGGGGATTTCGAGTACAGTCATTGTGACAGCACTGTTCTTTACCATTCTTCTTCCTTTTATTAAATTTATTTGTTAGGCTTTGCATTTACCTTTTAATTTATATATGTGGATTAGAATATTTCACGACAAGTACCAATGTTCCCGTACTAATAAAATGTTACTCTAATACCACTGTTCCCGTTCTAATAAAACGTTACTATAGTATCAATGTTCCCGTACTAATAAAATGTTACTACACAAGAAGTAATGTTATAATCTATAAGTAAGTATATCCTGAAAGTTATACTTATACGAATACTTCATTTATATAAACAGTCTTTATAGATGTACAATCAATGATAATGTACAAAGTTATTCATGTTATCGGTGAGGATGTTTCAACATCTGGAAGTGGTTTAGTTTCGACAAGTTCGCTTGGGCATCTCGACAAACAGTCTGCGAACACATTCTTCACTCCAGGAATAGCTCGTATTTCAAAATTGAATTGTTGAAGCGCTATAGCGTAACGCGCTGACTTCGATGATTTAACGTTCTTCGTGTTCAGTGCGGTAAGAGCTTTTTGGTCAGATTCCACCACAAAGTGTGAGCCGAGGAGGTAACGTTCCAGTTTTGTGATTGCCCATACTAATGCGAGGAGCTCTTTATCCAGAACGGAGTATTTGAGTTCGCTCTCCGTAAGTTTTCTGGACACGTACATCACCGGAAATAAGGTGCCGTTATATTCCTGCATCAAAACTGCAGCAATAGCGTAAGAAGATGCATCACTGCGAAGAATGAAAGTGAGATTTTTGTTAGGCAACCTCAAAAAAGGTTCATTTGAAAAAAATCGTTTTATATAGTCTAACGCCGTTTGGTGATCCTGCGACCACTTTATTACATTAGATGTGCCTTTCTTCAGTAGAGACGAAAAAGGTGCAGTTATAGTAGACAAATGAGGGATGAATTTTGAATAGAACTGTATTAGTCCTAAAAGAGATCTAACTTGTTTTTTTGTCTTAGGTGCCGAGATGTTTAAAATTTTAGAGACGTTACTGTCTTCTGTATACATGAAACCATGACCTATGCGGTGACCCAGAAATGAGATGTCATGAAAACCGACAAAAGCCTTTGAAGGTTTCGCTGTTAAGTTATAATCCCGTAAGGTAGAAAGTAAAGCTTTTAATCCATGAATATGTTCATCCCAAGAGTCACTGAAAAGACAGATGTCATCTATATAAGTAATGACATCGGGACGATGAGACAATATGCGGCGCATCATGCGTACAAAGGTAGCTGGCGCATTCATTAATCCGAATGGCATAAAATTCCATTGAAAAAGACCCCGTGGCGTCGAGAAAGCGGTGAATGGCTTTGCTTTAGGAGTGAGTGGCACTTGCCAATAGCCCTTTGAAAGGTCAAATTTCGAAAAGAATGTGGCATGAGATAATTTCTCCAATAAGTCGTCTAAAAGAGGTAACGGTTCCGCATCGAATTTTGTAACTTTGTTTAATTTCCTGTAATCTACGCAAAGACGTATATTGTTGTCCTTCTTCCTAATGATTACCATAGAAGAAGAATATGGTGATGAAGATGGTTCAATTATATTTAATTGAAGCATCTCATCCAATTCCTTATCAACCTTATCACGAAAGTGTAAAGGGATAGGATATGGGCGAACTCGAATAGGCGTATCGTCAGTCAGAATAATGTCATGTTGGATGACTGACGTATGACCTGGGATGTCAGTGAGGACATCCTCATACGAGTGTAGAATATTAGAGACTTGCTGACGTTGATCAGCCGAAAGAGTAGATGAGATTGTAACATCATTCCATTTCTCAGTGGAATGGAGTGGTACAACTGGTATTGGTAGTTGTACATCATCGAAAGAAGATTCTTCTTCTTGGATGACTGACAAACTAGAATAGTGTTGAATAGGAGGTGTAGGATCGTCAGTTGCCTGGAACACTGACTGTAGATAATCAGGACGTGAGTAATACTCCTTCAACATGTTAATGTGGAAGGTTTTATGTTTACCATTAACATCAACGATGTAGTCGACATCGGATATTCTTGAGATGATCCTGAAAGGACCTCTCCAGGTAATTAAAAGACGATTGTTATGCGCAGGGAGTAATACAAAAGCTTCGTCACCAGGAATAAGCTGGCGAAGACGTCTATACTTGTTTGCAAATAGACGAGCTTTTTCTTTGGCTTGTTCGGATGATGCAGTAGCTAGTCTACAAGCATCTATGATTCTCTTTCTCAGAGAGATCACATACTCATAAGAGGATTGAGTTTCCTCTTCAATATTCTCGTCAACCAATAAGTCGTGGATTAACGACATCGGACCGCGTGGTTGCATGCCAAAAACTAGCTGGAATGGAGAAAACCCCGTGGCTTGATTTTGTACTTCGCGATACGCGAACAGAGCAGCGGGTATGACCCGATCCCAGTCTTGGGGATGGTCTTGGGTCATCTTACCCAACAACTGCTTGAGTGTCCTATTGAGACGCTCAATTAACCCATTTGACATCGGATGATAAATAGAACTAAGAGATCTGTCTATACCTAATGTCTTCATAACTTGAGACATGGATTCAGAAATGAACTGAACCCCATGATCCGACAAGATTTTCCGTGGAAAACCAATGCGTGAGAAGATTAACATCAATGCCTCTGCTACACTGGCAGATGAAGTGTTCTTGAGAGGGATGGCCTCAGGCCAACGAGTGCACATATCAATGCACGTAAGAATATGCGTATGCCCTCTAGCAGATGGAAGCATCGGACCAATAATGTCTATAGCCATTTTATCAAATGGTCTAATCGGGATGTCCGCAGCTTGAATAGGAGCCGCATGAAATGGACCCCGTACCTTAACTTCCTGACATATCAAACAGGACCGACAATAGAGAGTGATGTCCCTATGGACGCCTGGCCAGTAGAATGCCGAAAGCACTCTGGATTTGGTACGCGAAAAACCCATATGGCCCGCACATTGCGAGTCATGCGCATGTCGTAATATACGAGATCTCATAGAGGATGGGACTAAGATCTGATAACATAAGGATGAATCCTTTTCCCGTATTACTCTAACCAAAATCCCATTTTTAAGTATAAAGTCATGTCTAGATTTTGCAAGTTTGTTGCTGGTATTCTTTTTGTTCACATACTGAAAATTTTTTTTTAATGAATCATCATTCTTTTGCAATGTTGCAAACAACTCCCGTGAAATAGGAGCATCATCATCACAAGTGGTATGAACTGTAGGTTCAATAGGTGTATCATGCGACATATTAGTAGCTTGCGCTCTAGTCACTACTGCATTTGCAGTTTGAATATGTCGCTCTTCCCATTCAGCTATTTGCTGTGGTGTACACTCTTTAATACCATGTATGCGACCAAGTATTACATCACAAATTGGATTCGGAAGGAGACATGCCTGGATCTTTCCTGAAAAAAATGGTGTATTAAGGTCAATAATAGCAGTGGGAAATGTTTCAACGGTGCCACCAAAAGTCACACACTTGACAACCCTGCCCGTGGCACAACTTGGGTTGATCAGCGAAGTCCGGACGCCCACAGTACTACAACCTGAGTCAAATAGGAGAGAGCATGAAATGTTGTTGACAAATCCCTTGTTAAACTTAAGAGAGCCCTGTCCCTGGTGTACTGACGCAGCAGTGGCCGTACAGACTACAGGTAGACTAGGCAAGGTATGTCCGCAACGCAGCGTCGTGATCGCCTTAGGCTGGAAAAGAGTCGAGCATTCTGGACAGTCTTTCACCTGGGTACAATCAAGAGAACAAGACATAGCATTGTGAGTTTCAGCTACTTTACCCTGTTCAATGTTAGCCTGTGTATCACTTAAAGCGACATTAGAATGTCTACCCGTATTACTCGACGATCTATCTCTACGACGCGATCGATTTTGATTATTTGCATTAAAATTGCCATAATTGTCGTTTCTGCTTGAGTTAAAATTTGGATGAGTCCGATAATTTGTATAATTAAAGTTATGATGTTCTTTAAAATTTTTATTCCAAGAACCTTGTCTGTTTTGCGGACCCTGAGATCTTGATCTCCAGTTTTGTTTATTATAATGTCCTTGATTATTTTTAAAATTATTGTTACCAAAATCTCGCGATCTGTGAGCTTGGTTCCAAGAAACATTAAATGGAGCAGATTGTTGAAATTGCTTCCCTTTGTAAAAGTTATCATTGTTAAAATTGTAATTATTTCCCTTATTGACATACCTGTCAGCACTAAAGGAACGATTTCGTGAAAAATTGTTTTGTTGTGCTGCAAAAGCAACAGGCAATTCATTCTTAATCTGTGCATTACTTAGATCCATGGTTGGGTGAGCAGTGCAGAAATTTTTTGCATGTTCTTCTAAGTCTTTCATAGATAAAGGTTTCCGTTCGTGTAAAAATGCGAGAAATGTAGGATTTACAGACGATAGTACCTTATCGCGCATCAGTAAATCGAAGAGACCTTCATACGACTTTTCAATTTTGGATAATTCGATCCATCTTTCTAGGGTTAGTCGTATTTGTGACAGAAAATCACTGAAATTTCTGCTTGATTGCGGTAGCAATGTACGAAATCTTAATCGGTATTCATCTTCTGTCATTTGAAATTTCTTCAGAAGTGCGGCTCTAAGAGCATTATAATCATTCTTCTCATTAATACTGGTAGTATGATAAACTGCTAAAGCATCCCCAGTAAGTAACCTGGATAAATATGTGCAATACAGTGTTTTATCCACGTTATAAGACCTACAAGTGGCCTCAAATCTATCTAGGAAAAATATTACGTCATCCGACGGGGGATTAAATTTAGGTAATTTAAGGTGAATTTCCTTAAAATGATCATGTCTGGATGAAGTTTGGCTTTCAAAAGTTCTCTGAGAATTAGCTTCCTGAGTTAACCTAAGTCTCTCATATTCTGACTCTGCTAATTTTAGTTCATGCTGTCGTTTTCTATCATTCTCTTCCATCTCAAGCTGAAGTCGTTTTGTATTTTGTTCAGCTATTAATCTTCTTTCTTCCATTTCCTTTTGTTTATTTTCCATTTCCTTTTGTTTAACTTCCATCTCAATTTTAAGTCTTTCTTCAGCCTCCCTTTGCTTCTGTTCTGCCTCTCGCTGAAATCGTTTCTCTTCTAATTCAGCGGCTTGTTCAGCTATTAATCTTCTTTCTTCCATTTCCTTTTGTTTATTTTCCATTTCAATTTTAAGTCTTTCTTCAGCCTCCCTTTGCTTCTGTTCTGCCTCTCGCTGAAATCGTTTCTCTTCTAATTCAGCGGCTAATCTCATTTTTTTCTCATTCTCCTCCGCCTCAAATTTCAAATTTTGTAATCTTAAAGTTTCTAGCTTTCTCTGTTCGGCTTCTATTTCTTGAGCTTTCTTATATTCTGCAAGTGCAAATGCTTTTGCTTCATCAGGAGCCATCTGAAGAGCTTTTGCTTGCTTAATGAAATAATCTAGTGAATACATTATGCTTTATAAGTAGTCACAATACTCTTGATTTATAAAATGATAATTAATCAATGTAAATTAATTAACCTTGTTACTTTGCCAAGTGTACGTCGTTCCTGTCCTAGAACGGTATCTTTTGTTATCATATAGTTATGAAATATATCAATAATCAATATAGTAATTTATGTAATGAAATGTCATGAAAGCAACAACGTGAAAGACAATAGAAACATTACCGACAAGACACGATAATCAAAGACGAGTGAACACAATCGTAGAAATCAACAAAAATAGAAATGTGTAACTAAAATAGAATATCGTAAAAATTTACGATGACAACTACGATCAGATACTCAACAGGACAATTGACAACACAGTGTAAAAACATAGGTTTTGTAAAAAAACTGAACGACAGGAAAGGTGAGACGGACGCATAATACAAACAAAATTCATCATAAAACTAAATACGAGTAAAAATAACTACCAAAAACAACAAGTAAACGTGACGAAACAGCTAAACAGATACTATCATAAGGAACAATTAGCGATCGGAACTTCGGCAAGGTTTCTAGCCTTGGACCGGAATTATCGCTCAATTGAAACTTACAAGTTGAGCCCTACAGAACGTCTGACGAAGAGCCCGAATTGGCTTCGAGATGGATCTCGTTCGTCAGATCAACCTCCCTACCTCCCACGACGAATGTACAACATATAACATATAACATGGAAAATGTAAAGATGGACATAACTATAGAAGGCACAGCTAAAAGTAATAAAATGTACAACGAAAGCACGTTATACTCATCTCGCGTGTGCCGGGAAAAAACAATGTGCCTCGTCTCCGTGGATGTACGTCTGAGGATAAAATACTTCGCTCTGCGTATATAACAACAGCTCGCACGTAATAATGACGAATAGGTGATCCCAAGGCAGTCAGTCACTGTAAAACTTGACGTGGAGGTTGATTGATGACCTTGAGCATTTGGTAACCGTAAGTTGATTCTGATTCATCATCACACTAGGTTCCAAGTTTGAGATGTTGTCGCCTTGAAAGTTCAAATCTTCTTTTCAACCGATACTTGGATTGAGTACGTTCCTGTGAAATTATTTATTTCCAGACCACACTGGCATACCATTTACTGTTGGGGTGTTCATTCTAATGGTAAAGAACTTCATTACGCGAATGGTTGCAAAGGAACAAAAATGTCAGAAAATGTTCTTCAAAACGAACTCCAACAAGTAGTGTTTAACTGGTCACTTACTGGCAGCACACAAGTCTGTGATGACTGTACATATATTTTATTTAACGTGACACATACGGAGTGGAACAAGACAATCATAGTTACAGGTGCAAAAGGGTCATACGTCAAAAAATGTTGATAATTACTTTTCAAGTTCATGAAGATTCTCTAACAATTAAGTCCTCTTATTCAAGTGACTAAGGGTCACTTCCTCTACCATATCATATGTATTGCAGTCAAGTCCGTTGACCTTCTTTCAAGGACGTATCTTATGGCCAACGGATTCATTCTCAAGGAGCAATACTTCTTATCATACTTGTAACAATTCCAGACCTTTTCCATACGATACTTAGGTAGCATATATATATAAAATCCAAACAAAGTCATCCACGACAATACGACCAGGTTAGAGTTCTGTGTTGACTAACCTCTCTATATCCATGCCACGACTTTGGCATTGACGAAAATACGGCATATAAAAACATGTGAAGCATACAAATCAATTAACTTCGTTTACTCGTAGGTATCCTCCCTCTACGGTAATTCAAAAGGGCTAACGACTCCGTCTGTCCATTCTAGGAATGACATACTACGATGAATTCCCGCTAGACCAAAACTAGGAGCGGCCTGATACTTTAATTTAACTCAATAAACATTCGATGTGACATGGGGCGACACTTACTTGATACTTCCACTATTGGCTTCATCATGAATACCAGTAGATATCATTACAAAATAATGGCTTCTTCAAACTTGCCAGAAAAATCCAAGAAATATATATCGGACATAAACATGGTCCGAACTGCCCCGTTCCAAAACATGACGTCAGAATTCCCAACTAGGTTACCCGTGCGTCCAAAGCAACTCACACTGCATTGTGCACGTCAGTGCGTGAATCAATCGAACGCACAAATAATATAACTATTTTAAGACTGGTGCGTACATTTGGCAGGACCGAAGACTACCCCATTTAGGTAATAAATGTACGTAACAGTAGGTTTGGTACTGTATAAACATTTATTACACATAATTGAGGGAAACCCGAGGCCTGTAAACAGTAAATTAATATGAAACAAATGTAAAGGTATGTTATCAGGCATTCGCAGGAAATAAAGAAGTAGAACACCAGACAACAGAAAAACAACAGACATGAGTGGCTTACCAAGGATTTGAACACTGGACCTTCCGTGCGACAACCCCGCCTAGCCATGCAAGCGAATCACACTATCCGCCTTGCCATCTACGTATCATCAAAAAAATGATGTTTCAATGGCAGGTCAACAGTGCGAACCACAATACATGACACCAGAAGTCTACCATGGTCATTTTTTTCAACGGTTTAGGGCAGCCGTATTATTTAGCCCGTTACGGTGCAATTTTGTGCACACAATTGGCATATGCCATATTTGAAGTGTGCAAAATGTCATGCTTCTATATTCATTATTAGCTGAGAAAAACGATGTGGTGCATTACTTTCTGAACGCCCCTCGTATATATATATATATATATATATATATATATATATATATATATATATATATATATATATATATATATATATATATATATATTATATATATATATTATATATATATTATATATATATATATATATATATATATATATATATATATATATATGCTCCCGGCATATTGGACTGTTCCCTTCATATCTGTGTGGAATGACTTTATCATTCCCAGCAGTTTAGCGGGGCAGCCTATTTTCAGGAGGATTTTGAAGAGTCTATCTCTACTAACCAGGTCAAATGCCTTTGCGCTATATATAAAGGCGATATATAGAGGCCTTTTCTGCTCTCTTAATTTTTTTTCTGGAACGAAGATAAATGATCATGTCTGTTGTTGATCTGGGTGGGTAGGTGGGTGGGTGGATGGGTGAATGGATGGGTGGGTGAATGGATGGATAGGTGGTTGGATGGATGGATAGAAAGATAAGTAGATACAAGGATAGGTGAATAGATAGATAAGTGGAAGTATGGATATAAATATGGATAGATGAATAGATATATGGATGGATGGATTGACAGATACATGAATGGATAGGTATATGGATAGACGGACTGATTACTTAACAATTCAACTTGATTTTTAACCCTTTTAGCAAGTTGAAGATAAAATCTGGCAATCAGTGCATTTCTATTTTTTTTATTCCATCCCATCCGGCAAAGCACAGATAACATCTCCCCTGACTCGGGCTACGTCCTACAAATATATTGTTCGCATTTAATTAACGTTTAGGGCAGATTTTTTTACAAACCGATTTTAAAAGTATTCGTATTCTAGAAGTTTTTTGGGCCAACAGTTTTATTTCAAGTTGGCTGATTGCAGTGGCTGTGAATTTCAAAACTGTTTTTAAGCACGCTTAATCAAATAATCAGGTAGATAACGTATTCACCAGGAACGCCCTAAATAACGTGCGCCCTCATTCAGGATGTCAGTGAATTTCAGTAGACCGGTCGCAAATTTTATGCACCACATTCGCACTGCTCCGTGTGTTTCCCTCTGGGGAAAGGGGGGGGGGTGTCTATGAGCATATAAAGAAAGGATAGAACTGATGCTTCCTCAGGCTTATCGAATGAGGCGAACAATTAGAGGTTAGAGGTTAGGTTTGGAGCTGACAGCGTGATCATGTAAAACAAGTTGCTACAGAAATCACCGCTGTAAAATCACATGGATATTTCGGTGCAGGATTCCTGCACGGGAAGTTATCTCTATATAGCATGACGTATGATGTTATTTAATGTGTACTTGTGTATTGGGCTGGCCGATTGTTCATGTAAAAAAATTTGTTACAGGCACAGTTACTGCAAGATCACACGAAGGGTTTTAACGTGGGCTTTTTGCAAGAGAGCAGAATGCGTTGGTGGGTGTCGTGAGAAATTCTAATCCACATATATAAATTATCAGGTAAATGTAAAGCCTAACACATAAATTCAATAAAAGGAAAGAAGAATGGTAAAGAACAGTGCTGTCACAATGACTGTACTCGAAATCCCCCTTGTTTTCTACTTCGTCTGCAAATTGTAACGTTTCACGTTGATAGTAAAAGCCTACTGCTTCAATACACGCTTTCTACGATAAAACGTGTACTGCATTTCTAAGAAAAACCTTGAGATACGCAAGCTGACCTATATTTAATATTCCATTCATTTCATTTTATACACTAAGTTAACATAAACGAAAAGACAGATGAACTTAGGATAGAGAGAAGGGAGGGCTGAAAGCAGGAACGCATGCAACACTAAACACGCGTCTCGCTATACAATTAATGACATCACGCGTGTAAGGCCACAAACACTAATTTTTTTTTTCAAATCGACAGTGATAAAAAACACTACCCATACGAGAGTTAGGTTTTAAAAACCTGAAAAATTCTTATTAGGAAATATGACATTATACTGGTTTACGTTTGAAAACATTACAGTACCCAGACACCACATCGATCGAAGTGAACAGGAGGTAGAAGAAAATGCACATTTTGAACGCAGCCACCTAGCTCCCTTAAATTTGTATATTTGGTTTCCTTAGGACTTGCTGACAAATAATATGTTAAGTGTTACGCAAATAGTCTAGGAATTAACAAATTATAGCCAAAAGAAATAGTGAGGGTGTCAGACAACACCAAAATCAGAATCGCTCAGTGGCAGATTTGGAAACCACCATTGTACGGGAAATAGGTCCCCATGTTAAATCCTATTTGATTGGATAGAAGTAAATGTAAGGCTAAACACGATTAGTCGGGCTACAAATACTATTTTTTGTTGTTAGGGGAGACGGAAGGAAGGGTACTTTTTTGAAAAGCTGTGTAAACATGGCTCGATTGGTTAGACCCGCCAATATAGGCAATTAGAAGCGTCAGTTCAGCACCACATTTTCAAATAAACTTTCTAAAGCAACAGTGCGTTGAGATTCAGCTTATATTTTTCTAAATAAAAGCCTGAGACAGCGGCAGGTCGGATTTTGTGCCATATTCATTGCCAGTCAACGTAATTGTGTATTATTTCCATGAATTATGGTAAGATTGAAATATTTGATATCTTTTTAATGAAAATTGTATGTAAATTGATAATTTATGTCTGTATATGTGTGTGGTTCAGTAGCGAACATGAGGCAAGGCATAAATATTGCTCCAACCTGAACAGAAAGTGTCGGAGAAAAGTAAAACTGCATGGAATTGCCAAACAATATACTGACACCTATATTATTGACTAGAAGGAACTAATGCTGAAATTGCAGAGGCGTAGTGACCATTAGGGAGGAGTATACTGGTGTAAATTGTTTCAGATGAAGCTGGCAGTTGGCCTACCGCTCTGAACTCAGTGTTTGTTATGTATTGTGTTCTGTCGGGAAATAGATTATAAATTAGTTCTGAAATAGGAGGTACAACCTTCTTGTTTCAGGGACCGTGGTCCTATGTTATTGAAGCAGCACCTGGTCTGAGCTTTGCTGAATCTAGAGGCTGACAGCATACTCCTGGGTCCAGATAGCGACCAGTGAGGTGTCTCCAGAACACAGGGGAGCAATCGAGCAGAGGAGTCTTTTCCTGCCGCCATCACGAAAGTTAAGCCTCTGTGGCCAGAGGAGCTCAACATTATGTGTCCCCTCAAAAATTGACATTATAGTAAAAAAGAGGGACAATATATTGTTTAAATTGACAGGAACTGTGAACTTTTCCCCCATACTATTTCCCAGATAAACAAACACTTGAAGTCATGATGACAAATAACAACATAGCTTGAAAAACAAAACCAGTATTACCTCATAGTACTACTACACAACTGACACACATAGGATAATATTAATAAAATATGTCACTACAAGGTTCATATTTATAAATTATGTACATATAAATTGTGATTACATTTTGATTGTGATTCCTGGTTCACTTTGTAGTCGAATCAGGATATTTATTAGTGAAAGTAATTAATACATCTATATTTGAAACTTTACCATAGACTCATTTAAGATAGTCTTATAGAGTGTTAAATGTGTGTGAGTGTCACAGTGTTGTAAAGTGTTGTGGAATAAATTAAATTGTTTATCTGTCTGTTGTTGTTGTGACTTACACTTCATCATATACATACCCTAGACATTTCACGTAGTCATCACCATATTCCAGAATAATTCTGACTGAGGTATAAATGTGGTAGCAAGTAAGGTTATCTGTAAAACACTACACCTATTAGATACAGATACCTTCACAGCTGATCTCAGTCAGTACACTAAGTCCCCTATAAATATTTATATCATCCCACTTTACCACAGTGGGGCTCATGCTAATGTAGAAGTATCCTTGCATACTAATTTAAACGTGACGTAACGAAAGATAATAACAAAAATCCCGCCACGTTTTCAGGAAATTACGGAAAAGGCGAGCATTCTATTTGCCATAGATAAATTGAGCAACAATAAAAAAAATAACGCAGACGTTTCTTTTTTTTTTTTTTTCATGATGCATTGACAGTTGTCATCAGAGTTAAATATCCTGACAGATAGACTCTGGTGGAGGTTCGTACCGATTCTGACGTGCAAAACGATCGTCTGACCTTGGTATAGGGGCGAAAGACTAATCGAACCATCTAGTAGCTGGTTCCTTCGGAAGTTTCACTCAGGATAGCTGGCGCTCGATAGCAGTTTTATCCGGTAAAGCGATTGATTAGAGGTCTTGTGAGGACGAAACGACCTCAACCTATTCTCAAACTTTAAATGTGTAAGAAGTCCGGCTCGCTCGACTGGAGCCGGGCGCGTGTCGAATGCGTGTGCCAAATGGGCCACTTTTGGTAAAGTAACTGGCGCTGTGGGATGAACCAAACGCCTGGTTAGGGTGCCACACGCTGACGCTCATCAGACACCATAAAAGGTGTTGGTTGATATATTCAGCAGGACGGTGGCCATGGAAGTCGGAACCCGCTAAGGAGTGTGTAACAACTCACCTGCCGAATCAAACAGCCCTAAAAATGAATGGCGCTAGAGCGTCGGACCCACGCCGGGCCGTCTCGGCAGTCTCCTCGCAACGAAGCAAGGCCGAGACGAGTAGGAGGGCCGTCGGGGTGAGCGTGGAAGCCAGGGGAGCGATCCTGGGTTTAAGCCATGCATGTCTAAGTTCACACTGTCTCACGGTGAAACCGCGAATGGCTCATTAAGTCAGTCGAGTTTTCCTTAGATGACACGATCCTACTTGGATAACTGTGGCAATTCTAGAGCTAATACATGTTTACCAAGCTCCGACCTTCGCGGAAAGAGCGCTGTTATTAATTCAAACAAGACATGAGGTATAGCAAACCTAAATACTCTGGTTTCAGACTGTAATGGCCGCGCCGTTCCACTGATTGCACCAGCAAAAGCATGCTGCATGGGCTACAGCTTGACCTCTTTATTCAAGTGCCCAGCCTCGTGCCACCGAGACTATGTTTCGGGGGTATGCTCCTGATGTCAAAAATGACTGAAAAGGAAGATAGATAGATAGAGATGAACTAGTTAGAGATGACCTAGTTAGAGACGACCTAGTTTTCTGCAGTAGCCAGTTCTCACGCTAAAAAGGATGGTCTGCTTGAGTCTATGAAGTTTGTGGATTTCGTCAGATTTGTTGTCTACATCCTTTCTTTCATCCATTGGCAGTTGAACTGGTTGGGATGATGGTTTAGCCTCTTGATAGAGCAATGGGTGGCTGAATTGCCCCATTTAACCACTAGCTCTAGACAAATCATTAGCTGTCTCTTCTCAGTGATTCCACAATGTTAGGTTCATCACTGGGGGACAACGCCTGTGGATCTTTAAATATTGTTAAGCTCAGATCTGATTCTGTGCAGCATGTTTTCTGTACCGATTCCAGTAGTGATCCACAATCTTTAAAGAAAACTGTGACTATAAGCCATGATAAGTTTGACTACAAAAATCAAATGAAGCTTACATGGAATAGAAGTGAATGAAATGCCAACAGGAGAATTAGTGTTGTCATCAGGAGTACAACATACTTACTTCCCCGTCATGATTTGACTGGTTACTTCCTCGTAACATAATAATGAATGGACGATTATGAATCTGGTAAAAGTATTCGTGAAAGTATTGTACTCGGTTATTATTTTATTTTGACATTAACCAACGTACTTACTTAGTCGTTCCTCTTCTACCATGGGGTGTAGAGGTTTGCCAGGGAAAGCGCCATACTATCATATCGGCTGTCTTCCTCCCAGCCTGGTTCCAATTTAGTCCTCGGTTTATCATAGACTAATGTTGTCCTCACAAGGAACTCTGGGTCGTACTGTAGGTCTGGATCCCTGGCTCTTAGTTTCCCATATTTGTCGTGGTAGCCTATCTTCTCCAATTCTGCAGACATGGCCAAACCATCGTAGTTGGGATTGTTCTACTTGGGTTTGCAGGGGCCGAGTTTTGAAGCCTTGACGTATCATCTAGTTGCAAACCATGTCTCTTCTTGTTACTTTAACCATCTTCATCAGATACCTCGTTTCTGAGGTTTTGAGCTGGATTTTGTGGGTTGTAGTCATTGCTCATGATTCGCGTCCATAAGTCAAAATTGGAATTAGGTAGAGCAGTTATACAGCCATCTTAGTTCTTCTTGCGAATTTCTTTTTTGCTTTGTTGTTGTTGTTGTTGTTGCTGCTGCTGTTGCTGTTGCACTCCGAAAATTGTACTGGGTTACTATTTTAGTTTGACATTAACCAACTGCTATATTTCTCTGACATTTTCAACTTATGTTCCCACTATTAAAGTAAACCTCGCGGGGAAAATTCATTGGGCATTTAGTGAACAAACAACCAAAAAGGAAAGAAACGCTCAGAAGTTTACACTTTCATAAATGAGTGGTTGCGTAAACTGGTGCAACAAGTCGACCATTGTGGGAGTGATCACAGTAACTAGATAGATACCAGCGGAACAAGAAATGAGAAAAAGACAGTGGCTATGGATAGGATACGTAAAAAAAAAAGGTAAACGATCCCTTTACACGCCGATTTAGGCATATTGGGAATATGGTGTTAGGCCCATATTTTCTTGACCATCGGCACACTAGGGGAGATGTGGTCAGCATCACGCCGGCCGCCTTAACCTTCCCAGAAGTTCATTCGTTCTTACCGAATTGTAGATCTGACAACATCTGGAACATAGTTTCATGAGTCACACAGCAAATCCAGTGTTATTTTGGCAAAATAAACCCCAGCTCCACAAAGATTGATTAAATCCTCTTCTTCGGGGAACGTTTATTTCGTTACTTGTTATTAGGATTTCTGTTTATGTCACATTAATTACTCCAGGTAAGAAAATTAACAGTGCTCACAGTGTCAGTAGCTTGAGATTTCCATTTTACATAAAGGAATGTCAGGTCGGTAAATTCTTACTTACTTACTTAGTCATTCCCCTTCTACCGTGAGGTGTAGAGGTTTGGAAGAGAGAGCGCCAGACTATCCTGTCGGCTGTCTTCCTCCTGGCCTGGTTCCATTCTAGTCCTCGGTCCTTCAAAGATTGTCTAATGTTGTCCTCCCAGCGGACTCTGGGTCGTCCTGGGGGTCTGGATCCCTGGCTCTTTGTTTCCCATGCTTGTTGTGGTAGCCGATCTTCTCCCATTCTGCAGACATGGCCAAACCATCTTAGTTGGGACTGTTCTAGTTGGATCTGCAGGGGGTGGGATTTTAGGTCTTGGCGTATCGTCTGGTTACGGACCATGTCTCTTCTTGTTACTTCAACCACCTTCATCAGATACCTCATTTCTGAGGTTTAGATCTGGCTTTTATGGGTTGTAGTCATTGCCTATGACTCACATCCATATGTCAAGACTGGGACATAGGTGAAGCGGTATACAGCCATCTTCGTTTTCTTACCAACCTCTCTCTTGCTGAGGAATCCTCGATTTATGGCCTGAAAAAGTCTCCCAGCTGCTGCTTTTCGAGTCGGTAAATTCTCTCAGTATAAAATTCCTTGTCACACCACAAATGGTCGATGGTCGGGAAATGTTAATGTGATTTTGACGCCACAACGGGCTGATTGTAAATGAAATTGGGAACAAGAAATCTGGATAGCTATAAGCCCAGTTAAATAGTTATTCTTAATATTCTTTGGGTTGGTACTCTGTCTCTTTCTGGGTGTAAACAAGAGGCCAGACAGGTTCACCTTGAAGACCCAATATATATATATATATATATATATATATATATATATATATATTATATATATATATATATATATATATATATATATATATATATATATATATATATATGAATGTTATTTTTGTACTTTTGGACTTAGATCCGTTATTTTCCGATTCAGGTTTAGGCGTAGGCTTAGACCGCTGGTAGATTTTTGGGTAAGTGACCCAGTACTAGATATGGGAAAAAAAGAAACAACCATATAATCACAATAACCACTACACCACTATTCTATCCTAACTAACCCGCGCAGAATTATAATTTATTATACACTCGGTTATTTAACTTTAAATAGAACTAAACGGGTATAACTTATTTACCGTTAACAAAATCCCCCGTGAAATAAGAGCTAGTCATTTATAAATTTACTCATAATGAATTAGAAATAAATATATATTTCGTCAGTACTCAAAATGAATAGTGCATTTACTAGTCGATTAAAATATCTCTTACTGGTTAAATCAGTTAGTTAGATTAACGCTACAGCCGGAAAAAATTTAGCTATAGATTATTTTAATTCGCTAGTCATTTAGCACAAAATCCTAGTGAAATATAATGACGGACTTAACAATTAAATCTTGGGAGCCACGCTGGTGTAATGGCTACAACGTTGTACTGGCGACCAGGTTTTCAAGGTTCAAGCCCGGGCGTCAGCGTTTGAAGGAATGTTTACGACCGGGAATTTGACTGAATAATCTGAACGGCTCCTGCACATAAACCCTCTGTGGATGGGAAGGGGCGAAGCTCCTGACCGGGTTGGAAGGAAAGTCCACTGACCCCCCAGTCTCGCAATGTCATGTCATTGGGTCAAAAGGGCTGGAAAGCTCGAGTGCTGCTGGTTAGAGAAAAAAAAAAAAGGAAAAAAAAAAATATTAAATCACTCAACACAGAAAAATCTTAGTGAAATAAAATGACGGACTTAACAATTAAATCACTCAAACTTCTATTATAATATTTACCGCAAACACATAAATTGAACTACTCCAAATCGAAAATACTAAGAAATCCACTATAACAATGGTCTAGAAATCGAAGCTAGTAGGTTCTTGAAAAATCTGTGGGTACTGAATAATGGATTTTAAAGGCATATATATATATATATATATATATATTAAAATGGTAGAAATGTCGCTGACCAGTGTTACACATAACACCTTTGTGGATTTCTGTGTTCAAATTCTGAATGAAACGAAAATGTGCCACCTTGTCGCCGCCTGCGGGACTCTGGCAACGAGCGGACAGTCTTAGATCTTCGTCGTTCTGTAGCTTAATTACGTTCCACGAACGAATGGATAAGGGGAAGGGGGGGAGAGAAATATTAATTTATCTCCCCTTCTTTCAGATTCTCTCCCCCTTCTACTCAGATTAATTCCTCCTGATCAATGTCTACCGAAAATACGTTTCAACTTATCGCCCCCTTTGGTTTTTCTTCATTAGCTCATTGTTACCAATATGGTTTGCGGTAACACCTTCAGCAGAATGTTTGTGGTGGTGGGTGTGTGTTGGGTCACTGACAAAGACAAGTCAGTATGGTCGGGCTTACGGGTGGCCGACATACACTAAATATGTATACATCAAGATACGCGAATGTCATAAGTAGGTTCATAGATTAAGCATCCATAGCCCGACACTCACCCATAGCAACATTGGAGTCAGGAACGTTGTAACAAGCTGCTAACGTTATACACTGTTTATTCACTACACAGTCACGTAGACATCATGGTAATAGCACACTGTCACAGGTTACAGTTCACGGCAAATCACGAAGCATCAAGTACATGACGTATTCATGGAAAAAGTGGATGCAGAACATAGTATCAAATATCCATTACATTGGTTGCATAAACCACAGGCCTCAGCACAGTACACTTGTTACAATAAATATCCCTCAGGAACAAACTTTCCAACATCTTAAATCCATCAAAGAGAACAACATCATAATTCTTATAACATCAGCAACTCTCAGTGCAGTTACATCCATGGGAACAATATCCATCAGAGGAAATATGAATCATGATAATCATAATGGCTGGTATAATCCATGGCCTGAACATATCTTCAAAATATCTCAATTTCTCCCTTTAACAAAAGAAATATGCTGGAACACACTAGCAAAATGGATCACGTTGTAGTGAATTTCTAAATACAATATCTAAATTAATATATAACAATATCGGGCATAAAGGAAAAGATAAGAAAGTATAAAAGAATTTTCTGCTAGAACTGTTGGTATCGCCTACGCCTTCAGATTATTATTTGCTAACGAATAGCCGAACAAAACGGTACCCAAATTTTTCAAATTCGTCCTTGACATAATCACTTTTCCTAGTTCTAAGAAAATATGTGCCTAAAAATGCATTGTGGAACGAGGAGGGGAAAGGATAGATGAAATGCTAATTCGTTTCGCATTGATTTTAAACTAAAAGCCAATACTAGCACAGGGGCAAGCCTTGCCTTAGGGGTTTCCCCAAAATACGAGGAAAACGTTAGAACATGTAGACAACTCGTGTCACAAGAACAACCTTAGCTCTTATTTCAAAGGACGTAATTATCACGTAAATAGAGAAGACAGCACATGGAAAAGAATTGAACGTGTAGTAGACTAAAAATAAAAAACACTAACTTAGAAAAAAAAAAACTGTGTACTTCTGAACCAAGCCAACTAGTCCCATATAAATTGTATATTCGTGTACCTTAGGACTTGTTAACAAAGAATATGGTAATAGTTACGCAAATAGTCCATTAATTAACTAATTATAGCCATAATACTATAGTGGATCCGACCAGACTGTCAAGTAAAGATCATGCCTGCTTGTAATTTTTCATGGCATGTTTTGAAAAAACGACTTTGGGTAAATGAGGTTAAAAGGTACGGGATATTTGATTGATTGGATTTTGAAGGAAGGCGAAGTATGATTGGTTGACCTAAAACTAAAAATATATTTGCCTTGGAAACATATTGGGAGTTGTTATTGGAAACGATAGATTCAAAAATAAATGTAAACATGGTCCCATTGGACAAAGCAGTAGATACTGGTACGAAACGGGGACTGTTCACTGCCATTTCAAGTAAATTTTGTGCAAAGCAAGATCGATGAGAGCAGGCGGAGAATTTTCTAACATAGGAAAAGCCTGGACATAGGGCAGATCGAAAATGTGCCATATTCTATTGCCTAGTCATCGTTTACTTGTGTTATTTCCTTGCATCTGTGGTAAGATTGATTTTCTTAACATTTTATTTAAAATAAAATTTGAATGTGAGATACTAACATACGAATGTAAGTAAGTGAGTCTATGGCAGACTCAAAACAGAGTCTAGAGATTGATCCAGCATATGAAAGACTATCAGAGAGGTGTAGACCAACTAAGTTATATATGATTATCATCAGGAGCATAATACCTATCCTATTGTATGGACAACAGATTATTGCTGGAATTGCAGAGGCGTTGTAACTATTAGGGGAGAGGAATACTGGTATACCTGGTCACATCAAAAGAAACTGGTGAAAGGGATTGTCGTAAAGAGCTGATCTTACATGTTTGTTTGTAATGTGCCTGTACTGGTTGTTGAGTATTATTGTAGGCTGTTGATTACGAAGGAGGCATATCCTTCTGATTTCAGAGGGTTTTGGTTGCTGTCAATAACTGGTGCCAGACTACAGTGGGCCGATATATTCATGCCACAGTCTTGCCTTTTTCGGAGACAACTGTAAACCACCATCATTCTTGAAGAAGTGGGAGCTGAAGGTTGTCGTTCAGCGAAGTGCAGGAAGAGTCCTACATCATATTACAAAGATAGGTGCATGTTTCGGCACCTGATCGCTCAACTAACATTATATTAGAAAAGAGACTGGGAATAGTGATATAAACATTCCATCAGTGTCCATAAAAACTTACAAACAACATGCAGAGATGATGATAATAAACAATCAACCAGTGTATACTAGAAGTCACCTCAGTTAAACAATACAACTACACCCTTATATAATAATATGTGTATTATGGTCAGAAGACCCATTGTGTAAATTGATTGATGTAATTAATTTCTATGATTTCACTTTGATTGTCAGTCCTGATTCCAAATAAATCAGATTCAGGACAATAAATTGAAAACATTAACTTTACCAAACTTTCAACCACTGACTTACTAAAGATAGTCTTTTAAAGTGTAGTTCGTATGTGATTGTCGTGGTACTGTTGTGTTGTATTAGATAATAAAATAATTTGTGTAATTGTTTATATGTTTAGTTGGTTAATGCAACCTTACACTAACATTTCATAACCCTAGACACCAAACGTAGTCATCTTACAGTCTATCTAGAATAAGTCTGAATGAGATCATAGTGGTGGTAGTAGAAAGGTGCCCTGGAAATTTACTCTAATATTTATTATATTCAGGGACCTTCACAGCTGACCTCATTCAGTACACTAAGATTTCTTAACAACAAACTGTATTAACATCATCCCACCACATATATTGGGGTCTCGCTCCTGGGGATTGAACTTTTCATAACACCATCTATATTGGGTAGTTTGTTTCTGGGATTTTAAATTCTTAAAATATTATCAATTATATTACGAATCTCAGATAGTATAAAACTAAAAGCATTCCTTTTTGGAGAAATTAAATAGTGGTTGAGCTATCAGTGCCTGTGGTTGTTCTTAGTTATAATTAGAAATTGTTAGTTATAATTAGAAAATTGTCTAGTTAGAAATTTTAAAAGGTTTGCCTAGTACAAAATGGCTGATCTGGCTAAGTTTCGATCTGCTGCTGTGCAGGCTGCTAAAGAATTGGGAATGGAGGGGCAAATTATGATTGCTTATGTCACAACTGAATGTGACAAATTTATTGAACGTGAAGAAAAAAGATTAGAATAGAGGCTGAAAGAAAGTTAGAGGCTGAAAAAGAAATTAAGAGGCTGCAGATTGAGGCTGACAAGGAGGCTAGGGCATTGGAGGCAGAAGAAAAGAGACTAGCTGCAGAAAGAGAAGAAAAGAGATTAGCTACAGAAAGAGAAGAAAAGAGACTAGCTGCAGAAAGAGAAGAAAAGAGATTAGCTACAGAAAGAGAAGAAAAGAGACTAGCTGCAGAAAGAGAAGCAGAGGAAAGGAAACAGGCTGCAGACAGAGAAGCTGAGGAAAGAAGACAGGCTGCAGAAAGGGAAGCAGAAAAGGAGGAGAAGAGATTACAAAGGGAACATGAGTTACGACTAAGGGAGTTAGAATTTCAAGGCCATGCTCCTGAAAATGGTGCCAGTCCCTTTGCCTCAGATGCTACTGTTAGTCAGGGAGCCTCAACCTCAGCTATGAGTTTTCATTTAGACCATTTTGTTGAGAAAGACGATGACATAGAAAGTTACCTAAATAGATATGAACTTTTAGCTACCACGTATGGTTTAGAGAGAGAAAGGTGGAGCCTAAAGTTATCACAAGGGCTTCGTGGTACAGCTTATGAAGTTTTGCCAAGATGAGCAGGGATGATCAGGACAATTATGACATGCTAAAGCAGGCTCTTTTGTTAAGATATGAAAAGAATGGGGAATTTTATAGAAAAAAATTTAGGAATGCCAAACTACTGTCGGGTGAGACTTATCACCAGTTCTCTGCACGGTTAGAGACCTACTTGGAGAAATGGACTGCTCTGGGGAAAACCCAAGATCTTAAGGAAATGATCCTTATTGAGCAACTAAGAGAGTCCATGGCTCCAGACCTGAGAAAGTTTCTCATGGAACAAGGTGCAGAGAGGCTGGGTGAGTTACTCAATGTCGCTGAGAGGTATCAGGCAGCCCAAGCAGAGGTAGTTGGAAATAAAAAGAAACAGGTAGACAATTTTAAGGCACCTCAAAACTTTAATAAGTTTGACCATAGACCAGAACAAAGGTAAGCACCAGTTTGATAGGCCACGCAATGACTATAATAATAAACCCTCACAATTCAATGAAAGGAAATATGATGAAAGAAAACCTTTTCATAAAGGTAGATCATATTGTAGTTGGGGTCGGATGGACAACCATAACACCGAAGTGTGTAAAAAGAGACCTGTGTATATGGCCACGCTTCAGGTCAGGTCAACCTCTAGAAAGGAGGAGGAACCACCAAAAATTCTGTCTCGTAAAGAGTGTAGGAAGGCACAGTCTAAAGATAGATCACTGAAGCCGTGTTTTGACAAACTCCAAAAACTCCATACCCCTCCTAGAAAAGGAGAATTCTATTTGGATGATGGAGTGCTTTACAGAACGGCTAAAGCAGAATCATACGAGTGTGCACAGTTGGTAGTGCCCTCGAAATATAGGGAAAGAGTTATGAGACAAATACATGTTCAAGTCGGTGGACACCTGAGAATGGGTCGCACCTGTAAAAGGACATCTATGTCTTATTACTGGCCAGGAGTGGTTGATGACATAAGAAAATTTGTCGAGGACTGCGACCAATGCAATAAAGAAAATTTCACAGGGTGGAAAAATAATAACCATATGCAAGAGAAGCATTATGGCAAACCTGGGCCAGAAAATACAGAGGGAACACCCACTCGCGGGAAAATGAATCAGGACCTAGACTCGCCACGAGGCAAACGTAGGCCTGAAAATAAGAAGAAAAATAATTTTAATAATGTAGACACAGTGGGATGGGAGCCCCCTTTTCACAGACAGTCTTCACTTGAATGTTTTACTATGGCCACGATGCAGCGAGTACAAAGAGATGTCTTACCCCAGAATAAGCCGAAAATCCCTCAGTCGGACTTATGTAAACTGGAGGAAGATAAAAGAGAGATAAGACCTCTCACAAGGAAATTAAAGTGGGAAGAAAACCCCAAGAGAAAAATTGGTAGTGGAAAATTCTTATATGATGACAAGAGGAAGAAATGTCCTCAAAACAAGGCTTCCAATATTATGAACACTATGTCAGAAAAATTAAAAGTCCATATGTAACCTTGTTAAGGACATGGACCGATGAAAAGGCAGAAGAAAATATTACTTCATCATATCAATATGTGAACGAGCTGACCACTCGTCTTAAAACTGGCTGGAAACTTGCCAATGAAAATTTGAGACAAGCCAGGAAAAAGCATGCTGCCTATTACAATAAGAAAGCGAAGGATCGAGAGTTATTTGTGGGAGAGAAGGTGCTCCTTCTACTGCCCGGCAGCCAGAATAAATTGCAAATTGGATGGCAAGGTCCATACAGTTCTAGAGAAGGTGTCTAGAACAAATTATAAGATAGATAAGAAAGGGAAAGAGAAAATCTATCATGTGAATCTCCTGAAGAAATATCTGGACAGAGAAAACCAGGAAGAGACACGCCTACTGACCTTGTCTGTTGCAATGGAGATGAAAAAGGAACCACTCACTTCTCATGAATATCCTTTACATCCCTGTGAAACCGCCGCACAGGTAAAAATCAGCACACACTTAACGGAAATTCAGAGGGAGAGGGTTCAACAGGTTATGAATAATCATACAGATGTGTTAACGGACCGTCCGGGGCATACAAATTTATTAGAGTATGATATGAAACTCATAGACCCAACACCAATCTGTATGAAAGCCTATTCGATTCCGTTCGCTAAGGAAAAAGCTTTAAGGGAGGAGATAGATTATCTGTTGAGAGAAGGGATTATCTCGCACAGTGAATCTCCCTACAGTTCCAGTGTGGTTCTGTTAAGAAAACCCTCTGGAGAACACAGGCTGTGTATAGATTACAGGAAACTGAATGCTGTCACAGAAGGTCAGGTGGATCCATTACCTGATACAAATCAGCTGTTTGCCAGGCTGAATAGAGCTAAATATTTCTCTAAAGTGGATCTGAGCAAAGGCTACTATCAGATTCCAGTAAAGCCGGAGGTAAAACCTTATTTAGCCTTTAGCACCTCGGAAGGACATTATGAATTTAATATGTTGCCATTCGGGCTGAAAAATGCACCGAGTGTGTTTTCGAGGATGATGAGAAAGTTACTGGATCCCCTGAAGAATCCATGCATCACCAACTTCATGGATGATATTCTCATAGCAACAGAAACATTTGAGGAACACATTAACTCTCTGAATATGTTGTTTGATCGATTGAGAGAGACCAATTTGACAGCTAGACTGACGAAATGCTGTGCTGGATGTAAAGAGCTAGAATTCTTGGGCCACACAGTACATCAGGGAAACATGACCCCTGACCCCAAGAACCTGGAGAAGTTTAAAAAAGCTGATTTTTTAAGCAGACATCCGTACGACGAACATCAGGGTAGTCATCAGGCATAGATAGTAAATTCATCTATGTGTATTTAGAAATAGGAACTGACATATGATCGTCTGTTCTAAAGGGGGGACATGTGTAGTGAATTTCTAAATACAATATCTAAATTAATATATAACAATATAGGGCATAAAGGCAAAATAAGAAAGTATAAAAGAATTTTCTGCTAGAACTGTTGGTATCGCCTACGCCTTCAGATTATTATTTGCTAACGAATAGCCGAACAAAACGGTACCCAATTTTTCAAATTCGTCCTTGACATAATCACTTTTCCTAGTTCTAAGAAAATTGTGCCTAAAAATGCATTGTGGAACGAGGAGGGGAAAGATAGATGAAATGCTAATTCGTTTCGCATTGATTTTAAACGAAAAGCCAATACCAATACAGGGGCAAGCCTTGCCTTAGGGGTTTCCCCAAAATACGAGGAAAAAGTTAGAACATGCAGACAACTCGTGTCACAAAAACAACCTTAGCTCTTATTTCAAAGGACGTAATTATCACGTAAATAGAGAAGACAGCACATGGAAAAGAATTGAACGTGTAGTAGACTAAAAATAAAAACACTAACATAGAAAAAAAAACTGTGTACTTCTGAACCAAGCCAACTAGTCCCATATAAATTGTATATTCGTGTACCTTAGGACTTGCTGACAAAGAATATGATAATAGTTACGCAAATAGTCCATTAATTAACTAATTATAGCCATAATACTATAGTGGACCCGACCAGACTGTCAAGTAAAGATCATGCCTGCTTATAATTTTTTATGGCATGTTTTGAAAAAAACGACTTTGGGTAAATGAGGTTAAAAGGTACGGGATATTTGATTGGGTGGATTTTGAAGGAAGGCGAAGTATGATTGGTTGACCTAAAACTAAAAATATATTTGCCTTGGAAACATATTGGGAGTTGTTATTTGAAACGATAGATTCAAAAATAAATGTAAACATGGTCCCATTGGACAAAGCAGTAGATACTGGTACGAAACGGGGACTGTTCACTGCCATTTCAAGTAAATTTTGTGCAAAGCAAGATCGATGAGAGCAGGCGGAGAATTTTCTAACATAGGAAAAGCCTGGACATAGGGCAGATCGAAAATGTGCCATATTCTATTGCCTAGTCATCGTTTAACTTGTGTTATTTCCTTGCATCTGTGGTAAGATTGATTTTCTTAACACTTTATTTAAAATAAAATTTGAATGTGAAATACTAACATACGACTGTAAGTAAGTGAGTCTATGGCAGACTCAAAACAGAGTCTAGAGATTGATCCAGCATATGAAAGACTATCAGAGAGGTGTAGACCAACTAAATTATATATGATTATCATCAGGAGCATAATACCTATCCTATTGTATGGACAACAGATTATTGCTGGAATTGCAGAGGCGTTGTAACTATTAGGGGAGAGGAATACTGGTATACCTGGTCACATCAAAAGAAACTGGTGAAAGGGATTGTCGTAAAGAGCTGATCTTACATGTTTGTTTGTAATGTGCCTGTACTGGTTGTTGAGTATTATTGTAGGCTGTTGATTACGAAGGAGGCATATCCTTCTGATTTCAGAGGGTTTTGGTTGCTGTCAATAACTGGTGCCAGACTACAGTGGGCCGATATATTCATGCCACAGTCTTGCTTTTTTCGGAGACAACTGTAAACCACCATCATTCTTGAAGAAGTGGGAGCTGAAGGTTGTCGTTCAGCGAAGTGCAGGAAGAGTCCTACATCATATTACAAAGATAGGTGCATGTTTCGGCACCTGATCGCTCAACTAACATTATATTAGAAAAGAGACTGGGAATAGTGATATAAACATTCCATCAGTGTCCATAAAAACTTACAAACAACATGCAGAGATGATGATAATAAACAATCAACCAGTGTATACTAGAAGTCACCTCAGTTAAACAATACAACTACACCCTTATATAATAATATGTGTATTATGGTCAGAAGACCCATTGTGTAAATTGATTGATGTAATTAATTTCTATGATTTCACTTTGATTGTCAGTCCTGATTCCAAATAAATCAGATTCAGGACAATAAATTGAAAACATTAACTTTACCAAACTTTCAACCACTGACTTACTAAAGATAGTCTTTTAAAGTGTAGTTCGTATGTGATTGTCGTGGTACTGTTGTGTTGTATTAGATAATAAAATAATGTGTGTAATTATTTATATGTTTAGTTGGTTAATGCAACCTTACACTAACATTTCATAACCCTAGACACCAAACGTAGTCATCTTACATTCTATCTAGAATAAGTCTGAATGAGATCATAGTGGTGGTAGTAGAAAGGTGCCCTGGAAATTTACTCTAATATTTATTATATTCAGGGACCTTCACAGCTGACCTCATTCAGTACACTAAGATTTCTTAACAACAAACTGTATTAACATCAAACCCACCACAATGGTCATTTCCAACTCTAGCATTGAAATCTCCGATCATGATAATCTCATCTAGGCAGTCGTCCACTGTCCTTTGAAGCAGCTCGAAGAATTCCTCCTCTGCTCGCTCATCTTGATTTGGCCCATACACAATGACAAGGTTGACTGGTTTCTCCTTCTTTTAGTTTTAGGGCCATAATGCGTTCCGAGACCAAGTTCCATCCCTTGATACTATCTTTTTGGTTTTTTTGCCACAATACAACCCCCGCCCCTTTAGCACTTTCAGATGTGGGTACACCACTGTAGAGCAGCTTGTCGCCATCGAGATCCATAACTCCTTGTCCCTTTTTCTTTGTTTCCGTTAAAGCCAGGATTTCTAGTTTTGCTTTCCTCATCTCTTCCACTAGCTCCTCTTCCTTCCCATTTATGTTCTTGTATTCCAAGTTCCATAAGTCGTAGTCCATAGTCCGTAGTCCGTAGTCCGTTCTAATTCGTCACCTTTAGAGTCAGTCCGGTTTTCTCTCTTGCATTTCTTGTAATTGTGTTTTAATGCAAACATGTGATTGGCCACGAACGAACGAACGAACGAACGAACTTTATTTTCAAAGGGTTAAGGGCCACGATAAAAGTAGAGACAAAAAAAAAAAGGAAACTTCACCGCTGATTTCCCACTGCCTCCCGCTTACTTGGAATACGATGAGCTCTGTTAGTCTTTATTCTTAAAACAGCCTAATCTGGAAGCTATGCAAGTTGTCACTCAAAGCTAATGAGTCTTATCTACCTAAAGCACGCCACAATACAGTACCCCAGAAACTCGCAGCCGCCCCTTTTAATGTTAGTATTTGAGCACGCTACGAGTAGGTCACGTTATGGGCCATTATTGTCATAGGGTGTGTGTTTCAGTTTTTATTTCAACTTGAGCTGTTAAGTGTCATGGGAAGATGCTTAATCAGTAATAATAATTAGAAATTCTTCAGGCAAAATGTAATAACAAGCATATGTTCACCTGTTGGATCATGAAGACTTCTAACGATATATCCAGTGGCGTCCAGTTCCACGACGGTAGCCCAACTGGCAAACATAGCTCTGATACGCTCCAGCGACAGCGTCTATACACATAATAAAAATACAGATCTCAGAATGGTTGTAATTAATAAGCGTGATTAAATCATTAACTACCAGGATCGTACTTCAAGTATTGGGCACCATGGGCGGATACTAGCTTTGGCACCCTCTCAATAAATAAATATAGAAAATTATATTACGCTTGCAAGTAAATTTTAAAAATTAAAGTACTATCACAAAAGTATATGATAGCACCCCCTTTCCTGGCGGTCACCCGGTGCGGACGGCCCCCAGCGCACCCCTATTAATGCGTCACTGTTAACTATGAAGCAGAAATGAAAATATTATTTTCTAGCGCTACAGCTACGGACACAAGGAATGAATTCGTACTGATAAATGAAAGTTAGCTGTTTTACCAGGGAAGATAAATCGTTATTTTCTCATGATCAGTTAACTGATTCCGGTGTTTTTCCCTGTGTGGGCACCCACAGCAAAGAAGAGAAGTAGATTTTTCTTTTTAAACAATCAGAAGGTGCTCATTAACATCGCACCCACTTTGATTTTAGTAATTAGTTGTCTGCTTTAAACATAAATAAATACAGAGTCCCCTCAACTAAACACTAATTGTAAACAATTGCATGTAAAGAGAGTCCTACTGTGTGGCTCTGAAACATGGAGAACAACAATAACAACAACAACAAGAAAGATACAGACTTTCATAAAATGGGTACTTCTGTAGAATATGACTTAAATGGAATGACATTATGCAGGGAACTGATCTCACCAAGAGATTTTTTTTTTTTTGCGTTCGCCCGCTAATACTCAAGGCGAAATCTCAGGTTATTATTTTATGTCTAACCTGACATTGATTTTACGTGAGTATCCCTTTATATCTTGTACAGAGACAGGTGTCCCTCGTCATTCAGGCAAATACTCGCCGATTTCGGAGGTACCCATTGCAGCTGGGTCGGCTCAGGAGCCACCAGTCCCTGGTCGACGACACTTCTTCAAATGTTCTCGCCAGGTCTCGAGTTAATCCAGTCCAAATCCCGGTCGACGAAAAATCCTCAAATGCCGTCGCCCGGGTTTGATCCTGTATCACCCGGTCGCCAGAGCGGTGTTGTAACCACTACGCTAGCGCGGCTCCCTACCAAGAGATAACGTTCAATAATGGTGTATCAAAGACAAGACAAATATCATTCAGATCACCAAGAGCTAACACTCAGTAATGGTGTATCAAAGACAAGACAAATATCATTCAGACCACCAAGAACTAACGTTCAGTAATGGTGGATCAAAGACAAGACACATATCATTCAGATCACCAAGAGCTAACACTCAGTAATGGTGTATCAAAGACAAGACAAATATCATTCAGACCACCAAGAGCTAACACTCAGTAATGGTGTATCAAAGACAAGACAAATATCATTCAGATCACCAAGAGCTAACACTCAGTAATAGTGTATCAAAGACAAGACAAATATCATTCAGATCACCAAGAGCTAACACTCAGTAATGGTGGATCAAAGACAAGACAAATATCATTCAGATCACCAGGAACTAACGTTCAATAATGGTGGATCATAGACAAGACAAATAACATTCAGATCACCAAGAGCTAACGCTCAATAATGGTCGATCAAAGACAAGACAAATATCATTCAGATCACCAAGAGCTAACACTCAGTAATGGTGTATCAAAGACAAGACAAATATCATTCAGATCACCAAGAGCTAACACTGAGTAATGGTGGATCAAAGACAAGACAAATATCATTCAGATCACCAGGAACTAACGTTCAATAATGGTGGATCATAGACAAGACAAATAACATTCAGATCACCAAGAGCTAACGCTCAATAATGGTCGATCAAAGACAAGACAAATATCATTCAGATCACCAAGAGCTAACACTCAGTAATGGTGGATCAAAGACAAGACAAATATCATTCAGATCACCAAGAGCTAACACTCAGTAATGGTGTATCAAAGACAAGACAAATATCATTCAGATCACCAAGAGCTAACACTGAGTAATGGTCGATCAAAGACAAGACAAATATCATTCAGATCACCAAGAGCTAATTTGCAGTAATGGTGGATCAAAGACACGTCAAATATCATTTAGTTGCATAGAAAGCCCAGGTAGAGGAACACTTACATTAAAACCCATCAGACGGTAACGTGGGTTCCTAGAGCTGTCGTCCACAGGATTAGTGATGCCTGAGTGCCTTGGTTGTGCCATAGCCACCCAGTAAGTGTTGCGTCCAGATGCGCGAATATTATCTGGCAGGCCAGGTAAGTTCAGAGAGAATGGTTTCACTAGAAGCCAGGAGCTACGTTTCAGACTAACCCTGGTGATAATTTGAATCGTGTTACTTACATCTATTCTTCAGCTGGTCGTTACAATGTGTTTACAGAAAGTATAAACAATAACACAGTCTGCTCTAACAATGTCTCATGTTGCTCTTTTATGAGAGAAAGAAAGAAAAGAACTATTGCTGCCTCATACATGACGTAAAAGGTGACTAATCTGAGGTTGTCCATGAGGCCGAATACGTCATCATGCAGAACAAATTGCCACATAAACTACCGCTGCAGGAGCATGTGAATGCTTGGTGCAGATGTCTTGCAGGGGACCAGCTGCAGTTGTAGCTCCATGCTCCACGGGTAGCGCAACAAAATTTGATAATGAAAGAATGCTTTAACAAGAAGGTGGGGTTACTTCACCAAAGTTTGATCTTTTTAACAGCTTTTGAATCTTCGGCTACTAAGTAAGAAATAATTATCTTTTTTTTTTACGTTTTTGACAAATAAAACTTAGAAAAGAGCGGAGCAGAAATAAAAAATAATTAAGATCTAATTGTTGAATAGGCAGACAAATGGAAGCAAATTGCCGTACTTCCCGCCATATTGTACGCCTCCCACCCTATTTTCACCTGAAAGCTATATTCTTCATCTTCTTCTTCCTCGTTCGCCATCAGACATAGAAATTAATGACTCTAATGAAGGCAGTAGTCAGCTCAAGGTTCCTGACATCGTCAAACAGTTTTTCGTGGAGAGAAGGGGTTATTGCCATATGCCACTCCGTTCACTGTTGTATGATGGGCAGGACTGGAGCAGATGTGCGGCTGTCATGGGGTTGGTGCCACAGGTGCAAAGATCTGCTGGACAAATCCTGTATTTGTGATATAGATGGCGCCTCAACCTATTGTGACCAGTGCGTAATATGCATCATCTTTTATGTGCCTGTGTATTCTCTGTCCCATTGTGACTTGAAATGGCTTTTATAGTTGTTTTGGCCGTTTCATAAGTTGTCTCTATATGTTTTGTTACAGCACTCCCCCTTCTTTAGCAAGTTTATCTGCCTCTTCGCTTCCCGGAAAGTTGCAATGGGCTAGTATCCACTGGACTGTGCACTTACTTGTTGAAGCATTTGGCCAGGCTTTCAAGTGAGTTTACAGATCTTTCAATCCATCAGCATGGTGACTTTTCATGGCTATTATTACTGGCAGAGCATCTGTAAATATCATTAACTGTTTTTCTGCAGATGTTTTGTACTCAGTAAGAGTTTCCATTGCCTGTTTCAGGACTTCTACGTCAGCATTGAAGTTGTTGCAGTATTTCCCAGTGAAAATTTTTGGTCAATATACTTGGTTGTTATACGCTTTCTATGTGTTTCTGTTTGATTTCCTTTACTTTCAATGCCTGGAATATCAGATTTTAGCTCAGGAAAGCATCTTCTATTCCACAGTGTGATAATTGTGCTTGGTGGTATTTTCTTTGCAATTGAGTTTGCTAGCATAGTATCTATGCTATTTTTTTTTCTATTGCTTGGGCAACAAAGTTAGTTCGCTTGAGCCTGCCTCTTCTTAGCCTAACTATTGTCTTGCACATGGGGTGTCCTGCGATCTCTTAAATTTTTCAGCTTGTAAGATTCTGTTGTCTCGTCTGTACTTCATTGACTGTAGCCATGTAATGTGGTTGATTTTCGCGGAATTTAGGGCCCCAGTTATTATGCGCGCTGTTTTTTTTTTTTTTTTTTGGGGGGGGGGGGGGGAAGATTGTTTACTTTTTATAAATGTGACCGCCTTAAGATGACATAAAGCTATATAAAAAGTCACCCTGTAAGGGGATGATCATAGCTATCATAAATGAGCATGCTGACATCTTTTGTTGTTAAACTTTCAGACAATAACAATATTTTAGGTAGGGAATCATATGAGATGATCAAGCAGTCATATATTGCTGTCACGCGCTGGCCTTCAAAACATGTATACACTGCTTAGACAAAGCAGACTACGCTGGCTTGGCCATGTCAAGCCGCATGGAAGATGGCCGCATCCCTACGGACAACTGGCAGATGGCAAAAAAACAGTTGGGTGACCGCAGCTGAGTTTCAAAGATTTGTGCGAGGGAAAAAAAAAGCTGATTGCTGTCACCTCAGAGGCGCACTCCCATAGTCAGTTATGACTGAAGGAGCTACTATACTATACGTATATGTAGTAACATGCTTTTATTGAAACAGAATTTTCAAAGTTTGTTTAATATGCGCAAGGAAATGCTTTTGTTTAAAAAGATATAGGCAATACTATATTTGCATAATAATAAAAATAAGTTCCTTTGAAGTATTATTATTTTTGTCCAAAAAAGAAAAATAATCGTTAAATTCTGGTGCTTATACCTATGTGTAACTTATATGGCGAGAAGTACAGTAAGTATAGAACCTGAGATCTTGTGAAGACATGTTAAAATCATGAAAATGGTTGGCTATGTGAGGGGAAAAAAAGTTTCAAATTAAAATATAAACGAACCAGTAAACTGCGGCACGACAGGTTTCTGTGACCAGCAGATCTCCATCAGGTGTAAGTTCCAAGCCGTTTGGGAAGTTAAACATTCCGGGTAGCATCTCTGTCACGAAGCCATTACTTGGATGAAGTGCCAATAACCTGTTTGATTATGTAATACATTTAATCTCCTGCTTTTCCTTCTTTCACTTTTCGAGGATGTTGTGGGGGGGAAAAAAGAGGGGGGGGGGGGGGAGAGAGAGAGAGAGAGAGAAACTCAAGGTTGTTCTCAATGCTGTTGCAGTGGTGTTTATGTAGTAGTTTGTTTGTTCAAGTTGGATTTTGTCGTTTGGTTGTTTTTTTTTGTTTGTTTTATTTTTGTCCATGCAAAGGAAAACTGGTGTTTGTTTTATGCAAAAGTTACTCGGTTCCATCCAATCTGGTTTATAATTTTGGTATACAGTGTTCTTTATTCTATATAGCATATACTTTGGTTGGTTGTTTGTTTTGGTTCTTCCAGGTTGCAAATTCTCTGCCGTTTGTTGTTGCTTTGCCCAGAGTCTGTAATGTTTATGGTGTATCCCATTCCATGATACTATGTTTATCTCTCTTTACCCTGTTGTGTTTTGAGGGGTTTGTAGATTTTGTTTTCCTGTATCTTTTTCTGTTATTTGTTTTTTTTTTATTGCGACTGACATTATCTTACATGTATCTATTGAACGTTTGTTATTTTTTTTTTTCAGTTGTGGATTAGTAGTGGATTTTACTTGTACTGAAATTGTGTAGGGAATATTATTCTGGAGTTTGTCATTTGTTATCCACAGCCCCACATTTTTTGCCTCCTACGACATGCCATTTGTTATTCACAGCCCCACATTTTTTGCCTCCTACGACATGCCATTTGTTATCCACAGCCCCACATTTTTTGCCTCCTACGACATGCCATTTGTTATCCACAGCCCCACATTTTTTGCCTCCTACGACATGCCATTTGTTATCCACAGCCCCACATTGTTTGCCTCCTACGACATGCCATTTGTTATCCACAGCCCCACATTGTTTGCCTCCTACGACATGCCATTTGTTATCCACAGCCCCACATTGTTTGCCTCCTACGACATGCCATTTGTTATCCACAGCCCCACATTGTTTGCCTCCTACGACATGCCATTTGTTATCCACAGCCCCACATTGTTTGCCTCCTACGACATGCCATTTGTTATCCACAGCCCCACATGTTTTGCTTCCTACGACATGCCATTTGTTATCCACAGCCCCACATTGTTTGCCTCCTACGACATGCCATTTGGAAGCAGTGGCTATTCTGTCTTTCTCTCTTCATAAACCTACTGGTACCAGACGGGGCGATCTTTGATTGAAAGCTCACTGAAGGGTTTACGAATGACGGTATCTGAAAAGTATACTGAATAGTTAAAAAATGTTTCCTTTCTTTTCTTTTAACATCGTGCCAAATATCAAATGAACATAGTGCAGGTTTACAAACTCTTCTGTCTGTCTGTCTGTCTGTCTGTCTGTCTGTCTGTCTGTCTGTCTGTCTGTCTCTCTCTCTCTCTCTCTCTCTCTCTCTCTCTCTCTCTCTCTCTCTCTCCCTCTCTCTCTCTCTCTCTCTTTCTTTGTCTTTTTCGTGGAAAAAATTTGTTGTTGTTGCTTTTTAATCTGCTTCCGAATGAGGTGATTGTATCTAATAACATATTAGTTACGTTTAAGAAACTATCTGCAGCTATCATTTAATCGTTTGAAGGTTTGCGATCATTTTACCACACTTTGAATAATTAGTCCATGCTTTTTTCTCAGCGTTTCATAAGACTGCAAACGTTTTAAATTATTTGTAACAAAATACTGCTAAAATGGCTTTATCATGTGCATTGAAATCGGAGAACTTTCATGAACTTTTCTTCTCGTGATTGTGAACATGATAAGTCAACAAAAACAACTAAACATAAGGAAAGAAAACAGGACGACTCTGGAAATTAAACAAACAACAAAAAGATCTTGATTTTACTGATGTGAATTACCTATGTCTTTGATCACTTGAACCCCAGCACCTACAACTAAAGACAGACTAACGGTGAAAGCGGCAAAATTAGGACTTACACATCAGTATAAACAAAATAATGTGAATGAGAATAAATTGTGAGCAAACAGATCCGATGGATCTCAATAGTAAGGTAAATAGGTGTCCTGAAAGAAGCCAGTACGCAAATAAAATGTATTTCTTATATTAGAAGGAAGCAATCCACTGTCTTTGGTCTTGTAATGAAACGAAAAAAAAAGCTGGAAAATTTCATGAAAAACAGGAAAGACTGACGGAAAAAGAGATATAGGACGATAAGGATGGAGAATATACCGGACAGTCTGAGACCATGGCATGGATAGAATTCAAGAACTCTGAAAACTGGAAGTTGTGGAGAGACATGATCACATGCGCCACCAGGCATGGTACCTAAAGAAGAAGAAGAAGAAAATGATTAATGAAAATATTGTCACGGATTGCCTCCCCTGCTTTGTAGTAGTGGTCCAACAGTGGCCAAAACTCAAGAGTATCTAAATGGGTCGTCAAAGGTGTTTACCTTCGCACAAGATTACTCTTGGAAGAGATATAGATAGAAGGTTAATGACTCTTCTACCTTACAGGAGAATTCAAAAGATAATTCAGAAATCAAAAACAATGCTGCTTAGCGCTGAACATTTGTTAATATATCTATCCGTCGCCTTTTTTGAAGGATTTAAGCAATAGTTTTTAGCCCATTCAAGCCCCCAGCTGAGTTAATTCAGCGAATTTCCTCTTATAATGGTATAGCTCTGTTCAGAGGTAAATATATGTCTAGATGTATATATATATATATATATATATATATATATATATATATATATATATATATATATATATATATATATATATATATATATATATATATATATATATATGAAATATTCTGGCTCATACGTTTGCTTTCATACATGTAATAACTGAATAAACAACTATTGTTTAGTTTTAAAACAACAGGTAACAAATTTAATAATCAATTAGTATTAACAGTTTAAAATAAATAAATGCTCGTGAATATTATATTGGAATCAAATTTTCTCTTCACGGAGATTTAAGGTGAGAATATAGTCAGAAAATTATGTCCATTTTACTGGTGCCTTTTTATAAGCACTTAACTGATATAAGGAAGTCTTGCAGCTGTGGTTTTCGTCACTTCTTGGTGATGACTATACTTCTCTCACACGAGTGGTGTAGTAACTTCAGTACTTCGAACCATCTGTTAGCTTGTAACTACGAACTTTTAAGGCAAAATAGAAAAACAAATGCCTCTGCTAAGTACATTTGTGGACTGCCAATTAACAGGCGCATTCTCTCTGTCCACCCACCAATGTTAATCTCTCAGACGAATTAAATTCCCGAGTACACAGTGTAGCTCAGGGAAGATGAATAAAATTCACCATAATCCTCTGGGTATTAACTGGGAAAATGTGTCTGGACAGCGAGAATAATGAGTTGCCTGAGTTACAATAAACAAAGTGCATATATCTCACAAAATATTATACACTTTAGGCACATGTGATGTAATCATCAGTCATCACTGATCCATTCGGAATCTGCGGTCACCTCTGCTGTCGGTTTTCCGCACGACTAGCTAGAAGAAATCACCAGCGCTTGCTGTAGTGGTTTGCGAATATACTAGTTTCGTCTATTGAGGTTGCCAGCCTCATATATAACCACTTAGCAAGAAAACATGTCAAATTTACATCTGTAAAATAATTGTTACACTTACCCCAAAGTTTAGGGAATACACAATCTCCTCGCGCAGGGTAGAATTAACTCGAGCAATTTAGGTTATATGCTCTCTAACCGCTTGGTCTGGAAATTTTGAATCCCTTTTATGACGGGTGAATCTGCGAAACACTTGGTCTGGGAACGTTTCTCTTATGACGGGTGATCCAGTTCCTAGGTTTCCAGTCTTCTTATTTTAAGTCCTGGTCCCTTAAATTTTGCAATCTCTGTATTTATAAAGGCCGTCTTACTTTTTTAAGGTTTTAAGTTTCCATAATGCTTCGATCTGTCACTTATAATATAGGAATTCTAAGTCCGATGTCTCTCTCGCTTCTGGCAGTCTCTCTGTTCTGTGTCTCTGATTTCCCTACATTATATGTGCAGTTCTCAGTTCACATCACAGATGGTACTTCCGTCGGATGTTCCAAGAGGATCCATAGTTTATTCTGGCTTCGTACTTTAATCCAATCGTAAGCTCTTTAGCACTGGGCTGGGGTGTCCAATTTCAAAATATCTCCCACGTTTTTTTAAATATTAAATTTAATATTCCAACCCGTGACCTCTTTCAAATCATGCGGTAATATTTCCGCCGGTTCACAACATGTGACCATGTTTGCCTGGCGTAATGTCTCCCGCCAAGATGTCTACCCATACAGGTTATCTGTAACACTCACCAGGGATTGTCCCACAACAAGCGATAAACGCATCTACCCTCTGTGTAATATTCCAGACAAACAGACACCGACGTCGGCAACCCAGACAATCTTGGGTTCTTTTCATGTCAATCGGACGAGACCATGTTGTCACCAGCTTTTCACCAGCTTTTCACCTGGGGTCAAATGTTGGACCGACGTGTTTCAAAAGATAGTCAGCACTTCAAGCACTTCAGTCCATAAAATTACCAGGTATACAAGCCTTACTGTCTGAACTGTGCAACCAGCGCAAGGTCTCACTGTGAAATACCAGGAAACGAGAGAACAGACCGACTGGCTAAAGAAGGTGCTGCAGACGAGCATCCGGATGTACCAGTTACGTACTATCAGAAGAAAAAGATGATCAGATCAATCAGAAAGCCACCAACACCAACGCAGGACGACTACCACGCTATGAACAGATCAGAACAAATTGTCATTCTGCGCCTCAGAACAGGACACAACCGACTCCGCAGCCACATGTATAAAAAATTTAAGATTGCAATTCAGCCATGTGTACAAGTGGACGGGCACCCCAGACTGCAGAGCACATACTTCAAGACTGCCCCGAATATGATATATTGAGGCAAATCCACTGGCCCAGAGAAACCACACTGGAAGCAAAACTATACGGACCTCTGTATGAACTACAAAAGACAGTCAAGTTTATACAAAAAACAACATTACACATATAGACAATATATTTCAAGCGAACGAAAGAAGAAGAAGAAGAAAAAGATGGTCAGACTGAGAGAATAGATAAGCGTATGATCGGTATAATTACCTGGTATTATCGCATTTACCTTGCGGAACGTAAACAATTCTGCGTGTAAAGCAGATACGTCCGTTAGGGAGTAGAGTCTTTGAGACTTCACCCTACTAGAGCCAGCATAGAGCAAAATAATAAATGAAAAGGCTTACAATTTGCCAAATAATAAGCGAATTGAATGGGAGAAAGAGAAAAATGAAGAAAAGAAGGGATACTGCCGGAGTATCTGAAGGTGTGAGAGAGCCACCAAAAGAACACGTACAGACATTTTGTCACAAATATGCACAATTTCACTTATGTGGAATGTAACTTCGACTACGATGGAGGAATTAATCGGGACACCACGGAGTACAGACACATCAGTGTACACAGTGGCATCATCATCATCCCCGACATGATCACATATCAGCTAGTTAATTTCCAGCTCTGCGTTCCCGTTGCCCGAAGTTCTGCACACCATGTTATCATAATTAAAAATTCAACTTTTTGAAAGATGAGTTTAACTTGTTTTGGCCGTTAGTTAGAGATTAAAACAAATGATGAACGAAAAAGTACTCAGTCAGTCGGCCGATAGTGATGTCTTTTCCCTGCATCCGGGTTGTAAACAATATTTAACATTTACAATGTCATCACCAGTGTTGCCACAGCTGGGTATTTTTTTTGTTAGATCTGGGTTTTTTGGCTTCCGTCTGGGTATCTGGGCATTGTTTTTCCAAATCTGCATTAATCTGGGTATATTTGACAATTGGCGTTTACAATGTATGTATATTCTGTGCACTGAGCATTATACATTATACTTATATTATAATTAAATGTAAAAAATTATGTGTTGTATATTTTTTATTCCACTTAAATTTAATTCTTGTTTTTAACCACATCAATTACGTTGTTTTTTTACTCGTTTACATCAGCTATCTATTTCCTGTTATTCTGTTAATGGCTGTCATCTACAATACTCAGTCATTTGTGCGATGTATTTTAAAGTATTCTTTTTAAATTTTAGACTTAAGCAGATAAACAGCATATTTTTTTGGGGTCAAAAAATAATTAAAATTAAGATTAAAAAATGAGCGATGATGAAGGTACGATAGTTAGTTGTGGCAGCATGACGACACACACGCCACCGCGTAAAAAAGTGAAGCCATGGTATCAGCAGGCTTTTTGTGAGGAATGGCTAATAGACAGCGAACTGAAAGATTGGATAAAGCCGGACTCTGGCAATCCCTATGCTGCGATTTGTACGGTCTGTTTCTGTACATTAACTAATGCCAACAACACAGCTTTATTGACACATAATAGCACACAGAAGCACATGAAAAACTTCGAAGCCAAAAGCGAAACTCTGAACATTAGCAAGTTTTTCATAAAACCAAAAGAGCCCTGTCTCCAAGAGAAAATTGCTAAAGCGGAGATACTGTTGTCGGCTTTCATGGCAGAACATAATACTCCGTTTTCGCAAACTGATCATTTGATTGAATGTTGCAAGCAGATGTTTCCAGACAGCACAATTGCTAAAAAAAAAAGTCACTGAAGCGCACCAAGGCTGCCTATGTGATATATTGGGGTGTTAATCAAATCATTTTTATATAATTGTAAATTTTTTGGTAATAAAACATAAAATAAAAATGAAGAAAAAAATAACATTTGGTAGCACAATGCTTATTTGTGTTAAAGTTGCACTAAAATATTGTGCAAGCATCGTCTATCCCCATGTATTTGATGCATAAAATAATCTAGGTATTTCTGAGGTTTTTTTTTTTTTAAGAAGAAAATCTGGGTTTATCTCTGGAACTGAGTGGCAACCTTGGTCATCACGGTAATTTTAAGATACAATAAACAAAATTATGACAAGGACGAAAATGAATTCAACAGTATTCGTCAGTTTATACCTGCCCGTAGGTCGTCCGTCCATACATATGTAAACATCATTGTCAATGTTGTAAACATCGCTGGAATCACTCATTATGATAACACCATCAGGAGAGACAACCATATCATTGAGATGGACGGGTAGCCGGCCATTAACCGGTCTACTTGTAGGAAATACTAACTTGGCTGCTCCTAAATTGAACACATTTGAAGTTAGGCCAGTATTGAAAAACAAGACAAAGCAAGGATGGAATGTACATATAAATTAATACATCTGTGTATGTGCGAGAGTAAGTTAATCATGTGAGTTAAGAAAGTATGGAAAGTACAGAATGATTAGAAATTGCTTGTTATTCTTTGGTCACGTAGGAAGTTCAAGATGTCAGTCACAAGCGCACTAATTATTGCTTATTTTCTTCCTGTTTTTTTTTTTTTTTAAGTTGTTAATTACAAATTTTTCCAGCACGGTAGAAAATATGAAACCCGGAAATGTGAAAAAACGTATTCAGAAACAAATTATTGTCTTCGTCACACTTAGTTCGCATGCTCTTCGTTTACATCGCTTCAAAGTACTTTCCATTTATTCGAGTTGGGATTTTCACATTGTTAATGACGTCAACAGTGATCATACACACTACATCGTCATCTGTTTCCTTTCATTTCCCCATGGAGCATAGAGCGACAACTGCAGCAGGTCACCCTGCCTGAAAACTACGTCAATCATTCACATGTTCCTGGAGCGGTGGTTTCAGTGGTAATTTATTTTACATGATGAGGGAGCTAACCCCCTGCACAACTTCATATTAGTCACCACCGCCTAACTACGGAAGCGAATCGCACTATCCTCCATGCCAAGTAGGCACCACAAAAATAGTGCTTTGTAGACAGGGGTAATTAGCGCAATTTTCAACACGTCCCACCGGTTCCGTAGCTAGGTGGTAGTAGTGCCCTTGATATATAGAGTGACGACAACTAAAATTTGGCCGCCATTTTCGGTCGTACCCGTATTGCAGGAAAATGGACCCGATCATGAGTTTCGGACCCAATTTGCATTTTCGTTTAGGTTAGCTAATAATTTGAAATAAAATTAGATGGAAATACAGTAGCACATATTTGTACTATTATTTGTATTTCAAATAACAAAACAAAAAGAAGAAAACTAGTTTACTTACCGGTCTATTGAAAAGAATCAGTAGCGTGGATTTTTAACACATACTCCGTTGAATTTTATATTCCGTTAGAATTCCACTATTTAGCAACAAAGATTTTATTTTAGTTTTATTATATAATTATATTACATAATTTTATTATATATATATATATATATATATATATATATATATATATATATATATATATATATATATATAATTATATATATTTATTATATATATATAATAAATATATAATATTATATAATTTTGTTATTATGTTATTATAATTAATAAATATTAATAAAATATAACAAATATAAAATTTTATTATATTATATAATTTTTATTATATAATTTTGATATTTTATATATTATAATTATACAATTATATAATTTATATTATATAATTTAAAATTATATAAATTATATAAAATATATATATAATATATAAATTTACAATTATATGTTATATTTATATAACATATTATATATATATATATATATATATATATATATATATATATATATATATATATATATATATATATATATATATATATATATATATATATATATATATATATATATATAATATATATATATATATATATATATATATATATATATATAGAAGTTAAGAATAGACAGACCTAGGGAACTGCATAATATAGTCAAACAATATTTATCACGAACAAATGTTAATATTAGTGTCTGGGAATGTGAAGGTCTGATACTGTTCTTACAATGCATTTGACTTTTAACAGATGAAAGTCAATTAAATATCTGTTAAAGTCAGTTATATAACTGGAACCACCAGGCCTTTACACCCCTCCATTTTAATATAATTCTTGTTCAGAGTTTCTTCTTGATTTTGTTTGTTTTTTGTTTTGTTTTTTATATTTATTTAACGTATTAGCATAATTGTGATTGTCCCTATTTACAATGATTTGACAAATGTGATGCCACTTTCTCATCGGCAGTTGTTCATATTATTTGGAATTGAAAACAATATATATCCTAATTATAACCCATCAGAGGTTGAACGGGATATTTTTCTTCATTAATTAAAAAAAAAAAAAAATCTTACTCGACGCTTATTCCCGCTACTAACCCAGGTATTGTCGACAAAAAAATGGCGTCCACGTCGTTCAGCCTCGTTTTCGATTCTGACTCAGTTGACGTCACTCTATATAGAAATCCAGGGCACTAGGTGGTAGTGTCGTTTAGAAGATCCTGGGTTCGATTCTCCGGTAAATCTCTCATTTCTGTTGTTTTCTGTTGTCTGGTTTTCTACTTCTTTATTTCTCACGAGTGCCTGAAACATACCTTTATGTGTGTATTATTTATTTACTATGTCCAGGCCTCGGGTTTCCTTTTTTATTCATTTAAATAGATTTGTACACGCTGGATGTATCCTCTCATATATCCATCCCTGCAAATCTTGTGTGATGCCAAATTCCAGCAGTCTAGGCCTTGTTGAAAAGGCTGCAACAAACATTCATTCTCTTACAGCAGTCGTTTCTGTAGCAATATGTTTTACACGATGGAGTTGCCAGCCCCTTGCACAGTTTCTTAGTGGAAAGACATGCCTGAGAAAGCAATACTGTTCTTTCTTTGTCTCATCACAGACCCCCAGGAAGTACACGGGACACACATCACTAATACTAATACTAATATATAAATCATTGTTGCTAACATTATTTGACCAATCGGCGGTTGAAGTGACTACAGATATTTCAGTCAGATAACTACCTCGCAGGGGCGTACTAAAAGTGTTTTGTACCTGGGTGGATCCTTCCTTTGGTAACTTCTGTAAGTAAACATACAATACAATGCATTATGTTCACAAGTGGATTTTTAAACTGTTCAGTACTGTAACAATAGTGTCAGATGGCACCCCTCAAGGATGCAACCCGGGGTTGGACTGCCCTCCTCGCAAACCCCTTAGTTCGCCACCGCTATCTCGCCATCAACACCTACTACCTTCTAATTTAATGGAAGTGTAAAATATGTAGTTAACATCTGTAGTAATCGGACTTGACGAGAAAGTAGATGACACCCCCTCCCCTTTTCCCTTACACACACACCAGTTTTAGGCTGGACGGCAAACAGCCCTCTAAAGGTGTCCAAGGCCAGAAGATTGCCAGTGTTTGGATCACGCCTTAAACTTGTCAGCTGTCCACATGTAGCTTTATCGTCTGCAGACAAAAAAACAGCATAATGTAACAAAATGCCTCCTTATGCAGCCATAATCAAAATCAGGTCACCATCAACTCTACATCAATATAATTATTATCTACTATTTTAATTAAAAAATATTATGTTAAGAACATTAATATAATATAGCCATCCAGATTACATGCGTAATTACGAACGTTATTTAAAACACATTAGTGAAAAGTGATAGTGATCTGTTTTAATTGCCTCACTTTTTGACTGTCGAGAGTGTTTTCATAACAATAGAGATATTTGATCACGACTTACAGCACCCTGGAGGAGCGAGATTGGAGACAAGACGCGGCGGGCAGCTGGCCAAATCGTATATCTTGCTGTCAACAGTACTAGCGTACAAGTGTCCTGAAGGAATAGATAAATTCACATGTTGCTGTCACCACGTCAGTACAACAGCGAAGATCTACAGTTATAGTTTTCTAGTGTGACACTGTTAACTAAAAGCGGTTAGTGAACGAAAAATAGGTAATGTAAGTTTGATTAGTGCCTCGAGTGGCAGAGTTAGTAAGTCCTTCTTTCTCGACGCAAAGTTACGGGGTTCGAAACAAAGAAGCTCCAGTCTCATCTTCATCATTGTTTTTTGAGCTCCTTACGGAGTATGGAGACACTACTGCAGCTGGTCTCTTACAGGAAACGTGCACCAATCATTCACATGCTCTTACAGCAGTGGTTTCTGTTTTACATTATGACGTTGCATGCCCCAAGAACAACCTCCACCTTATGCCACATACCTGAGGGCGCAGTAGTTCTTTGATTTCGTGTTCTCTTCAGAGACCCTCTGGAACTATTCAAGGGCACATTCCAGTCTATTCAGCTGTAACTAAGTACATGTCTTGAGTTACAGAAAACAAAGGCAGTAAGGAAGGAAACCTGTTATCCCTCGTACAGCTGAGACTTGGTACTGTAAAATTTCTAAAACTTCACTCCCTTACGGCAGTATGTGCAATGGGACTACCCTTAGTTTGTTAAATCTTGCTGGGATAAAGACCGAAGACACATTCTGCGTGATGACCACAAGGTTTTCGTGTCCAATAAAATAATAATTTTAATTTTAAAGTAATTCAGTAATATCAGTTTCCTGAAAAATCATCTTGCAAAGTCTACCACAAATTTTAACAACTGGGAACAGATGTTTACAAAGTATCGCAATTTGGCAGATATTTGGAATTGTCCAAATCGTCCAAATTTTGTCTCCCGTCATTTTTCTACGATGTTGAGGGCCCGCTCCTTTAAAATTCAGTACTCGTATGATATAGTGACCTCTCTTTACCCCCCCCCCCCCCCCAAATCCCGCACGGCAACTTTGTCCTTCTCTTTTATTGTTTGCTAGTTCGTTTCAGCTCGACGGCTAAATGGCAAGCGAAAACGAAGCGATCTTTCGCATTCTTTGATTTTGCCTCTAGTGTTCATTTTTAATTCTCCTGCGCTGTTCGCTGACTAGCGATCGTCAGGTCAGAATAACATTACATAACGCCACCTGCACAGCAGAGTGACCCTTCGTCAGAGCGCTGGACACTCAAACGCTTCTGAGATTATTCTGTCTGAGGCGAAAGAAACGACCCTTTTGGACTCTGTTTATTTCTTGTTGGCTCGGGTTCCATCCAGAGCTACTTCCAGAGCCACTGTTAAACTAAGCTGAAGACAAGCAACCAACTGAGAGAACGTAGCATTCTCCCTCCTGTCTAACCTTCAGAAAGCAGAAAGCTATACGTGTGTCAGTTACCTGTAACCTATCACTCACTTCGCCACAGCCCACTAACCCGGTGGAAATCATCAGTGAAAACCATTCACTGCAGTGTGAACTCGGTAACCACAGCCCGACGCTCTCTAGCGCTGTGCAGTATTAGTTTATTAGTCACCGGTTCAGCATATGCCAGAACCTAGTGGCAACCAATATCTCATTCTACTCAGGTTCGCCAGCACATAGAAAATCGGGTATCCGTGTTTTTACCTCGGAGTATCTAGTTTCAAACCTCAGAAATGAGGTATCTGAGGAATGTGGTTGAAGTAACAAGAAGAGACATGGTACGCAACCAGACGATACGTCAAGGCCTTAAATCCTACCCCCTGCAGACCCAAGTAGAACAGTCCCAATTAAGATGGTTTGGCCATGTCTGCAGAATGGGAGAAGATCGGATACCACGACAAGCATGGGAAACAAAGAGCCAAGGATCTAGACCCCGAGGACGACCCAGAGTCCGCTAGGAGGACAACATTAGACAATCTTTGAAGGATCGAGGACTAGAATGGAACCAGGCCAAGAGGAAGACAGCCGATAGGATAGTCTGGCGCTCTCTCTTCCAAACCTCTACACCTCACGGTAGAAGGGGAACGACTAAGTAAGTAAGTAAGTAAGTATCTAGTTTCACACAGACAGAGGAATATCAGAACTTAGCAGTCCACCCTTATGAGTCTAAGCTTGTAGATAATACAATCAGTCACTACTCAAGGATAGCATGTTCTCTGTGGAATTATATGTGTTATTTTTCCAGGCTCAAGGATAGAGCACCTACCATTGGACTAATAATAGCATACACCCCAGGAGGAAGATAATGGTTACAGAGTCTTTTTTGGACTAGCTCTTTTTGCTGCATAGACATTTTTATTGTCTGTTGTGTATCATACCTATTAGGTTTTCGTGATATATGCATTGATGTAATTGTTAACTTTGTAATTTGATGCTGATTTTGGGTGATATTTTTTTTAAGTACACTCCAAAGAGTGTTTTTCTTTAATAAAATAATCTTATTGGTTAATTCGCTTGTTCAAAGATCTTCGTCCATATCTATTATTGACTTGAGAAGCTCTTACTATTTCTCTGGCTATCAGTGAGAAAAAACAGAGACAGAGTGTGGGGAGTGCTTAAGAATACATGTGAGTTGTGAGGCCTGGAAAGAGGGACAACTTTAATATATCTTTTTCCAGGCTGTCATAAGATTCTCCCAAATCACGCACATTAACTGTGTTTTTCTCCTATCTGATTTGCATTTCACTAGTATAACTCATAATACATATTCTCCTCAACTCACGACACCCCAGGTAATTCAATGCTGATGGAGGTAAAAGCACTTGTTCTAAAAGAAGACTACGACGACTTTGTAATCGTCACCTTGACCTTTGTCCTTGTAAGAGTTTATCTATTTTCGCTCACCTTGAAGTTTATCATTGTGGCAAAGTGACTGTTATTTTTATTTTCAACCCGCCCGGTTTTTATTATTTTTTTATTATTAAGGTTGTGTCTTTTTTTCTCTTCTATTTTTATCAGGGTTTCTGATTTTTAGATGCTTTCATTTCTTGTCATGGTTCTAGTATTGTAGGATCAACCCCACCAACTCTTCTCTTTTCAGGGATGGGTGTAAACCCCTACTGGTGTGGCAGCGTACGATAGTGAGTCATTCTTATTGATAGACGGTCAGATAAATTTACGTAACATTGCGTATATATTTCAGCGGGCAGGCGGGCTTCGTGAAGAATTTATTCTTTGACCCCCCCCCCCCCCCCCCCCCCCCCCCCCCGTTCCAGCAGAGGGAATAACTCTTCGTCCCTCGTGGATTGGTAGTGTTACTGTTCGTCAGATGTTAAGATAATGTTATGATATTTAACTGGAAGCTCTTACGATTGGTTTCGATTATAATTTATGTAGCAGTCATGAGATTACGTCGAAGTGGGGTAGATGCGGTTTTTGGGAGATAATTCTAGATCTATGACTCATTGCGTCTGTCTTGCATCAGAAAATTGGCAATATATACAGGGCCTGATCTGTTAGTCGGGGCTCACAGTCCTGGATTATTATTGCCGTGAATAGTGTCAGACATAAACTCAGTCTGCCCGGTTAGTGGATATTCTGAAAGTCTGGGTATGTACGTAGACTAAAATTAGTGGTGTGTAGGAATTTTAGCTAAAGGATTTTAGCAAGTCAGAGTAAGCTTTCTTCTGGGATTTAATTGTATTTTTAGTCAATAGTTCGCCATCAATTACCTGACTTCTGCCAGTTTATTGTAAGTTTCGGTGGTAATGATACGAAGTAAAGCCAGGGAAGTTTTGTGTAAAATGTTTGGTGGTATTATTAATTAATATATATCTATATGAATTTGGGACCTACGGCTGATGTAGTACGGTGTAATATATTAAGAGTACCAGACTATGTTACGATAACTTTGGAGATAATAGTGGATGAACTCGGGAGTTTTATTTAACTAAAGTGGCCATGGGTATTTAAGTTAGTTGCTGAAGGATACGGGTGGTGAGGGGTGTTTAGTATTATGATATATGGTGTATGCAGTTGTGTGTAAATATTTGTGCTATTTTGATAACCCTCCATGGACTGTCTTTAATATAAGAATAGTGCTGGGGAATTATTTAGTAAACGTTATAACAATAGTTTTCCTGTGATCAAATTATACAAATTTTGTATTATCTATTCTCTTGTATGGGTGTGAGGACTGGACACTCACTGCAGATATGGAGCGCAGGATTCAGGCTTTCGAGTATAAATGTTATAGAAGAATTTTGCGCATTTGCTATAAAGAGCACAAAACAAATGTCTATGTTAGAGGGAAAATAAACACCTAGGCCACCAAGAACCACTTTTGTTAGTAATGAAACGTCGAAAGCTCGCCTGGTTTGGGCATGTAACTCGTCATGACTCCCTTTCTGTGACAGACGAACTCAGCTGACCCTGAAGCGTTGGGTGATATAGTACGACCCTTTGTAATGACCCCTTCGTATAGCATCAGTGCCCCCGAATATATTGTAACTTTTCGTCAAACGGGATTTTTTTCACCTGGACTCATTAGCTATGCAACCTTTCCACGCAGATGGTCAACACGTTTGCTGATTAATATGTGGACAGTTTATCTACCGTTCACTCTGGTCATCGCATTGATTTAAGGAGAGATTAAATCACGCCCACGGATATCTCTTGAGCAATCATATGCAGGTATTTTCATTAACTTGGCCAGTGGAGGGCGTTGCCAGCATCAAACGATAGTAGTGACCACGATCAAAGACACTGGGGGAGATCTCAGGAAGGACTGGCGGCATGCTATCAAAGGCAGTAGTGGTCCCTGAAACGAGCGACGCAAGTTTCCTGCCTGTATTTCGCATCTCGGTGTTAAACACGAAACCGATCGCAGTGGGAGCGAACGAGAAAGCCGGCGCAAGCAGCGAGCGAAGATACGAGAGACCAGGGGCGGCTTCTCTCTTTAGTCTGGCGGTCAGATCCCCAAAAGTCTTCTGAGATCAAAAAAGGTGTCAAAATTTCACATGTCCCCCCAATCTTGCATTCCAGTTGTAGATATACAGACCATGAAGAAATGCATGTTATCACTCGTTGGCCAGAACTTGACAGAAGCACTAGCGATATTGAAATCTTGTTATAGATTTTCCCCTTGATTTTCATATATATTTGCAGTGAATTCTATTCTGTGCAAAACGGTAAAATATAACTGTGTCTAGTGATCAGTGGTCTAGTTCATTCATTCTATTTCACTGAATATTGTGTTAATTTAAATTTATTAAATTAAACCATCTCTTCGATTTCACTGGATATTGTGTTAATTTAAATTTATTAAATTAAACCATCTCAATATTTCCCAGTTGTAAATGTAATGTTATACCTGTTATATTATTTCCAAAAATAATAGAGGCTTAAATGTTAAAGTAACTTTTAAAGTCATGAAGGAATTTATAATTAATAAATTTAGTTAAGTCCTATATATATAGATGTGTGTTTTAACCATTAGAACTCGCGCAGTGTTTTACCAAATACAGAATTAAATACGCGAGGGTATATATAGATAGTCTTAACGGGAAATTCATCGCGGTTTAGAATGTTATTTGATTATTCGGTATATTACATGTCTTTTTCTTTCATACAGAGTGATCGTAACCTTTGCGATCCCAGCATAAAGAAAGCAATAAAGAAATCATACATCTTAAAACTTCCAGAGATATTGATGAAACTTTTTTAAATTGTATTCTTGTGGCGGTCCGATGCGACCTAGCTATCATAATCACATGAAAGAAAGCCTACCCAAGAACAGTTCAATAAATCATCAAATTAACTTACAATCGGTAAGATAATCTGGAAGATGAACAGTGCCAGTAGCGATATTTTATTTACTGCTCTGTTGTGAGAGAGTACCTATTTACCTGAACTGTGACTTGGCCTATTTTTCCTCACTGGATTTAAACCATAACGGTCAGTTGCTATCATCACGCCTTGAAGGAATTTTACCTCCAGCAGCAAAATTAAAGAGACCTCATTTTCACCCCTGTATTGAATTGTGTCAGTGCCATCCCATAGACTCCTTTTATGTAATAAAACATAGGAACTCTGAGTCTTCAAGTCCGGCGATTAGTGGGAATATTCGCTATCAGCAAACCTCGCTACATCTGGGGCGGGACATCGAAGTACTAGACATTTTCACGTGTCAAGAGTAATTGTTGTTTATATAATTCTATGGATTGTCTGATGCTGCAATCGGTAAGTGTGTGTGTGGGTATATGAGTGTGGATCCTCACGCGCGTGCATGAATGACAGGAAATCTAATGGTTTTTGCAAATCATTTGTTAACTTGCCTACCGGGCAATACATTTTCTGTATACCCCGCATTGTTCCTTTAAGTGGGATATTTTGTTAACTCTGTTTAACCCCCTTCCTTTCAATTGCTTAGTAAAGGGAAGAACAATTTGGGATAACAGGATTTTTTTCTACCACCTAGTATTGTAACCCCTCTTTCAGAGTAATTAACTTCACTGTTAGGTTACATTACCTATGTCCCTGATAACTATCTATCTTTGGACTGGGTTCATCTTTGTCTAATAAGCGGGAAGGGCTTAGTCGATACCAATCTTCTTCACCCCCTCCCCACCTTGTTATTTGCATTTTCTGTACTTATGATAACTTTATGTAACACTTGATTTTGTTTGTGATATGATTTTTTTTGGTTAATAAACATCATAAACTAGTTAGCACTGTGTTGGAAATACCCAAAGCCCAACATTTCCCCTATTTGTTTAATATAGTTGTATCCACGTGCGTCTGTGTGTTTGAAGCACCAAATCGGTGTGAGCGCTGGTGTGTGTCTGGAAACTGGCAAATAATGGTTTGACCAGGAGGGATGAAGAGAAGATTGAGAGAAACGATTTGTCGTAAATAAGTCTGTCTTTACTCTCCCCAGCGCACTGTGAATCAACTAGTTACTCTTTAACCATTTCTATCACTGAGCTTTCATCATCATTCTCCACTCTAAACAGGACCACTATTTCTAAGACTCTTTCTCTCAAAATAAATTTACGACACTTTCCAAAACGATCCTCCAGGGAACAGTCGAAGGTAAACGGAGAAGAGGAAGGCAAAAAAAATCCTGGGCTGATAACATCAAAGAATGAGCAGGGCACGGTTTTTCCACACTTGTACGCATTGCTGAGGATAGAGAGCAGTGGGGGACCCTGGCTGCTGATGCTTCCACCATGGCACCCCTACGACACATGACGGGTTACAGGTTGAGATGAGATGATACTATCGGGATACAGCGAAGCGGTGTTGTGCCGTGTATCTGCCTAGGTCACGAGCTGGCCTCAGAAGCAATCATGTCAGCCCGCGTCTGTGTTAAGCGTAAGAGACAAGCTGTTGTCGGTGAAAGAGGGGGGAAGGGGTGAGCTGTAAAGTCTGACCCGAGGGCAGAAAGAGGGTAGAACATGAGGGCTTGTATTAAGTGGAGTTTTATTATGGTATGGGAAAGCGAGGTGTATGTAAATCTTTGGTTGTTAATGTGTTTGAATTTTGATTTCGTGAATTTGTGTATATAAGTTGTTATTTTATTTTACAGCGATTCACGGCGTTGTAGGTAACCCTAAGCCTGCAACGGACTGCCTTCTCGGAGAGGGAGGCAAGAGACATCAGTGTAATTGAAAAACTGGGTACGCGCAAAGTAACGGGCGCCCCTAGTTACGTCTGCAAGACGGAGAGGCATTGGGAATTTTCCTGACCTGAGGAAACATATACCAACGGGCTGATCACCCGTTTGCCAGTCACTTCGATTACGGAAACAACAGCAAATGGATTGATTTGCCGTTGCCCTAAAGACGCCAATAGGCGTGATGGGAAACAATGGCAAAGAAAACCTATCTGCTGTTGCCTTAAGACGCCACTAGGCGTAATGGCCACTGACTGCTTTGACGGTCGGTGGCTAAGGACGGAAGAAGAAAGAAGAGGAAACATATACCTCAGCATGGAATTGCTTAGAAATTGAAGCGTTTGACTCCTACGGCCCAATACAGAACGGGCTACGTTGCCTGGTATTGTTTACATACTGCCACAATAAAGCAGTAGGCCAAAACCCGAAGCGGTTTAAATCTTCGCTGTGTAAAGAATTGGGTGCCTTCATCATTGCTAGATCTACAGCCAGAGGCACAAATATATATAGTCACCACGGGCCCCTTCATCAGTTATTCTGGAGAGGAGAGAGGGAGATTATACCTCTCTAAATGCTAACGGGAGGAGGTACCTGACGAAGGGTAACGCATCTGGAGGAGGTACCTGACGAAGGGTAACGCATCTGAGCCTCAGACAAAGACGATAGCGTCAGGAAGGCACTGAACTGAAGTAGAGGGGAGAGAGTGGAGTTCGTTGTTTTTTCCAGGAACTGTAGAGTTAGATAGATAATACTTTGAGGGGAGCCTCTGAGTTAGTTCTGCAGAATTCAGTGGAGTAGGATTTAGTGGTGTATAAGTTAGTTGTGCAGGACCGTCAAGAGCGCCTTTGAGACATTTTATTCAGATTAGTTAATACGTCTTCCTCTGACTGGTTAAACGGGACAGAATGAAAACTAGTAGAGAGTAGTCTTGTGGTGTGTGGGACTCCACAGTGTATTTAGTTAGTAATAGTAGTGTTCAGGTGGTGGTGGCTCTTACTTAGAGAGACCCCCCCCGCCCGTTATATTTCTTTAACCTTAGTTGTTTTTCGTGTAGATGTGGAAGAGAGCGTGGTAATTTGATAATTGTGTCATTTATTAAATTGTTCTTTTTTTCAGGTTGTGCGAACTCGCACGTTATTGTTGTTTTTATCAAATATTTTTTTGTTTTAATAAACTATAAAATGTGCACTGGATCAGTTTGTCTTTCACTATACTGTACCTGTATTCTTTAACTGTACAGTTTTGTCTGTGGCTAGTAATTAGTGTAAACCTTATCTCAGCTGAGCAAGAATGGTGAGACAGTAGCTATAAAACAAGTCACAAGTGGCGAGGGAGAGTCAATCTAGGTTCTCACTCTTGAAGCTATAAGTCTCATCCTCCACAGTCACTTTAATTCTCATCTTAATCTATCTTCTCAGACTTTCCTCAAAACTGGTCTTGTCTCTTTACTCAGACAGACTCTTAATTAAGCCACTTCGTGACAATCATAGTCTTACTGCTATCCTCTTCATTTTCCTGGTAATTTGAAAAAATTATGATATTAGTGATAACACGATTTTCTGGCCATCACATAGATAAGTGTATGTTTCACACCGTTGATAAATGTCATTCTTTATGTATTAGTGATGGAATGAATGTTTGTATGTACTCGTCTGCTTGATGAGAGTAAGTGGTCAACTCAAACCTAAACACAGTGTAGGTTAACAGGTCGCCTTGTCCGGAACGTGTTGGGGCCCTGGCAAGGGATGTTGACGTTAAGTGTGAGTATGAATGTCAGTAACGCAAATGGGATAAATGGTTCTGTGGAGTTGACAAGTTGGTAACAATGCACTCATACCCTCACGGCTAGAAGTCAATGATAGCTGGAACTACTGTAGACGTTTTTAGACAGTTTAATGACACACACTCTGACAGCACGGTTGACAGTCATTGGAACAGGTTGACACAATAAATCATTGGATACTTGACCAAATGGGTGGCAACATCAATTTGGCAATCTCATAGCATGTAAATATAATTGAACGATAGTAGCACATATATAGTTCTGATTGTCTATCGTTTCATATCTCCACTGACTAATCGTATCAGTTTGAGTTAACAATAATAATGGTCATCACAATGCTCCTTTACAGACCCTCTGCTGACTACGTCTTTCAGGCTAAGTCTTTTAGGCTCTAACTTCAACAGGGTCTTTTTTTAAGGTTGACAATCTCAAATAACAAAGAGTGGACTTCATACAATGTAGGTCTTGGTATCGCCATCAGGTAATAAGATATATCTGTGTAACTGTACTTTTTCTCTTGTTGAGGTGATCACTGGCCCAAGACAGTATACATGTTGCTAGGTGTGTAGTGCGAGCGGATGATGAACTGAGTGTGGGTGCGAATGAAGGCGCGAATGTGTTTAGGCTCTTATGTATGTAGACCCTGCAACCCATACACTCACATGCAGTAGTCAAGGATGCTTGGACACTGCAGACACGTTTCAAAACATTTATTGACGAGAACACACATGGTATCAACAGGAACAGTCATTGTAAACAAGGTCATGCTGACCGGAAATCGATAGGTATACATTAGGCATTCAGCAAGCTGGTAAACATTTGAATATTCGTGCATGGTCAATACAATGTTCTTCAATAAGGACAGTTCGTGGCGTCGCCCTGGGATTACTGACTAAACGCGTCAGATACCTTAATCACTTTGACACATAGGTGCAACTTGGCATTCCCCGCCAATCGCACATTATCAGGCTGTAGTATAATAGCCGAAAACACAGGCCTCGTTCTGACGTCGGCTGTGTACTTCTGATAAGCAGGTTACCATCAACCCTGCAGTAATGCTTATTGTAGACATAAATATGCCGCCAATCTGCGGCTCCCACAATATATCTTCGTCACTGGATTTCTGGATGGTATGAAGACTAATAGTCTTGGATGGCTACCTTGAGCACAACATATAAGTTCTGAAATGGAGGACCGGTGAGCTGCAGTTCACAGACTAGGCAATCTTCTAACATGTTCTGCTACCGAAAGCATAGTAATGGAAAAAGTCGGTATTACCTGTAACCGAGTCCACAGAACTTAACAAGGAACTCTGCTGTCATTCCAACGCACAGAGATTCACTGGGGAAAACTGCCAGTGCAGTCACTTCGAAGATTCTCCCCGAAAAACACAATGGACTCTCGTCCCTTCAGAAACCAGGACCCTTCTCGGCTTGCCGGAAGTCTAACTCAACTCCCGCTTAAAAAACCCTGCCTATGGGCATACGCCCGAACTGTCTACCTTTGACCCTAAAGGTCAAACACAATGAATTAATAAACAAGGGAAGACAACCCCTAATCAACCTGACATCGCAGGTAAAGACACAATTATTCTTATGATAAAAACATAAGCAAATAACTTGACAGATGACTCCGTCAAAAATGACAGCAACAATCTGTTCTCTGACTGACGATTCAAACAGACCAACAGTGGGGTTCAAAATGGCGCTGGTCCCAGTGAGCGGCATTCATCCAAAAAGATCTCCTCACTACAAATGAAAGCTCCGTTCATTTGCTCAACTAATATCTTGGGTTTTCCATACCCGTAAGAAATGTTACATATGTCCACTCATAGTGCTGCTAGTACAGGAATCGTCTACATACGATCCATCAAATATATAAAGATGATATAACATCTATGATGTCGTTAGGCCTAGGTAAAGTTTTTTTAGAAAATGTTCCTTCTTTACCTTAAGTTCAGAAAATACTAGTACTAGCACACGCCATTCCCTCGGCGTAAAAAAATATATATTCTGGGAGAAGTATCGACCATTATAGTCTACTAAGAGAAACTCCTCTTTTCCCCAGAATCAATCACAATGACGAAAAACTTCGGACTCCCTTTTGTCCGACAGCCTTCAAGATTCGTCCATCCTCACGGAAGAGCCAACGACGAATAATCGTCTCATTGGGCATGCGCTAATGTTAACCTTTCAACTATATTCAAGTGGGGCGACTACATATTAACTTTCACTCGAAGCAAAAAATGAGTATTCGCCCTTTGACTAGAGTTCTAATCTTAGACCCAAAATATTATTACCAAATATTTCCAAACATAAGTAAACAAGTAAACAAATAAATATCTTCCTATATATATATATATATATATATATATATATATATATATATATATATATATATATATATATATATATATATATATATATATATATATATATATATTCCGCACAGTGGGCTGATCACCTGCTTGCCAACCAATCTGATTACGGAAACAATGATAGATTGTTTGGTCTGTTTTTGTTCCACAAAGACGCCACTAGGCGTGGTGGAAACAGCGATAGATTGATCAATTTGTTGTTGCCCTAAGACACCACTAGGCGTACTGGCCACATACTGCTTTGCCGGTTGATGGCTAAGGATGGAAGAAGAAGATATATATATTCATTGCCACCAGTAATCTGTTGGTAACAGACTACCGCAACCCCCGGGAAAAAAATGAAATTTTTTTTCCATCTGAGAGCAACATACAATAGGTTCACAACGCACGAATATTGCGCAGATGACTAATAAGAGCTATTTATAATGTCAAATTAAGGTAAAGTCGAAGCATAGATCGACTTGTGAGAATATATCTCAACATCTCAGAGAAAACATTTCTCTTAAGCATAAATATTTCCAGGGAGGTGCCACCAACGTATACCACAATGCTGGCAATGACACAATGCATATAACAATTTCATATTTAAGCATTATAAGTACATGAGTGACAAAGAAGAAAAATCATCAAAGAGTAGCGGTGAATATATATCAATGAACGTAGTGATAGTAGTGATACAATCACTATATTACAAATTACAATGTGTATTTATCTTGATATAGAAAAGAATAACTGTTGTAGAGTTGGAAGTGTTAAGAAGTCCAAGACCCAACAGTTAGGTGGAATCATGTGGGCATCTAGACAAAATGTCTGCCATCACATTATCTGATCCACGGATAGCTCGTACCGAGAAATGAAAAGGTTGAAGAGCAATTGCATATCGAGTAGACCTTGAGCTCTTCAAATTCTTACTCTGTATAGCCGTAAGAGCTTTCTGGTCGGTTTCTACTATGAAATGTGCGCCTAGAAGGAACCTTTGTAGTTTGAGAATTGACCAAACCATCGCCAATAGTTCACGGTCTAAAACCGAGTAATTCCTTTCTGCAGCATTAAGTTTTCTGGAGATATACATTACAGGATGCAGAGTTCCAGAGTACTCTTGCATTAGTGCCGCTCCAATCCCAGTGGATGAAGCGTCACTACGAAGAACAAATGTCTTATCTGTAGTAGGTAACACTAAAATAGGTGGTGTTGAAAACAAATTTTTAATCTTATCCAAAAAGGATTGGCATTCCTGTGACCAGTGGACCATATTAGGCGACCCTTTCTTTAGTAGTGTAGAAAGAGGTGCCATGATAGAGGATAGATTCGGAATGAATCTTCCATAAAATTGAATAAGACCTAAGAGACTTCGCACTTGCTTTTTAGTCTTAGGAATAGAGATGTTAAGTATCTTAGTGATATTATGGTCCTCTGTCTTTAGGAAACCATGACAACTCGATGGCCTAGGAAAGAAATTTCGCTAAAACCAATGCAGGCTTTAGAGGGTTTCGCTGTCAGGTTATACTCGCGTAGAGTAGATAGTAATTCAACTAACCCCGAATAGTGATCTTCCCAAGTATCGCTGAAAAGACAGATGTCGTCTAGGTACGCAATAACATCTGACCGATAAGATAGGATTCGACGCATCATGCGTACGAATGTAGCTGGTGCGTTCATAAGGCCGAAAGGCATGAAATTCCATTGAAAAAGGCCTCTAGGTGTAGAAAAAGCCGTAATTGGTTTGGCGCTTTCAGATAAAGGAACTTGCCAATATCCTTTGGACAAATCTAGTTTAGTGAAAAAATGAGATTTAGAAAGCCTAGTAAGTAGCTCTTCTAGTAAAGGCATAGGTTCAGCATCAAACTTCGTAACTTGATTCAATATGCGATAGTCAACGCAAAGACGTATGTTATTGTCTTTTTTTCGAACAATAACCATCGGCAAAGAATATGCAGAAGTGGATGGTTCAATTATTTTTAAATCTATCATCTCATCCAACTCCTTCTCAACCTGTGCTTGAAAATGTATAGGGATAGGGTAAGGTCTGACCCTAATAGGATTATGGTCAGTTAGAATAATGTCATGTACAATGACATGAGTTTGTCCAGGGATGTCAGTAAGGACATCCTGAAATGTTTGTAACATAGCCGAAACTTGTCGCTGTTCTCCTAGTGATAAATCCGGAGAGACAGTAACATTTTTCCATGATTCACTAGAATGAAGTGGAATCATCGGAAGCGGAAGATTAACATCCGAAAAACTTGTTTTCTCATCCTGTATCACGGACAGTGATGAGTAATGGCCATGTTGGACTGGTGAATCGTCCGTTGCCTGGAAAATAGGCTGTAAATATTCCGGACGTTCATGGAATTCCGTAAGCATATTGATGTGGAAGGTTTTATGCTTTCCATCAATATCGACAATATAGTCAACATCAGAAATTTTCGAGATTATATCATACGGACCTTTCCAAGAAATAAGAAGTCTGTTTTCCCTACAAGGTAGCAAAACAAATGCTTTGTCACCAGGACAAAGTTGTCGTAAGGTTCTTTTTCCTATTGGCAAATTGTCTTGCCTTCTGTTTAGCAAATTCAGAAGAAGAAGTTGCCAATTTGCATGCTTCGATAATCTTTTGTCTCAGCGCGATGACATATTCGTAAGAAGATTTTGTGTCATCGGTAATATTATCAGCGGTTATGAGATCATGAAGCAAAGACATAGGGCCGCGCGGTCGCGCGCCAAAGACAAGTTCAAAGGAAGAAAATCCTGTATGTTCATTGGGGACCTCTCTGTAAGTTTTTTTTTTTAATGTGTTTGCTACTTTTCTTTGTAGCACGCCCCTTTCAACCATCTACCATGTACATGGAGTTGTTGGTTATATCAGGACGTGTTTCCTTTATTGTAATATGTTTTTGTTTGTATTTATTTTATACTATATTATCTCTAGTCGGTATTTTTCCTTTTGTGGTTATAGTTCAACATGGTTTTTAAAAGAAATTCCAAAATATGCTATTTTCTAAGTTAGTATGTTTTTAATTTTCACTGGATGGTTTCTTTGGTTAGTCTGTATGTATCTGGGGCGAGTCTTTCACGAGTTTGGACTACTGACTCAAATCCTTATTTGTTTTTTATATGTTAGCTTTAGTTTTTGTAATATAGTGTTTTATTAACTTTTGCATTTCTGAAGGGGTTTTTGTGCCTATGAGATTTTCTACCCTCATTTCTACATTGTGGTTACTACAGTATGTCTTAATGTTTTGCCTCTGTTGGTCATATTTCTTGCAGTCCACCAGAAAGTGTCTAATTGTGTTTGGTTCTTGACACTCTTCACATGTGGGTTCCTCAATCATGAAATATCCAGTTCCAAGCTTGAGCCTCAGCAATTTTTTATTAATTGGTATTTTTAGTTCATCTTTTATTTGACATTTTTTGCTTGGTTTTTTAAGGATTTTATATGAGTGTCTTGCTTTTTTACTTTGGTCCCATGCTGTTATCCACTCTTTAGTTATTGCTTGAGCAATTAAGCTCTTAATTTCAAACTTCCCTAAGCCTACTTCAATTTTGTTATGGCTAGCTCTCCCCCCTTTGGCTTCTTTGTCTGCAAGCTCATTTCCTGCTATCCCCACATGTGATGGTATCCATGTTAGTGTTGCACTGCATCCTATAGTTTGTAGATATGTATTAACCTGTAGTATTTCCTCTATAATATCTGGCCTGCTACATTCATTTCTGTTTCTGATAGCTAATACTGATGATAGGGAATCTGTGAGAATGGTTACTTTTTTGGGTGGATTTTCTGCAGCTATTTCTAAAGCTTTTAGGATTGCCACTAATTCTGCTGTAAAGATGGATGTATTACCTGTTACTTTGTAACTTTTATAAATTTTTAATTTTGGTATTGCTATTCCTGCTCCTAATTGTCCTTCTTCATCTTTTGACCCATCTGTATATATAGTTAGGCTATTATTTATATACCGTTCTATGTACTCTAGTGTTTTACTTTTTGCTGAGATTATGTCGTTAGATTTATTTATGATCTTTGTTAAGTGGGAGTCAGTTTCTGGCACTTTTAATTCCCATGGTGGGATCTTTGCTTTATACAGAGCACTACTGTTTATTGCATTAAATAGGTCTGGGTATTGATCCACTTCATCCATTGTTTTCCACCCTGACGGGTATCTATTATGGTTTAATGGAATGTGGCCTATGTACTGGTTACCCCTATCAAAGGTTTTATGTGCTGGGTGAGTTGGATCTTTTGCCACTCTTGCCCAGTAGCTGAATCTCAGTTCTTTTCTCCTTAGCTCCAGGGGTATAATGCCTAGCGCTACTTCTAGTGCCTCTGCTGATGTTCCCTTTGAGGCACCTGCTATTATTGACAGTGCCTGGTTTTGGACTGTGTCTAGTTTTTTCTTATTGCTTGGGGCGGCTGATGCATAGACAACACTGGCATAGTCAAGTTTGCCCCTAATAAATGATTTATAGAAGGTTAACATGGTCTTATTGCAGGCGCCCCAACCACTTCCTTTCATATATCTTAGCATGTTAATAAGTCCCCTACTGCTTTGCACTAAAAGGTCTATGTGTTTGTTCCAGTTTAGTTGCTGGTCTAATACCATACCAAGAAATCTAGTTGATTTTGCTGTGCATACTTTTTGCTCATTAATGCTTATGTCAATTATATTGTTTTTAATTACACGCCCTCTACTGAAGATCATTCCTATGGTTTTTTTAACGTTTAGATTAAATCCCCACTTGTTCATCCAGTCAGATACTTTATCCATTTGCCTTTGTACTGTTTTATAGAGGAATGGGAGATTTCTTCCCGTTCTCCATATCGCAGCGTCATCTGCAAACTGGGATAAGTTGTTTTTTAAGTCTTTAAACTCGTCGCCTAGGTCGTTGACCATAATCGTAAAGATAGATGGTGATATTACTGATCCCTGGGGAATTCCATTCTGTTGCTCATACACCTCAGATCTATCATTGTTTATTTGTACCGTGAAGTATCTATCCTGCAGGAAGTTTTCTAGATAATTGTAGGTTCTGCCTACTATACCTAATTTCCTGATTTTGTGTAGTGCACCCTCCCTCCAACACTCATCATATGCTCTTGCTACATCAAGGAATATTGCTACTGTCTTTTCATTCCTTTTGAAGCCTGTTTTAACATCATGTTCCAGCCTCAACAGTTGCTCTATTGTACTATGTTGGCTTCTAAAGCCTGCCTGGGTTGGACTGTACAAATTATGCTTTTCTAGATGAAATTTTAGTCTGCTGTTGACTATTGTTTCTAGAATTTTTCCTAGATGCGATGTTAACGATATTGGCCTGTATGAGCTGACATCATGTGTTTCCTTATCTGGCTTTAGTATGGGGATGACTACTGCTGTCTTCCATGAACACGGTATTTTTCCCGTGTGCCAGATTTTGTTGTAGAGGGATGCAATCACTCTTAGAGTTGTATTTGGTACCTTTTTGAGGATTTCATAGCTCAGAATGTCTTCCCCAGAGGTAGTATTGGTTTTTCCTGCTAAAGCTCTTTCTATTTCATCTACTGTAATATCTGCATTTAAATAATTAGCATCCTGTGTGGTGTCCATATTTTCTCCTTTTAATTTTTCTAGCAGTGTCTTCCGCCTATTTATTTCTGCCTTATCTAGACTGTCTATTGAACTAACCTGATAGAAGTATTTAGCTAGTATGTTGGCTTTTTCTCTATCTGTTTCAGCTCTCTCTGGTATTTTAATTGTTGGGATTTTAAATTTCTTGTGGTTTCCTCCTTTAATTGCTTTTAGTTTTCTCCAAACTGTAGTTACTTGTGACCTATGGTTTAGTGTTTGACAAAATGTTCTCCAACTCTTTTCTTTAGCTCTGAATATTATTTTATTTGTTTCATTTCTTACTTTTTTATAGTTTGTGTAATTCTCTTCAGTTTTGGCTTTTCTATACTTTGTAAGGGCCCTCTCCCTCAATTTCAGTTGTTCTGAACATCTGTCTGTCCACCATGGTACTGGATTTTTATCTTTGTTTCTTTTCCTATTTTTACCTTTTTGTGTTGGTTTTAAGTGCTCAGGCATATTCCTGTTTGGTATATATTTTATTGCTATTTTTAAAATCTCATTTGTTATTTTTTCAGCAAATATATCTACACTGTTAGATTCAATTTGTTCTATGCTTAGTTTACTTAGCTCCAATTGGAAGGACTCCCAGTTTGCCTTTTTTAGGTTGAATGTAGGTTTCGAGCTTCTTGGACTAGTTCTATATTTGTCGTTTAGGTTTATTTCTATGGGTAAGTGGTCTGAGCTGGAGTCATTCAGTACTTCCCATTTAGCAGAGGCTAGGTTTGGTGTTATAATACTTATGTCTATTGCTGTATCTCCTCCACTGTTGCATGGGTTAACCCTTGTCACTGAGCCATCATTTAGTATGATTAGCTCAGCACTTTCAATGTAGTCCAACAGTCTTTTTCCTGCTGGATCATTACTGTTGTTACCCCATGCCTCATGGTGTGCATTAAAGTCACCTACCAATAATGTTCTTTGGTCTATTTGTGTGTTAATAGTGGCAATGTCCCTATCGGTTATATTACCCTTGGGGCTATAGATGTTTATTATTTTTAAGTTATCTGGCTCACTGTCTAATGTTATACTTATTCCTTCAATATTTTCTGTGTTGAATTGTTCCCAATTTAATATTTTGTAGTCTTCATGTATTAGAAAGGCCACGCCCCCTCCTCTTCCCTCAGGTCTATCATTTCTAAGTGTTATATACCCTTGGTAGTTCAGTTTCTGTTTGGAGTTCAGGAGGGTTTCTTGTATTGCAAAGATGGGTTTTGCCTCCTTATACTGTCCCATAAGAGACATCAGGTTCTTCCTGGCACCCCTACAGTTCCACTGAACTACTTTGATAGCTCTAGAGTCTTTGGTCCCCATTTAGTATGGTTAGCTTAGTTATGTTATTGTTTTTATTAGGTTCTTTGATAGGGGATCTACTTCTTTTGGTTTTGTTCACTATCTCTCATGTTCTCCACAAACTCATCATTCCAAGTAACCATTGTACTCCGAACTCTTTCTGCTATGTATGGTAGGTGTAGTTCCACTGTTTCCTTAAATTTTTCTTCCATTTTTTCGTCTGACAAAATAGCTCTTTCTCTCTCTATTTTTTTAAGGATTTCTTCATTAGCCTCTTTTATTTCTGTTATTGTTTTGAGGTCTCTTTCTATTGCCTGTTGTGCTATTTTAATTTCTTCTAATGCCTGCCTGGCTTGGGTGATGTTATGTTCTGTCTCTTCTGTGTTGTTTTCTACTTCGCTGTTGCTTATGCATGTTTTACTTTCATCTTCTTTCTGTATTTTTTCCTTTAAGTTTTGTACTTCAGTGGTTATTTGTTTTATTTGTTTCTTGATGTTGTTTTCTTGGAAGTTTTGAAGGTGGTTGTTTGCTTTCTGTGTTTCTTTCACTTTCCAGATTGGTGTGTTGGTTTCTAGAGCTTCTTTAAGTATGTATTTTGTCTCTTGGAAGACTGGACACCCCTGGTACCTGGCACTGTGGTTACCCTGGCAGTTTGCACATCTTCTGTTTTTATTTTCTTGTTTGTAGTCTTTGTCCTCTTTAGCCATTGTGCAGTCTCTGTGTTTGTGTGCTCCTGCACAGAAACTACATCTTGTTGCTCTTTTACAAGCATGCTGCATGTGACTAAAGCCTTGACAATTTGTGCATTGGATGATTGGTGGTATGAATGTTTCAGTCTTCCTGATTCTCTTGCAGATTTTGATCTCTTTGGGTATTTCTGTACCTTGCACACTCAACACTACCACTGATGTATTCTTCTGCAGCTTAGTTTTAATTCGTTCTACCTTTTCTATCTTAGTTTCTGGGTTTTCTTTCACTATGTTTGTGTGGATCTCTTCTTCTGTTAGGTTGGTATCGATGCCCTTGATTACGACTTTTCTAATCTCTTTGATCAGCTCCATTTGTATATTTATTTTATGTGGGAGTTGTACTTCTTTAGACTTTTCTTTCAGTTCATTTATTAGGACCTTGGCTTTTTCTGTGCTGTCAAACAGATTACTACACCATTGCTTGTTTTTTGTAATCTGTTAATAGATTTTTTGTCTATTATTTTTTCTAGGATAACCATGATTTTGTCATCGGGTAGGGCTCTCAGAGTGGCTTCTGTCCCTCCTACTTGAGTGATTTTAACTCTTCTTCTGTGGGTTTTTGTTTCCTTTAGGCTGTCCTCTGCACTTTCTTTGTGTTCTTTGGTTTCCTGAGTGCATTGGCCTGCATTTCCCTCTTTGTCCTTCCTAATGTGTTCTGCGGCTTTATTTCCTGTCGAAGGTGGTGTTCCATTGTTTGCAGCACCTTGCTTTGAAGTCAGAATTTCTGTTTTTTTCTCGTTGCTCTTTTTGTTTGGTCCCCTGTCTTTATTTACTTCAGGGTTCACTTTTGTTTTTTCATTGATGGTTTCCATTTTGCCCTTAATTTCTGTGTCCTTTAGACCAGGGCTTTTGTTCCTCTCATTTTCTGTCCGTTTTGATGTTCCTTCCTTGGTATGTCTTTCTGATGATTTGCTCCAAGCTTTTCCCTCCCCTAACTGCAATCTGGTTAGCATTATGTTGTACTTATTTGCCCTTATTTTTGCTAAATTAACACCAGGCAAGTTAATATATTTATTTATTTATGTTTTTTTTTTTTTTTTTTGTTTTTTTTTTAAATATAAATTTTAAATTATGTTTAGCTATCAATAATTAAGGGCTGAATAGTCCTACTACTAAGCTAGTAAATTTGAATTAAATTTGATTTTGTTCACGCGCGGCTCTGCGCTGAAAGATGCCTGTATTAATTACACAAAGAAAAGCAAGATGGCTACTGCACTTTACAAATGAAGACCACACGTGGTTGGCCTACCTGTGCTTATTCTATTTCACTAATATTTTATTTATTCCAATACCCCTATCAATTTTAGCTAACGTTTAAAAGCAATTAACGAATACTATAGGTGGTTAATAATATTTAGTTTAAATATGTTAGAGAAGAGAAAAAACTTATCTGAAATTCGTCTTTTGTAGCGTACTGAAAACTTTCACTGCACTCGAGAACGTGGCTGCAAATAGTGTAAGAGCTCTCGCGTTATCCTCTGTAAGCGAAGAGGGTCACGGGTAAAACCCTGTCCCAATCTTGAGGATGATCCTCAGTTATCTTCCATAGTAAGTTTTTGAGTGTTCTATTTAGCCGTTCGACCATCCCATTGGACATAGGATGATAGATACTACTCAAAGATCTCTCTATCTGCAGAGTAGACATTACTTGAGACATGGTATCCGATATTAGTTGGGTGCCATGGTCTGATAATATCTCTCCGGGGAATCCCAGACGAGAAAATATAAGCCAAAGAGCATCTGCAATGTCAGCAGTAGTAATGCTCTTCAGAGGAATAGCCTCTGGCCAACGAGTGCACATATCAACACACGTCAAGATAAACTGATGTCCTCTAGCAGATTTGATCTTAAATGGACCAATGATGTCTTTCGCCATTTTCTGAAATGGTCGAATAGGGATGTCTGCAGCCTGAATAGGTGCAGCATGGCGTGGACCTTTGGATTTGACCTCTTGACATACTTTACAAGATCGACAATAAATCCGTATGTCCTTGTTCACAAAAGGCCAAAAGAAAGCCGCAAGAACTCTTGACTTAGTACGGGAAAACCCATGTGACCAGCACACTGAGAGTCGTGTGCATGTTGTAAGATCTTAACTCTCAAATTCTTGGGTACAAGAATCTGAGAATGACTTGACTTAGTGGAGTCTTGCACCATACGTACAAGTACGCCATTCTTCATTGTAATCCAAGATTTACGCTTTGTATCTTTATTCAAATCACCTTTTGTTGCAAGAGTGAAGAATTTCTTTAGAGTCGGATCATCTTCTTGCTGTTTTATAAACGAGTCCCGAGAAATTACCAAGGGATCATCTTGGTTATGCACTTCATTATCTTCAGTAGATGAAGTTTGAGGCATATTAAGAGCTTGAGCTCTAGTGACTACAGCATTAGCAGTTTGCATATTTTGTTTTTCCCAAATGGAAATTTGTTGTGGAGTGCATTCTTTGACTCCGTGAATACGACCGATGATAAGATCAGCGATCGGATTCGGCAGAAGACATGCGTGTACATCTCCTGTAAAGAAAGGAGTAGCAATCTTAATGATAGCAGTAGAGTATTTCTCTAAGGTGCCGCCAAATGTTACACATTTGACTACTTTTCCTGTGGCACGAGAAGGATCTACAAGTGACTGCCTAACACCAATTGTGGTGCATCCAGAATCAAAAAGAACTGAGACTGGATTGTCGTTTACTAAACCTTTATGTAAGACAAGAGAACCTCTTCCATCATGCGCGACTGACGCAGGAAGAGCGGGAAGAGGATGGCCACAACTTAAAGTGGACACCGTAGTTGGTTCAAATAATGTTTTGCATTGGGGGCACTGAGATGCTCTCCCAAAAGCGGAACATGCCATATTATTAGCATCATTATTATCTTTAGTCTGCTTATAGGCTTCATGGGACTCTTGCTGTGCAGAGTTTGCCTGATAATGTGATTTATGTTTTTTTGTATTGTGATCTACCTCGATTATTATTGCCTCTGTAATCATTATTATTTCATCTATTGTAACCCCTATTTGGGTTTGAGTCATAGTTCTCATGGTTACCATTATCATATTCATTATAATGAGTATCTCTATAATTATGATCTTGTTGTCTCCATGATGGATGACTTGGATAGTTCCTATAATGACTTCCTCTGCGGAAATTCCTATAATTGTGACCACCCCTGAATCGAGGGCTGTCGACTCGTCTCCAGTACTTCGCAGCAGAACCCTGAAATGATTGGTTACCTTGGTTTTGATAACTATTATGGTTACCCTTTTTATCATACCTGTTTTGTGGTCCCTGAAATTTGTGTGAATAATTAGGGTTGTATGGTGTTGCTGAAGCAACTGGCATACTCTCCTTAATCTTAATGTTGCCAAAAGTCACGTCAGGATGTGCAGTGACGTATTGGGAACAATATTCTTCCATTTGTTTTAGTGTATTGGGCTTACGCTCATGTATAAATTCAAGGAATGGTTTATTTACACATGACATAATCTTATCTCTGAGCAACAAATCCACAAGTGCTTCGTATGTTTTTTCTGTTTTGGATAACTCAATCCATCGTGTAAATGTAAGACGTGCCTTTGCAATGAATTCTGAGAACTCTACTCCTGCCTCAGTGATGCGTGATGCCATATGATGATGGATGGTATCCGCATGTCTGGTTTTGTGTAGTGTGTAGATGTGTTCAGTCAAAACAATGTTCATGCAACAATAACAGGGCAATCCACATAGGACGTCAGTAAACTCACGACGTATAAAGTCAATGAGTCTTGAAACAGCCGTTGACGTTTTTCTTCATTATTTATTGTGGACGCCACAGTGACAAAATGGTTACGCAAATGTGTAGGCACATCAAACAGTCATTATCACAGCAACATTCAATACAGCAATAAACGGTAGACAGCATTACAATGATGAGTCAGATGCATGTTATATTTCAAAGTGCTGTAAATGTAGTCAGGTGAACAACTCCATCCTTTTCTATAACAGCCAGGAGATAACCAGATGTATGAGATCAGTTCACTCTCCTTAGTTTGACTTCAGCAAGACAGACACGTCTGCCGAAGTATAAATAATGTCCTCAAAAATATCCTCTAGATAATAAAGGTTTTCTAAACCTAGTTCATTTAACAAAGTAGCAAGTAATGGTCCTTGGTACATGCATCAACCGATGCAGTACAATGCAGCGACATGTGAGCTGGGAAAAAACATCTCGTGACGACGACTTTCGGAGACAGGCTATGAATCGAAATCGCTCACGACCCAAAATCGATAGAGTTAATGAAAAAGTCAATTTACCTTGCTTTCATGAAATACACAGAAATATCACGCCTCCCGACATGTGGGAAAACACTAGAGGTATTATCTCGAATAAACGAAATATCCATAAGAGGACTACACATCCCTGACAGAACAAAAATAGCGGAGATCCCCTCTTCAACGAGGCATCTCTTTCGCCATTCCAAATCGCTCACTCCCACTAGTGGTGGGCGGAAACCGATCGACAAACAACAAGACAAGTCATGCGCAGTCCAGCGCAAAAATGACCACAGCTCAAAACTTAACTGCATTCGATACCAACGCGAGAAGACAAATGCTTACCGAGAAAAGTGACTATAAATTTCAAGCAGTTGTTGCCCTTGCGTTATAAAACAGATATTGAAATAAAACGATGTTGCGAGAATTTATCACGCAACATATCACCACCTCCTCCCGATAAAAAAAAAATGTGGAACATATTTTTTTTTTTCAATATCAAAGAGCATGCGATAAGCGGCTCAAAACGCACGAATTATGCGCTGATAATTAATTAAATTGCCAAACAATAGGCTAATTATAGAGTGTCTGGTGAGGATATACCTCAACAGAAAAATAAATATGTCTCAAAAAATATTCACATCGGGGAGGTGTCACCAACACACATCACGTTAGCATGTAAACACAATATACGTATGCAAGTTACTATAATCATCATTAAACAGCATACTCTAATATTGTCTTTAAAAATGGATGTACAAATCTGATAGGAAAATTTAAATAGTACATTCTTTGACATGTAATGACATAAGTACATAGTAAAGTTAAACTACATGACGATCCAGGACATATGCTCTGGTATTCCGAGGGTAAGTACACAATCTAGAACTCGTAAGGTAAGTCCTCAGCTCAACAATGACATTCTGAGAAAGTACAAGCAATATAATGCTAATTAATAACTAATATGCTTCATAAGGTACAATACATTATTAATAATTGTGGCTGTTTAGTAAACTAACGGCCCTTATATTAACTACTCAGTCCTCCTCTATCATCTTAAAAAACGAACAGAAGAAGATGACAACAAAGCACGATAGTGTGTACATATAAAGTAAGTACAGATGTGCTAATCTATTGTAGAAATATAGGTGTGTTATGACTCTGTAATATATAGGAAATATAGGACAGAAGTATTAGTTGGAGTCATGTGGGCATCTAGACAAAATGTCAGCCATCACATTATCCGCACCACGGATAGCTCGTACCGTGAAGTGAAAAGGTTGAAGAGCTATAGCATATCGAGTGGATCTCGAACTCTTCAAATTCTTAGTCTGAATAGCTGTAAGAGCTTTCTGATCAGTCTCTAGAATGAAATGTGCGCCCAGGAGGAATCTTTGTAGCTTTAGAATTGACCAAACCATCGCTAACAACTCACGGTCTAAAACCGAGTAGTTCCTCTCTGCCGCATTTAGTTTTCTAGAAATGTACATAACAGGATGCAGAGTATTTGCATATTCTTGCATCAGTGCTGCTCCAATCCCAGTGGATGAAGCATCACTCCGAAGAACAAAAGTCCTATCAAGAGTAGGTAATCTTAAGATGGGAGGAGAAGAAAATATATTCTTGATTTGGTCTAGTGAAGATTGGCATTCTTCAGACCAACGGACCAGATTAGGCGAACCTTTCTTCAACAATGTTGAGAGAGGTGCCATGATCGAAGATAAATTTGGAATAAATCTCCCATAAAATTGAATTAAACCTAAGAGACTCCTAACTTGTTTCTTCGTTTTAGGAACAGAGATGTTCAGTATTTTGGAAGTATTGTGGTCTTCTGTCTTCAAGAGACCATGACCAACACGATGACCCAGGAAAGAGATTTCACCAAAACCAACAAAAGCTTTAGAAGGTTTTGCTGTCAAATTATTCTCACGTAGAGTGGACAGTAAGTCATATAACCCTAAATAGTGATCTTCCCAGGTATCACTGAAGAGACAGATGTCATCTAAGTATGCGATGACATCCGAACGATGTGACAGAATTCGACGCATCATGCGAACGAAAGTGGCAGGGGCGTTCATGAGACCAAAAGGCATAACATTCCATTGAAATAGACCCCTAGGTGTAGAAAAAGCAGTAAGAGGTTTGGCATGCTCTGCTAAAGGCACTTGCCAATAACCTTTAGACAAGTCAAGTTTAGTGAAGAATCTAGAATTAGAAAGTCTAATCAGTAGATCTTCTAACAAAGGCATCGGTTCAGCGTCGAACTTTGTGACCTGATTCAATTTGCGATAATCAACGCAAATTCGTATGTTCTTATCCTTCTTCCGGACAATAACCATGGAAGAAGAATATGGTGAAGTCGATGGTTCAATTATATTTAATTGAATCATTTCATCCAATTCCTTTTCCACTTGCGACTGAAAGTGTATAGGAATAGGATACGGCCTAACCCTAATTGGATTATTGTCGGTAAGAATTATGTCATGTTCTATGACATCTGTGTGTCCAGGAATGTCAGTGAGAACATCCTGAAATGTTTGTAACATCGACGAGACTTGTCGATGTTCGTCACCAGAAAGATTAGGAGAAACAGAAACGTTTTTCCAAGATTCCGTGGAATGTAATGGAACCACTGGAAGGGGAAGGTTGACATCAGAGAAGGTAGCTTCCTCATCCTGAATGACAGACAGGGATGAATAATGACCGTGAGGTGCAGGAGCATCATCCGTTGCCTGGAAAATAGGCAGCAAATAGTCCGGACGTTCGTGAAATTCCGAAAGCATGTTTATGTGGAAAGTTTTATGCTTTCCATCAATATCGACCACATAGTCAACATCGGAAATCCGAGAGACTATTGCATACGGACCTTTCCATGCAATAAGAAGTCTATTTTCCCTACTGGGGAGTAGGACGAATGCTTTGTCACCTGGACAAAGTTGTCGTAGACATCTATTCTTGTTAGCAAACTGCCTTGCCTTCTCTTTAGCAATTTCTGATGAAGCAGTTGCTAGCTTACATGCCTCAATGATCTTTTGTCTAAGAGCAATGACATACTCATATGAGGATTGAGTTTCATCGCTAATATCATCGGCAGTGATGAGATCGTGTAATAAAGACATAGGGCCGCGTGGACGCGCGCCAAAGACAAGTTCGAAGGGAGAAAATCCTGTGTGTTCATTAGGGACTTCTCTATAGGCAAAGAGAGCCGCGGGTAAAACCCTGTCCCAATCTTGAGGATGATCTTCAGTTATCTTACCAAGCAAAGTCTTGAGCGTTCTATTCAGACGCTCAACTAACCCATTAGACATAGGATGGTAGATACTACTGAGAGATCGTTCAATATGTAAGGTAGACATTACCTGTGACATAGTGTCAGATATGAGTTGAGTGCCATGGTCTGACAATATTTCTCTGGGGAACCCCAAGCGAGAAAATATCAACCAAAGAGCATCTGCGATATCTGTAGTAGATATGCTCTTAAGAGGAATAGCCTCTGGCCAACGTGTGCACATATCGACACATGTAAGGATAAACTGATGTCCTCTGGCCGACTTGACCTTAAAAGGGCCAATAATATCTATGGCCATTTTCTGAAACGGCCGAATAGGAATGTCAGCAGCCTGGATAGGCGCAGCATGTCGTGGTCCTCTAGATTTGACCTCCTGACATACCTTGCATGATCGGCAGTAAATACGAATGTCCTTATTGACAAAAGGCCAAAAGAAAGCCGCAAGGACTCTCGACTTCGTACGGGCAAAACCCATATGTCCAGCACATTGCGAGTCATGAGCATGTTGTAATATTTGGACTCTCATGCTCTTGGGAACAAGAATTTGCGAATGTGCCGACGTAGTCGAATCTTGTACCATACGTACAAGTACGCCGTTTCTCATTGCAATCCAAGATTTTCTATTTGTATCCTGATTCGGATCACCTTTCTTCGCAAGAACGAAGAATTTTTTTAAAGAAGGATCTTCTTCTTGCAATTTTATGAAAGAGTCACGAGTGATTACTAAGTGACTATCTTGGCTATCAACTTCATTATCACTATTCAGTGAAGTTTCGGGTGTTTGTAGAGCTTGTGCTCTTGTAACTACTGCATTTGTAGCTTGCATGTTATTATCTTCCCAAGCAGCAATCTGCTGTGGGGTACACTCCCTAACTCCGTGAATACGACCAATAATAAGGTCCGCAATAGGATTAGGTAAGAGACAAGCATGCACATCTCCAGTAAAGAAAGGAGTGGCAATGCGAATTACAGCAGTAGGATATTTTTCTAGAGTGCCGCCAAATGTGACACATTTAATAACCCTTCCTGTAGCACAAGATGGATCTACAAGCGATTGTCTAACACCAATAGTGGTGCATCCGGAATCGAAAAGTAGTGAGACCGGAGTATCATTAACAAGACCCTTATGTAGAATTAAAGAACCCCTCCCGTCATGCGCAACAGCAGCAGGAAGAGCGGGAAGTGGGTGACCACAACTCAAAGTAGTTATGGTACCCGGTTCGAATAAAGTACTGCATTGGGGGCATTTGTTTGCTCTCTCAAAGTCAAAAGCAGAACTAGTGACAGCGTCAAAGTTTTTACTATCAACAACATGATTACAGGCTCCCTCAGTTTCCTGTTGTACAGCATTAGCCTGCTGATATCTCTTTTTTTTGTGTTGAGATCTACCCCGACTATTATTACCTCTGAAGTTATCAGAGTTATTATTATCTCTGCAGTTATTATTGTCTCGATTGTAATTGTTATCCTGGTTCGAATTCCAGTTTCCACGATTACTATCATGTTCACATTGATGCGAACATCTATTTGTTTGGTTCTGAGGTCTTCGGCAGGAATAACCTCTATTACCATATCCTCTTTTGAAATGCCTATAATTATTAGGGTGATAGTAACGAGTACTATCAGGTTGTCTCCAATTCTTCGAAGAAGAATCACCATGAAATTGGTTTCCATGATTTTGACAGAAATTACCGCTGCCCTTTCTATCAAAATTTTGTTGGGATCTACGAGCAAAGTTTTGACCATACGGAGCTGCCGAAGCAACTGGTAAACCTTCTTTCACCTTAGAGTTACCCATGGTTATGTGTGGGTGCGCAGTTACGTATTGGCAACAGAAATCTTCCATTTCTTTTATTGTTTTAGGTTTACGTTCATGAAGGAAAGCAAGGAAAGACTCATTGACAGACGACATGACTTTGTCTCTAAGTATTAAGTCCATAAGTCCTTCATAAGTTTTTTCCGTCTTAGATAGTTCAACCCATCGTGAGAAAGTAATGCGTATTCTTGCAATAAACTCGGAGAATTCAACTCCATTTTCAGGTAACATGTTTTTAAATTGTAGACGATAGCCGTCTTCGTTAAGCTGATATTTCTTTAACAAAGCGGCCCTGACAACCTCATAATTGTTCTTGTCAGGTTCATCCACCATATTTAATATACTTAGAGCTTTACCTGTCAGTATCCCTGATAACTGATAAACATATTTTGCTTTGTCTATGTTATGAGCTGTACATGCTTGTTCAAATCTGTCCAGATAGAACATTATGTCATCACTGGAAGGACTAAATGTTGGTAACTTAATCTTAAAAGTATCATTATTAGCCTTACCAGAAGATGAACCCTTGTTTGAATCATTACCATTACTCATGCTCGTCAATTTCAATTTTTCCAACTCTAAAGCTAAGAGTTTTTCTTCATGTTCCATTTTTGCTTTCCTCTCATCAGACTCTCTTTGTAACTTCCTTTCTTCAGCTTGAGCCTGCATTTGAAGTCTTTCATTTTCAGCTTCTTTTTCAAGTCTTTTATTCTCAGCTTCTAGCTGGAGTTTTCTTTCCTCAGCTTCTGATTCCCTTTTTTGTTTTTCCATTTCCATTTGGAATCTCTTTTCATCCACCTGCATCTGCAGTTTCTTTTGTTCAGCTTCCATCTGCAGTTTCTTTTGTTCAGCTTCCATTGCTTTATCATATCGAGCAGTTGCAAATTCTTCTAACTTATCACCAGTCTTCCCAAGCAATTTACCCTGCTCAATAAAGTGCTCAAATGTAGACATGTTGTCTAACATATGAGTCCAAAACCTGAAATAATTAACTAATTTATTTCAAACCTAAGTGTAACAAGTCTTAATTAAGCACTTGTATATTCACATCACCTTATATTATCCCAGTCTCTGTGGGAAACAAGTCTCCAATCAAAGAACTTGTATATGAAATATCAGCACTCAATTCTTGATCATAAGTGCACTTCTCATTCAATAGTGCACGACACTATTCATCATTCATTTATCATCAGTGTAGTAGTAACAGTGCATTAGCATAGCCCATTAACTAATTACTATAACTGTAAACAATGACTATGTAAACACATGCAGAATGTAAACATTGAAAATGTAAACAATACAAACAATGTAAACAATAACAATGTAAACAATAACAAAGATCAGCAACAATACAAAAACTTTCGCAGAAATCAACTAAAAATAAAGCAGAAATTAATGAAATATCACAAAAAATGTGACGATATCTGCGATAGAATTAAACAAAATACATGACACCACAGTGTATAAACAAAAATGTTGTATGAAACTAAATTATAGACAAGAGTAGGCTAACAAATACAACAGAAGTCGCTTAGCAAATTCCAGTATCGGAAATTTGCAAACCCTACAGAAAACGCTCACAATAGACGACCTCTATGACGTGGCATAATCTAACGGAGACACCACCCAACCGAGAACCCGCTGAAATATAAACATATAAATATACAAATAACATATAGACATATAACATATAGAATGAGATGATACACAGAAGACTCAGCAGAAGTATAAGGGCACAGTTTACATACAAACAGGCCACTTAACTTATAGGCTTCCAATCGTAGAACAGCAGAAAAACGGATGTCAATCAACGTCCTAAAGAGCGAAGCTCCAACGATGATGGCACATCTGAACTGCTTCCACTGCTAACACGATGGTACAAGAGCTTCTGAAATACTGTGTGTTGAGTTGTTTCGGCACTTGACCTTCTAATCCAAAAGTAAGTTGATGGAAATCGGTACTTGGCCTTCTTCAGAAAACAACCCGTTTCAACCGGCACTTGACCTTCTCAAAAAACGACAGCACTGGAACCTTGACAGCAGCAACTTGCTTGACTTGCGTAAAAGATAACAGCAGTCCGAGTTATCCGGCAACATGTAACAACGCCGGGTACTGTCAAATTCTTGTTTCCGTCAAAAAGTTGAAATTTTGACTTTTACCGGGCAACGCCGAGTACTTTGAAAATTTTGAAGATGTTGACTGTATTGAAGAATGTTAATTTCTTGAAGGATGCTGATGAATTCTTGTTGAAAATGAAGTGGGTAAGGGACCCCGTGTTTGCTAGTACCAGAATCAAACCAGCTTATGGCCACCAAATGATGCGTGATGCCATATGATGATGGATGGTATCCGCATGTCTGGTTTTGTGTAGTGTGTAGATGTGTTCAGTCAAAACAATGTTCATGCAACAATAACAGGGCAATCCACATAGGACGTCAGTAAACTCACGACGTATAAAGTCAATGAGTCTTGAAACAGCCGTTGACGTTTTTCTTCATTATTTATTGTGGACGCCACAGTGACAAAATGGTTACGCAAATGTGTAGGCACATCAAACAGTCATTATCACAGCAACATTCAATACAGCAATAAACGGTAGACAGCATTACAATGATGAGTCAGATGCATGTTATATTTCAAAGTGCTGTAAATGTAGTCAGGTGAACAACTCCATCCTTTTCTATAACAGCCAGGAGATAACCAGATGTATGAGATCAGTTCACTCTCCTTAGTTTGACTTCAGCAAGACAGACACGTCTGCCGAAGTATAAATAATGTCCTCAAAAATATCCTCTAGATAATAAAGGTTTTCTAAACCTAGTTCATTTAACAAAGTAGCAAGTAATGGTCCTTGGTACATGCATCAACCGATGCAGTACAATGCAGCGACATGTGAGCTGGAAAAAACATCTCGTGACGACGACTTTCGGAGACAGGCTATGAATCGAAATCGCTCACGACCCAAAATCGATAGAGTTAATGAAAAAGTCAATTTACCTTGCTTTCATGAAATACACAGAAATATCACGCCTCCCGACATGTGGGAAAACACTAGAGGTATTATCTCGACTAAACGAAATATCCATAAGAGGACTACACATCCCTGACAGAACAAAAATAGCGGAGATCCCCTCTTCAACGAGGCATCTCTTTCGCCATTCCAAATCGCTCACTCCCACTAGTGGTGGGCGGAAACCGATCGACAAACAACAAGACAAGTCATGCGCAGTCCAGCGCAAAAATGACCACAGCTCAAAAGTTAACTGCATTCGATACCAACGCGAGAAGACAAATGCTTACCGAGAAAAGTGACTATAAATTACAAGCAGTTGTTGCCCTTGCGTTATAAAACAGATATTGAAATAAAACGATGTTGCGAGAATTTATCACGCAACACTCAGGCACCATAATCTTAAACAAAATACGATAACCTTCTTCTGTCAACTGATATTTTTTTATCAAGGCTGCTCTAATAACATCATAATTATCCTTATCAGCCTCTTCTACCAAGCTTAAACTTGTAAGAGAATCACCTTTCAAATTTTCTGACAACTGATTAGCATACTGTGATTTATCCACATTATGAGTTCGACAGGAACGTTTAAAACGATCCAGCCAGAATGTAATATCGTCACTGGAAGGATTGAACGGTGGTACCTTGACCTTATAAGTAGAAGGTTTACCATTATTACCAGTTGACTGATTAACATTACCCATGTTTGTCAACTTCAATTTTTCTAACTCAAATGCTAACAGTTTCTCCTCATGTTCCCTTTTTGCTTTTCTCTCCTCGGCTTCAGCTTCTCTATCTAATCTCTTTTGTTCAGCTTCTCTTTGTAATCTTTTTTCTTCTTTTTCCTTTTCCATCTGGATTCTCTTTTCCTCCACCTGCATCTGTAATTTCTTTTGTTCAGCTTCCAATTCCATTTTTTTCTCCTCAGCTTTTAGTTTTCTCTCTTCAGCCTCAGCTTTTTGTTTTTTCTCTTCATCCTTCTGTGCTTTGGCATAATGAGAAAGTGCAAACTCTTTTAACTCCTCAGGAGTCATCCTAAGGGCTCTCCCTTGCTCAATGAAGTAGTCTAAAGTTGCCATAATATTTAATAATATGTGGCTATTATCACTGAAATAACAAATTAATTCAACCAAACAGGAGCAAGTTTTTAACAAAAACTTGTATAATCAGCTCCCTATATTCTAATCTCTGTGGGAAACAAGCCTTTAAATAAGGTCTTGTATAATCAACTGTGTACCTCTAATAATAGCAATTAATCATCAGTTGATTCTTTCTCATAAGTTCACTACACAGCTAGTAGTGTATGATCAAGTATATTTTATATAGCATATGTCAACCAAGAACACACACAAAGGACAATCAAGAAGGACAATCAAGAAGGACAATACGAAAACATTCGCAGAAATCAAATAAGTTAAATCGAAAAACAGAAGAAAATAATCACAGAACCTGTGATGATAACTGCGCCGTAATAAACAAAACAAATAACGCCACAGTATATAAATATAAAGATGTATAAAACTGAATGACAGGAAAGATGAGACCTACAATTATACAAACAAATCAAAACAAAACCAAAGAACAGAAAAAATATTACAAAAACAATGATTAGTACAGTCCTCACAGCTAACAAAAAATAGCAACAAATTGTCGCTAGCAAATTTTCAGTTAAGAAAATTGCCTCCTACAGACCACTAATATAAGCCCTCTGTTACTTGGGAAATCTTATATTAGTCACCTCACCAACCCCCCACAGAAATATACATGAATATCACATATAAACATGTAAACATAAATACATATAGCATAAATACATATGTAATATAATGTAATGTGTTGCAGAGAAATGTGTTGCAAATAAGGCTCAGTTTTACAGAATTATGGTATAGTTTCTAATCAAAATAAACTGCCACTTTTAATAAATAATCACTACTGGCCAAAACTATTACAAAGTTCAACAATGAGCTGTGCAGGAAAATCCCCCGTTGATAAGTAGGACTTCTCAATTCGGTTGCACTGTATCTCTTGCAAACACAGTCAAATATTCAATCTAACACTGATGTGTACTGGTGTCTGTTCTTATCGAGCAAAATGTCAACAAGCGCTGACCTAGTTACTGCATACGCTGACAGGACAGGTCAAGCTGACATCGACTGTAGAGTTGTACTGCTGTAAGGTGTACGTGTGTCGTAACAGGCCACAGGAAACGGTCTGGTATCAGTAGCTGACTTCCATGTGGTGTCTACTGTGCTGGTTAACCCAGAAAGCTGGCCTACCACATTGATAACACGATTTTCTGGCCATCACATAGATAAGTGTATGTTTCACACCGTTGATAAATGTCATTCTTTATGTATTAGTGATGGAATGAATGTTTGTATGTACTCGTCTGCTTGATGAGAGTAAGTGGTCAACTCAAACCTAAACACAGTGTAGGTTAACAGGTCGCCTTGTCCGGAACGTGTTGAGGCCCTGGCAAGGGATGTTGACGTTAAGTGTGAGTATGAATGTCAGTAACGCGAATGGGATGAATGGTTCTGTGGAGTTGACAAGTTGGTAACAATGCACTCATACCCTCACGGCTGGAAGTCAATGATAGCTGGAACTACTGTAGACGTTTTTAGACAGTTTAATGACACACACTCTGACAGCACGGTTGACAGTCATTGGAACAGGTTGACACAATAAATCATTGGATACTTGACCAAATGGGTGGCAACATCAATTTGGCAATCTCATAGCATGTAAATATAATTGAACGATAGTAGCACATATATAGTTCTGATTGTCTATCGTTTCATATCTCCACTGACTAATCGTATCAGTTTGAGTTAACAATAATAATGGTCATCACAATGCTCCTTTACAGACCCTCTGCTGACTACGTCTTTCAGGCTAAGTCTTTTAGGCTTTAACTTCAACAGGGTCTTTTTTTTAAGGTTGACAATCTCAAATAACAAAGAGTGGACTTCATACAATGTAGGTCTTGGTATCGCCATCAGGTAATAAGATATATCTGTTCTCTGACTGACGATTCAAACAGACCAACAGTGGGGTTCAAAATGGCGCTGGTCCCAGTGAGCGGCGTTCATCCAAAAAGATCTCCTCACTACAAATGAAAGCTCCGTTCATTTGCTCAACTAATATCTTGGGTTTTCCATACCCGTAAGAAATGTTACATGTGTCCACTCATAGTGCTGCTAGTACAGGAATCATCTACATACGATCCATCAAATATATAAAGAGGATATAACATCTATGATGTCGTTAGGCCTAGGTAAAGTTTTTTTAGAAAATGTTCCTTCTTTACCTTAAGTTCAGAAAATACTAGTACTAGCACACGCCATTCCCTCGGCGTAAAAAATATATATTCTGGGAGAAGTATCGACCATTATAGTCTACTAAGAGAAACTCCTCTTTTCCCCAGAATCAATCACAATGACGAAAAACTTCGAACTCCCTTTTGTCCGACAGCCTTCAAGATTCGTCCATCCTCACGGAAGAGCCAACGACGAATAATCGTCTCATTGGGCATGCGCTAATGTTAACCTTTCAACTATATTCAAGTGGGGCGATTACATATTTACTTTCACTCGAAGCAAAAAATGAGTATTCGCCCGTTGACTAGAGTTCTAATCTTAGACCCAAAATATTATTACCAAATATTTCCAAACATAACAAGTATACAAACAAATAAATATCTTCCTATATATATATATATATATATATATATATATATATATATATATATATATATATATATATATATATATATATATATATATATATATATTCATTGCCACCAGTAATCTGTTGGTAACAGTTAGAATATCGTGCTTTTCGCAGTGATGATCACAAACATAGTGGTGATGGTTCTAGTGTTATAAATATTCTTAGTGAATGTAAAGACGGAGTTCAGGGTAACCGGGTATCGTAATCAGTAGTGAAGTTGAAATTTATAAAATAGGGAAGTCAAAACATAACTTCTTGCTTATTTAGCATATCACATTCGATTTCAACCGTGGCCAAAATGACAGCCACTCATAACCTCTGGTGTAGGGTAGATTTTATTATTATTATGAAAATTAAATGTGTTTTGTATGGCTCGTATTATGAAAAATAAGTATAGAAGGCATGTATTTTTCAGAAATGGATTCTGTAGTTCTAGCTGTTTTGTGTATTAATGGCAATTATTAATATTTCTGTGGAAAGTAGCACCAGAAGACAATGTTACAGTTTATTATCCCTGGAGTAATCAAATTTGACATACATATGGCGGCTAATATGGTGTTGTGCGAGGGGGGTTAGCAGTCTCATCATATAAAAAAAAATATCACAGAAACCACGACTGCAAGAGCATATAAATGGTTGGTACAGGTTTCTTGCACGATGACCAGCCACAGTTGTTGTCACCATGCTCCGTAAGGAGCGTGCAGGATAGTGATGATAAATTTGAACGATATTATGACTTTCCCGTGAGAAGGAACAAATAGATAGAAGTGAGTTTACAAGAGGCTTCTGCTGCATGTTTTGTCACTGTGATATCCAATTAGTCATAGCACAATGTGTCCAGAATTATGTGATAGGCCAGAAAAGCGCCAGTCTCCATGTTTTGGGTTTACGCCGTCACCGCATACAAAGAGCACCCAATATCCCAATGCGCCTCCGCGGTGTGTAAAAAGAGTCCGGCGTAAGAGCGAAATAGTTCTGTTGATTGCCTGTAGAAGACGTGAAACGAGACATGCAGAGTTGGCAGATGTCGTCTGCAAAGACATAGGGACACCTTAACACATGAGCACTGACTAGTTTGTTCGTTAGCTTGTTGGTTTACTCTTTAATATTCTTAATGTCATTGACTGGACCGTTTAAATAAATACAACCCCTGCTTTATTTATAGAGTTTTATTAGCGTAAGGGTCTAGTGCGAGTGTGAATTGGCGGAATATCCATAACACAGATCACTTATCTCTAAACCCACATCTTCGCCCACCCTATCACAATTACACGAAAGCTGCAGTTATCAACCCACTTGACGTAACAAACAACGAGTGCTAAACAGCTCAACGATATCAAAGCACTGCCGTCCTAGCTCGGTGATCGATCCCCCTTTGAAGTGGGATTTTTTAGACCGCAAACGGCTCCGGGGTCGACCCAGCCTCCTGAATTGCGTACCAGAGCAACTATGGAAAGGTTAAGGCGACCGGAGTGATGCTGACCACATCACCCCTAGTATGGTCAAGAAAGTATGAGCCTAACACTATATTCCTAATATGCCTCAATGGGTGTGTAACGGGATCGCTGCAGTTATCAACCCATGTCGTAGATTTTAGATAGGAGAATTAAGACTTGGGTTGGTCCCTTCTGAATAGGTTGGAATGAGTGAGAGTCCCAGTGTGAGGTAGTAAAATGAAATAGACTTCCACGAGTGAGATGATAGAATCGTGATAGAGGCTGTCTTTGAGATGCGAGAAAATCTTCTCTCTCTCTCTCACCTATCTTCTACGACAGTTTTAAAGTAGTCAGACAGTCTAAACACAGATATATATATTACATATATTTCTATCTACTCACGGGCACGCACATACACTTGACGACAGTTAAACAAACAGACGTGGGAATCTATAACAAATGATTATATATATATATATATATATATATATATATATATATAATATATATGTATATATATATATATATATATATATATATATATATATATATATATATATATATATATATATATATATATATATATATATGAACGAGCTGACCAACGCACTGATTTAGTTCAAGAGATATTTTTTTTTAATTATCATCTAAAAAAAAAATCTTCTCACAACACCAAAAAATACATCAAGGAAAAACATATACAAATAGTTATAAAATTCAAGAAAATGCTACAAGGATGATAACCCGTTAGAATCTTACTCTAGGTTTAGCCCACAGCCCCGTTAAGAGAACAGATGATGGCCCAAAGAGTTATAGATACATAGGGTTGAGTCTAAGAGGTTTCTTTCTTTCTCGTAAATGTATGAACAGAATTTGATAATCTGATCTAGCCTAAGAAAAAAGAAACTCTAGCATTTGTAACAAATTCTGCAGATTAAAAAAATTTAAGATAGCAAATGGGTGACAATAATACACCGGTAAAATAACACTCTGACTTGTGTACTCTCATTCATTCAGCCATGGCCTTGCTCACACATATATACTCACAACTTTGCTCGCTGCCTCTGGGAACATAATAATTCTAGGACCTTCACACAGACCCGAAAATGCAGTCATCGACCAAGAAATCCCCAGTTCCAAAAGACGTACTGAACTTTCTGTCTCCGGGAACGATTCCTTTGGTGTTCTAATTTTTTCCCGAATGTCTGATTAAGTCACATAAAATTCGTCCAGGCACGAAAGTTAGCAGAGCACAATGTCATTAGCTTTGGATTCTAGGATTTAAGAATGTCAGATCGGTGTCTTCTTTCAGGAAGGTACTATATTTGGTCATTTGGGCTTACCATCAACACGGGGAAAACAGAAATCATGTACCAACCAGCTCCTGGCACAATTTATACTGAGCCAGTCATCAAGGTAAATGGTGAGAAACTGAATGTTGTGAACAGGTTCACATACCTTGGTAGTACACTATCCCAGAACATCGTCATTGATGATGAGGTGAACACCAGGATCTCCAAAGCCAGCAGCACATTTGGCAGACTATACACCAACGTTTGGCATCGAAGTGGCATTAGTCTACAGACAAAGCTGAAGGTATACAGAGCTGCGGTGCTTCCAGTGCTGCTTTATGCATGTGAAACATGGACTGTATACAGGCGCCACGTAAAAAAGCTCAACCACTTCCATACAGTCTGTCTCAGGAAGATAATGAACATCAAATGGCAAGACAAGATCCCAGATACCGCCGTTCTTGACAGAGCTGGTATCCCTAGCATCGATACTATTCTGATGCAGTCACAGATTCGCTGGGCAGGTCATGTAGTCCGCATGCCAGACCATCGACTGCCAAAGATACTCTTTTATGGTGAGATGCAGAAGGGTAGACGCTCCCATGGTGGCCAGAAAAAGCGCTTCAAAGACACGCTTAAGGCTTCATTAAAAACCTTTGACATAAGCCCTGACACATGGGAAGCTGCTGCGCAAAACCGAACTGCCTGGCGCACATCTCTTCGTAAAGGTGCAGCGGCATGCGAATCTTCCAGAAGAGCAGCAGCGGAACAGCGGAGACAAGCTAGAAAAGATCGTGAAATAAAACCTTCACATGAAGCAAACATTCCCTGCCCACACTGTCCGAGATCCTTCCAGGCCCGCATCGGGCTCATCAGTCACCTTCGTACTCATAGACTATCCTAACATCCTAATAATTGGATGAACAGAGTGGTCTTCATCACTTGTGATGGACGAACAACAACATATTTGGTCACCACAATACTAGTCACAATCTCTGTCGGAATGTTAATGTTATTCTTGTAATATTTTCGCCGCCAGGCAGCATGTACATTTAAATTTGTGGAGCAATATGAACTGGCTCAAAAGCCCAATATATATTTCTAGTCTTTAGAAACCGTTAGTGGGATTGCTATTACTGTCTCTCTCTGATGGCATATGCATTGTCAGACCAGTGTTACTTGAAACAAAAAAGCCCACGTGGTTAAAGATAGGAACTGTCTATGCTTCACACAAATATGTCTCTTTACTAAACGCTGGCAAGTTGGGTACCACCGTTTCACTATATAAAATGGAAAGAACACATATCAAATAATTTACATATATGTACTCAATATAACTTACATTTTACACGACAAGCCTACAGCTTGACTTATATTTAAAACTTCCCGTGAAATAAGTTATATTAAAATCAATCATCAGGAATTAGGAATATCTTCGTATTCCGTCAATATTCACTGATGTCGCATCTAGCATTTATAAGTTAGTTATTAAAACAGTTTCGACTGAGTATTTAACAGTTAAATTAAACTCATTTCAGCTACTTGTTTAGTAAGCTAAAAATATAATTTATTTTGTATTTCCACTGCAACTCGTCGATTAAAGAAATAACAAACTATCAAAAATATTCACTCTGCACACAGAACTAGTTTAAAATGAAATCGGCGATTATAACCCTTAATCACTTCACAAAATACTAGAGACCTATTATCTATAATATTTACCTCAAACACAGAAGTACTAAGAACCTTAAACCACTTCGACCAAACTAAAGGCCATCTCTATTTACAGAGGTTATTTAGAAATCGAACGAAGGCTGTTCTAGTCTAACTGCAAAGTTACTGAGTGAAATGAAATAGTTTCAAACGTGGGTTAATATTTTAAACCAGACAAAGGATGAACTATCTCCCCCGCGCCGATCTCTCCCCCTTCTCATATCAGCTACGTTTAACTTAGAGGCGTGTCGTAACTGCCACCAGTGCGATTACGCACCTGCGGTAACAAACTGACCGGGAAAAGCGCGTGTCAGTAGCAAATCTCACACAACCGTCTGAAACTGCGACTATAAGGTGTAAATATTCGCTCCTACTTAAGCGTTCGGCCGATGCCACTCGTTGTTGACCGGTGAAAATGCAGACGGATGTCGGCTCTCTCCTAGCATTCTCACGCGTTTACGTCGAGAATCTAACTCAGGAGTGTCGTGTCATCTGAAGGTGCAGACCCAAGTCGGCTCGATGTCTGAGATGGACTGCAACTAAATCGCACTTCACGTCTGACTGACATCTATGTAATAGAATTACGTATCCCAGTATGAGAAAAAACACAAGGTAAAGTTTGAGAATACTGAAGAAAATATTTTTCGCAAAACAAGTGATGCGAAAAATACAGGAAAAAAACAAGTAAGGAAAGATAATCTCTCCATAGAAAAAAAAAAAAAAAAAAAAAAAGCGAGTTGCGTGATACTGTGGTTTCCGGTGCGCCTTCTGGCCCAGTATCTATGACTTTAGCACCTGTTCAATGGGAGAGTCTAATCGACAAATAAGAGAAGACTCTAGGCAGAAATATGTCTCCGACTATATAAGGAAAAGACGATGGTCATATATCGGTCATGTCCTACGAATGCAAAACAACAGAATACCACTACAGGCGCTCACTTGGGTTCCTGAGGGTAAGCGGAAAAAAGGAAGACCAAAAGAAACACTCAGAAGAACAATAATAAGAGAAGGAAGAACGTTGGGCCTAAATAATGTGCAAGAGCTAAGAGGAGTGGCGTCACAACGAACAACCTGGAGAGCACTGGTTTCTGCCTTATGCGCCGTGTTTGGCGCTTAAAGAATTTATTATTATTATTATAATGGGAGAGTGGGCTCATCCCTAAATCTGTTTATGTTCCCAGTAGTAGACTATTCGCAAGCAGCCTGGGGGTGTCACTGCTCTGCGCGGACCTTGTTTACCGAGGCGGCGTCCGAGCTCGTATGGTGAAAATATGGTTGCGTTATCTTCAAAATAGCCCTGTCTTTCCCATGGCTTTTCTGCCATCCTGCAACTTTGAGTTAGGGAGTTCTGAGCTCCAGTCTCTTTCCCAGGCATTTTATCCTGGCCTGGCACGCATACAGAGGACCCCACTTCTGGTTCTAAGTTAGCAGTTGGGGATAGGTGGGGTAGCACACTGTGCATTCCCCGTCATCCAGGGGGCTCTCCAACTATGCAGAGCTTGCACAATGCTGTGCTCTGGTTCTGGGCTCTCCCAAGGAATCCTCACGTCCTGCACAGAGCCACTTCCAGATACCCACCACCTGCCAACCCTCCATTGTAGAAATCTCCTGCATGCGGCCATCCAGTCAAGAGCCAGTATTAAGTCTGGTGCCCAAGTGATCCCCCCAAGCTCAGTGTGCAATGCTGGGTTCTCATCATGCTGCAACACAGGGGGGATTGTGATGCTCAGCCATCTCTCTCAACTCTGCACCGATAAGTGGCATCGGGGACTTAACTGTGCCTCAGTACTGGGAGGCCCCGTTTCCGGGTACACCACACACAGCCAATTGAGGCAACGGTCGCCGTGGGCGTGTCTTCAGTGGGGAAGTTGTGGAGTCTTCCTGTCCATGTTCTTGCACATCCTAACACTGCCCGCAAGACATCGGAGGTTTGGAGAGTGGCCTTCTCTGCTTTTTTGAGCCAGGGTGGGCTCCCCGGGCAAGTCTCGATGGGGATCGGGACGTGTCCACGCGCCAGTGGGCCCAGCATCGGCCGCATCTGATGGAGGACTTGCTCTGCCAGGTTTGATGTGGATTTCCTACCGCCCCGGGTAGAAGCCAGAAGTGTACTGTGCCAGCTCTGGGGGAGATAAAGGGGGTGTTTCTGCGTCTCCTTGTGATACGTAGCCATGGCAGGGCTCACAGTGCTCTTTCCCCGCCACCAAATTGCCTGCTGGTTACGCCGAGTTCTCCGAGGCTCTAGGCATGTGACCAAGAGTTGAAGGCAATAGGATCGTCAAGTCCTGAGTCTCTGTGCCTGTACGATGGGTTCCGATCTTCAGGGAGCAGTCCACGCTCGTTCCCACTTCCAAGACTTGTTCAGTATCCATCTGGCTCCTTCCCACCCACAGAGGGCGTGTACGGTGTAGTGCACCGGTTTTATTATCGAGGTTTGCTCCTCTAGATCCGTTGTGTTTAGCCTGAGGATTCGCACCCTCAGTTACCAGGACTACCTCGAGGAGGGTGTGGCTCTTCACCACGCACAACGATCTTGGGGTATGAGAGGTTTTGCTAGGCCAAGAGACTAACACCGCAATGGTCGCTCCTTTCATGAACAAGAATTCACTAGGCCTAGGGTGAAGCAAGGGGGGAAACCCACTACCCACAACACCAGCACATCATACCCCCTGTCTGTAGACTTTGCCCCGGAAAGATAATAAAGTAAAGGATGCGGGTGAGAGAATAGGAAGAAGATGTAGGCAATTTAATGATCAAAAGACCTACGTGACAGGACGTCCCCCCTTTAAGATATGGAAGCACTCCATGTCTACGTTATGGAATTAAATTTCCTATAACCGTAGCTTCGGGGTGTCTGTCTTCTTCCCTCTCATCTTCCCCCTCCATCTCTCTCCAATATCTACTCATGAAGTCTGCCCCGACGTTTCCTTCCTCTGGAATGTCTCCCATGCGCGCTTGAAAGAGCGTCGCCGCTTCTGACATTTTTCAAAGATTTCCTGTGTGTGCAGTGGAGTTTCCCTGCCACTATCTTCATCTTCGTCAGTTTTGGCGATCGTCAGGAGATAGTCGGAGGTTGGCACTGGTCTTTCCAAGTATCTCTTTAAGAGATTTAAATGGAAAACCTTCTCCCTTCCTTGAATAGATATCTGGTAGTTAGCCTTAGAAATCTTTTTCAGGACGGTAAACGGCCCTTGCCATCCGATCTTCAGTTGGTTGTTCTCGGTAGGGAGTAACACCAAAACTTTCTCTCCTGCTTCCAGTTCTCTCTCTTTCGCGACTTTCCTGTATCGGTTAGCGTGCTTGGTGCGTGCTCGCTTAAAGTTAGTCGTTGCTAGGTCCCACCCTAGTTTCAACCTTTCCTTTAAAACCGACACATATTTACTTGCTGAGACGACTGTCTCATCCGCCTTCTCGTCTGTCAGAGACTGAAGTAAGGATTCAAGTGGCCCCTTAATAGGTCTGCCGAATAGAAGCGTAGCTGGCGGAAATCCTGTGGAAGTATGAGGAGATTCTCTGTAGCCAAATAACGCTGCAGGAATACAAAGATCCCAATCTTCAGGTTTCACTTGTGCCAGTTTACTTAGCATCATGTTGAGGTTTCCATTTGCACGTTCCACGAGCCCATTTCCGGCCGGAGTATATGGCTTAGTGTGGATGTGTTGGGTCCTCAAGATCTTAACGATCTCATCCATCAACAGGTTTCGGTATGGAGATCCGTTATCCGTCAACACTTGCTGCGGGAATCCCAACCGAGTGAAAATCTGCACGAGGGCTTCTGCGACATGCTTGGCATCTGCGCATGTTAGCGGGATAGCTTCTGCCCATAAAGTGCATGTATCGACTAAGGTCAGGATAAACCTGTTCCTTCTTTTAGTCCTTTCGAAAGGCCCTAAAATGTCGATCACAACCCGTTCGAATGGTGTTCCCATTATTGGCATTTCACCCAAAGAGACTGGGGGTGCTCGTTGCTTGGGTGGCACACGTTGGCACTGGGCACAGGATTTGACATATCTGATAACATCAGTATTTACTCCTGGCCACCAATAATGAGTGGTTATCCGTTGGTTTGTGGCGTTCTGTCCCATATGTCCGCTGAAGGGAAGAGAGTGCCCCATTTCTAGGATTTGGCTTCTGTACTGTTTCGGTACTAGGAGCTGGTTGTAACCTTGATCAGGCTTGCCCGTTCTGCGATACAGTACGCCATCCTTAGAAAAAATGTCCCCGTGCTGTGTTGGTTCCTTCGCCATGGGCAGTTTCCTAAAGCAGGGTGCCAAAGTAGGATCCTTTTGTTGCGCTTCTCTAAGTTCCATAGGTAACAAATTAGGCGCAGGCTCCTGTTCCTTTTTGGTTTGCCCTCTTGTAGTTACTGCTGCCACAATCGGCTCTTCCGGTTTCCCAATACACACGTATCTCCCGCCAAGTATGACTGGGTAGATTGGATCATCCATAACAGCCGCTTTGATCACACCTCTGACGAAATCAGAGTGGATCTCCACCAATGCGATGGGAAGCGCTGTAGGTGCATCACTCTTACGAACTCCACAAAGTTGGACGGTCTCTGCTGTCTCTTGACCGGGTTTGACCAGGTTCCTGGCAACAATGCAATCATAAGAAAGCCCCGTGTCAAATAAGCAAGAAGTTTGAGAACCGTTCAAAGTAACAGTACCTCGCGTTGAGGGTCCATCCCCAACAGGTTGGGAATCACTGTCAATAATTCCGCCTTGCGAGACTGTTAATAAGCATCCGATGCGTTTCGGCTCGGTGTGCTCGGTCTGATCATATGTCCCGTGCTCAGGGGTTCTCCCTTTGCCACCTTGTCCTTTCTGGCTGCGCTGCCATGTAGGGCGGTCGGGTTGATCAGACTGTTTGGGGTGGTTGGGGTACTTGTTCTTGTAGAACTTGGATTTTTCAGGAGGGGGGTTTTGAGGTCCAGTTTCTCTGTGGTTATTTTGGTTAGAAGCCTGAGAAGAGTGCTCTAGGTTATGTTTTCGAAAATGCTCCTCTGTCGGTTTCCGCTTTGTGGCCAGTAGTTCAGCCAGCGCATTGTGATAACGCTCAGACTTTTCCAAAATGTCTTCAAGTTTTTCTGCCCCCTGCTCGGCAAGAAATCTCCGGGTATCCGCAGACAATGTGTTCTTTATTTGTTCTGTTAAAACAAATTCCTCAAGACCTTCGTAGGTAGAGGGGAGCTGCGAGAGCTCTAGGCACTTTGTCAGATATCCCTTCAAACGAGATGAGAACTGCTGAAAAGTTTCAGAATTCTTCTTCCTGCTGTTGCGAAACAGTTGCAAAAATTTGCGAGCGTTCATTTCAAAGCGCTCCAGTAACGCTTTCTTCAACAGATCATAGTTGTCTTGTTGGCTGCTTTCCAGTTTGGCGTAAACATCATACGCAGAACTTTTCAAAGCCTGGGAAAGCTTCATATTCCAACGCGACCTCTCCAAACCGTACAGAGTTGCAATTTTCTCAAATTTTTCTAGCCAAGTGTCAGTCTTCTCATTTGGACAAGGGAAAGATTCTAGCGGAAAAGACATAGCAGTGAGGTGAAGAGATTGACTGTTAGAAGGATCAGTTAAGGAGGAATGAGGAGAAGACTCTCCATTGCTGGAGGTAGAGGCAGCACCACGACTTTGAAGTTCTAGGGCTTTAAGAGCCAACTCATGTTGTCTCTCCTTCTCTCTTTCTTCATGCTGTCTTTCCTTCTCTCTTTCCTCATGCTGTCTCTCCTTCTCCTTCTCCTCATGCTGCATCCTGCGAATTTCCATTTCCTCGTCTATCTTCTTCTGCTGTAATAGCCGGTCTTCCGCTTCTTTCCTCCTAGCTTCTTCTTTTTCCTCTTTAGCTGCAGCTGCTTTCCTCTCCGCATCATATCTCTCAAGTTCGTCCCTGACAAAAGCTTTCGCTTCCTCTCCTTCCAGTCCCTCCTCTCTCGCTTCTTCCCTGAGGAGTTGTCTAAGCTTTGCCCTCTCGGCCATATTATGTCAGTGACTGAGACTAGTGGAGAAAGAAAATAGGAAAAAGGATACACTGGTTCCTACCACTTACGAGAAAAAAAATGTACCAAAAATTCAAAAGATGATATCCTTAACCCTGGGATACCTCCTCCAAAGTAAAATCTAACTATCGCTGCTATTATCGGCAATAAAGCACTTAATGCAAAACACGACTACGCCAACTAAATGGTAGTTAAGATTACTTCTGAAAAATAAGTTGCTACAGTGGAAAAGCAAAACAATTATTGCAAAAATTAAAGAGAAAAATAATCCCTTAATTATAAAATCCACTATAGGTTCGCCCCTGAAGTCAGATAGGGTAAGGGAGGCAATTAATCTGGACAAATAGTCCGAAACGCACTCCTTAACTTTAGTTCAAACACCTTCCTGCTTCAGAACCCTTGTGAATGTTATACACTCACAAAACGTACGGGCGTTTAGTATTACAAAATCATTAATTAACATGTATTCCGACAAAATCAACCTGTAAACCAAATGTATAATGCTTCTTAATGCTGTGGAAAAAAACTTATCAGTTTGTGTGGTCAGCACGCCCGTAAACAGATCGTTAGTCTAGGGGATAAATTATTTTTAAAAGATACAAAACTCACAAGACATCACACTCTTACTCTATTACAGAATAAAGAATCTTAAGTACAAAATCCAGATAGACGAGTCCACGTTTGTCGTACTCGTCTTCCTATTCTAAGTTCAAAAATCGGAAACTAGACCACATTTGTCGTACTCGTCTTCCTATTCTAGGTTCAAAAATCCGTCGGACGAGACCACATTTGTCGTACTCGTCTTCCTATTCTAGGTTCAAAAATCCGTCGGACGAGACCACATTTGTCGTAGATTTTAGATAGGAGAATTAAGACTTGGGTTGGTCCCTTCTGAATAGGTTGGAATGAGTGAGAGTCCCAGTGTGAGGTAGTAAAATGAAATAGACTTCCACGAGTGAGATGATAGAATCGTGATAGAGGCTGTCTTTGAGATGCGAGAAAATCTTCTCTCTCTCTCTCACCTATCTTCTACGACAGTTTTAAAGTAGTCAGACAGTCTAAACACAGATATATATATTACATATATTTCTATCTACTCACGGGCACGCACATACACGTGACGACAGTTAAACAAACAGACGTGGGAATCTATAACAAATGATTATATATATATATGTATATATATATATATATATATATATATATATATATATATCTATATATATATATATATATATATATATATATATGAACGAGCTGACCAACGCACTGATTTAGTTCAAGAGAGATTTTTTTTTATTATCATCTAAAAAAAATCTTCTCACAACACCAAAAAATACATCAAGGAAAAACATATACAAATAGTTATAAAATTCAAGAAAATGCTACAAGGATGATAACCCGTTAGAATCTTACTCTAGGTTTAGCCCACAGCCCCGTTAAGAGAACAGATGATGGCCCAAAGAGTTATAGATACATAGGGTTGAGTCTAAGAGGTTACTTTCTTTCTCGTAAATGTATGAACAGAGTTTGATAATCTGTTCTAGCCTAAGAAAAAAGAAACTCTAGCATTTGTAACAAATTCTGCAGATTAAAAAAATTTAAGATAGCAAATGGGTGACAATAATACACCGGTAAAATAACACTCTGACCTGTGTACTCTCATTCATTCAGCCATGGCCTTGCTCACACATATATACTCACAACTTTGCTCGCTGCCTCTGGGAACATAATAATTCTAGGACCTTCACACAGACCCGAAAATGCAGTCATCGACCAAGAAATCCCCAGTTCCAAAAGACGTACTGAACTTTCTGTCTCCGGGAACGATTCCTTGGGTGTTCTAATTTTTTCCCGAATGTCTGATTAAGTCACATAAAATTCGTCCAGGCACGAAAGTTAGCAGAGCACAATGTCATTAGCTTTGGATTCTAGGATTTAAGAATGCCAGATCGGTGTCTTCTTTCAGGAAGGTACTATATTTGGTCACCACAATACTAGTCACAATCTCTGTCGGAATGTTAATGTTATTCTTGTAATATTTTCGCCGCCAGGCAGCATGTACATTTAAATTTGTGGAGCAATATGAACTGGCTCAAAAGCCCAATATATATTTCTAGTCTTTAGAAACTGTTAGTGGGATTGCTATTACTGTCTCTCTCTGATGGCATATGCACTGTCAGACCAGTGTTACTTGAAACAAAAAAACCCACGTGGTGTCGCGAGAGGTTTCTTAATTATGAAGAATAAGACAACCAGGTGTATCAGGTGATACTAGGATAGTTGCCAGAGAAGAATCTGGTCTTAAAAGAAATACCCCATTCTCAGAAAAGAGCAATGGTGTATAGAGTTCATAGGTATAAAGTCAGGCTGTAAAGAATTTCTGGCCGAGATAGTAATATTCAGTACCAGAATTCTATGGTGCCCCTCTCAGAATTATACCTATGGGCTGTTATAGTATCTAGGGGATTTAATTAAATTCAATGTAATTCAAGGCTGACATAAAGTAATAAAAACAGTGTACTACAATTTCTTAATTTTATTTATGTACAGTCATCTGTTTAGTTTTGTTTGTGTAAACCCAAACCCTAAAAATAAAAACACACTGATGATGTTGCATGTATCTACACCAAATAAAAGTCAATCACTAAAATTAAAGTCTTTTCCTAGTTGTTAAGGCTCCCTTGTTATAAAAAGTCTTAGTGCAACTAATCCTCTGGAACCAATGTTAATGATGGTACTTGAATTTATCTTCAGTATTAGGGGAAGGGATATTGACAACTGTCATAATGACTTCACTGTTCTGATATCACTTGACTTCACAATATGTCTATGTTATGTAGCTTTTGAAAATGTCACACTGACTACACTGTTATTGAGATCACTTGAGTTCAAACTATTTCTATGTTATGTAGCTTCCAGACTAATTTACTCATCACTGTTTTCATCACTACTTATATAACCGGGTGTGGTACGCCAATGCTCTGCGAGTCAGTCTTGTCTAATAGGACTTAACTTCTTCGCTTCCGCCTTTTCCTTGAAGCCAGAATATAAGATGGAGAAGCCCAACACTGAGGGTCCCCACTCTTCCAACTGATGTAGGTACAGGGTGCTTGTTTAAATCATACACCGCTAGGTACAACACCAATGTTCTTCTCTGCTACAAGATGAGTGACAGGATACCTCTGACCTGAAATGTAATAGGTCTTACATAGCATCTGGCTCTAAAATCCTCCTACCCAGATTGTAGATTAGTGAGGCAGTTCAGAATAAGTGATGATAACACAGGAAAGGTAGACTCAGTCAGTGACAAATAGGTTTATGCAATAATATAACATTACAACACATACTTTCCTAATATGTCCATAATTGACCTCACTAAAACTGCATAGGCCTTATGGCGAGTGTTGAGTGTATAGGCCTACTCAAACAATACATTAAATTTACAATCTTTCCTCTTTTACTATTTCCTGATAGTATTGTCTAGTCCAGCAATCAGAAAAGGCTTTAAAGGCTTCTAAAACTAACAACCTTCATTCCATCCGGCCTTAGTTTAAATGTCGAACATAATTTATACAGCACAAAGCAGCTTTCCTTCTATGAATCACACAATGAGATTTTACACACACAATCACTTCCCTTAAACACTAGTAATTAATATTATACATATTATTACTTAATTCTCTTACCCACAATCTCAGATTCAACAGGTTTTAATAAACCCATGCAGTCTGCTTCACTGGCAAATGGCGAAGGAGCTGGGGTAGAATCTGATTCTGTCCTCTGTTGAATTTGGTTCTGGCGGTTCAAGAGAAATATTCCAGATTTGTTTCCCCTTTTTATTACAGGTCGCGGGCGAACGGAAGACAAGCGATTCCATTGGCTGGCTGGGTCAGTTTATGTTTACCAAAATTTCAGTAAAACCACCACTTTTTGCCCGATCTGTCGATCTGACAAAACTCCGATAATTTATTCTTCCCGTGTTTCCCAACCGATTCCTTCCATCCAGGTCTTGTTTAAACCGGCCAATTGGGCGCTACCATTTAAACACACTAACCTTTTTCTGCCTCCCTTGTAGCCTTTGCAATCACAGTTGAAACCGGGGAAACCAGCCTGCGCTCTAAGTTATTACTGCATGTAATCACTCATAACTCCTGTGTCCATGCTTCTACAACTTAAATCCATGTATCTAATGAAAGTTTAAGATTCCTGGTATTTTACTGTGCTCACTGTTCTGAGGGACATAACTTATCTTTTGGCCTGAAGTCACAAGTACACATTCACGTTTGCACAGATTCCATCTAGCAATCCTGCCGCCTACGGTTACTGAGACCGGTTTACAGCTCGTGCAGCGATTGGTCGAAAACATTTGTTGACATATTTCGATATAGGTAGGCAAGGTAGGCTCTCGTTAATTGCCCTTAGATATTGGTTCAGGACTACGCTACAGATAGCCCCCCAATTTTTAAGCGAGAGATTTATGTCGAGCTTCAATCTGAGACCAATAACGAGGCAATCATCCAGCCGGAATCTATTCTTCCCTCTTTCCATCCTGGTTCTGATCAGATGGGTTTTGTAAGGAATCCAATAATCTCCTCATTACCCTGGAGAAAACACTCAGAGCATATAATATGATTCCTATGGGGAAATGAAATTTTCCTGCACCAAGAAATCAATTCTCCCTTTAAAAATGACATATATATATCAATCCATGTTCGTATCAATACTTCCAATGGACTGTGATGGGCTGGCCAACTACCAATGTTGCCGAGCCCTCATAATGCTAATGTTAATAGCCGTATAGTGAAGTTGGCTGTGCATCAGTCAAATGGTTTGCACTGCACACTCTCCCACTACCTATTTTCCTGGGATTTCCCCTCAGGTCCTTTATCAAGGGTGGTCGACTAACCACACTCCTATTTTGATCCAGTACCTGGTGTTCCGAACTAAATGATTTAGTAAATCTTGTCGGTATGGGACGTGTTGTATCCCCTCCCTGTACGATACGGAGAGTTGCCATGGTAACTGGTTGTCTGGTAGACCCTTTGTGAGATGGTGCCATCCTATCCACTATGTCTACCTTTTTATTTTCAGGCCTACATCCGCCCCAATGCTTTCCTAGGTCCTGATGATGTTCCCAACGTGTGGGGTTTTCCTTGCTACATTGTGCACAGGCAGTCACATACCGAACTATGTCTTCAGCAATGCCTGGCCAATAGTGATGCACTGATGTCATTTGACAGGTAGTACCGATTTTCGTATGTCCACCGTCTGATCCAACATGTGCTAGTTCCATAGCCTTGTCCCTGTAAATAGATGGCAGTACTAACTGGCTATGCCCATCGGGTCCTGTCCCAGCTTTCCTGTAAAGCAATCCATCATTCAAATAAAACTGTCCTTTCTTTGGGGGGTTATGGCTTTTTGGCAACTTGCCAAAGCAAGGTTTTAATGTCCTATCTTCAGCTTGGGCCTTTCTCATCTCTCTCGGATGAATATTGAGTGGTGTTCCCTCCTCCTTCCCAGGGGTTGACCTGACCTGGAGTGTTGCCATTATCCCAGGTTTTATTGGTTCCCTAGAAAAACATATCTCCCTCCTAACACCAGCGGGTAATTAGGATTATCACACACTGCTGCATTGATCACTCCTTCCACATAGCGAGTTTTCACATTGATTCTGGCTATGGGAAGTGTTATGGTGGCTGTATCCTTCAATGCCCCTTGTATCTCCACTTTGTCTGTGGTATACTGCTCAGGGTGCACTAGAGACGCACTCACAACTGAGTCATATTCCAGTCCGGAATCATACAGACACTTTACCCTAGTGCCGTTACATATTACTTCTTCACAGATGGAGGGATGATGGAGATCTACCGGACTCGATGTCGGTTCCTTCCTTCCCTTTCCCACTGTTACCATGCATGCAGCGTGATATGGAGGGACTTTCCTACCACATTCCGTTGTATGGTGGTTGTTCATTTTACAAATTGTGCACCACTTTTCTTCCTTTTTGTAAGGTTTCCTATCCTGAAATTGTGGGTTCCTATCCTTATTATCATATCCTGGCCTGTATTTGGTTGCATTGTCCTTTTGATCAAATTTATTATGAGTTTGGGGTTGCTTAACTCCCTCCTGTTTCCTTTTACTCCCTTGAGTCAGGGATTGAGCCATGTGGTGGCTTTCTGCATATGTGATTATGTCAGCCAACCTGTCTCTTTTGTTCTCAATTAGGAACTTCTTAGTTTCGGGGGTTATGGAATCCAACAGTTGTTCAATCAACATCATTTCCTTTAGCCCCTCGAAATCAAAGGTGAAGTTTCCTAACTTATACCACCTTAGTAGGTAAGTTTCTAATCTTTCTGAGAACTGCTGATACGTCTCTCCTGGTTGAAGCTTCGCCATTCTGAAGCGCCGTCTATATGCTTCAGCATTTTGTTCATATCGAACAAGCAATGCCTGCTTCAGGGCTTCGTAATCTTCCTGATCCTTTTTTGGCAATTTCAAAAAGACATCGTACGCAATTCCCCGCAAACCTTGCGATAACTTCAGACTCCACTTTTCCTTTTCTAGACCATAAGTAGTCGCTAATCTCTCATATCTGTCTAGATAAGCCTCGATTGCGTCAACTTTGTCCACAAATGGATCTAGATGAAAATTCATGGCCCCATTTGAGGTGCTCTGGCTGGAGCTGTTGTCCAAATGAGGTGAACTACTACCATTGTGGTTGGCAGTTGCCTGAAGTTCAAGCTCTTTTAATCTTAGCTCATGGTCTCTCTCTGCTTGAACCCTTCTTTCCTCAGCCTCTCTCTCTGCTTGAACCCTTCTTTCCTCAGCCTCTCTCTCTGCTTGAACCCTTCTTTCCTCAGCCTCCAATTGCAGTTTCTTATTCTCTTTCTCAGCTTCCGCTTGCCGTGCTAACTGCTTATTTTCCCTTTCTGTGAATTTATCGCATTCAGTCGTAACATACTGGATCAGAAGATCACCAGTCATCCCAAGCTCTTTCCCCACTTGCAGTGTTGCTGACCTGAACTTTACTAAATCTGCCATGGCAATGTTGTAATTTAGTTGCAACCAATACAAAGAAAAAAAAAATGTATGCCAATATAATTAGTCACTTAATCAAATTAATTTCTAAATTAATTAATTAATGACTGATTTCGCATCACATGTACCACACCTTAATTTGTACTCAATGGTACTCAAAATCTATTTCTTAACCTGCCCTACCAAAATTTTAATTTTACTATCAAAAATTTCCCACTTGACAGCACTAAAAGGTAACAGCAGGCTCAGAATATACAGGAACAATCCCAGACGAGCGTCCCAGTGTCGCGAGAGGTTTCTTAATTATGAAGAATAAGACAACCAGGTGTATCAGGTGATACTAGGATAGTTGCCAGAGAAGAATCTGGTCTTAAAAGAAATACCCCATTCTCAGAAAAGAGCAATGGTGTATAGAGTTCATAGGTATAAAGTCAGGCTGTAAAGAATTTCTGGCCGAGATAGTAATATTCAGTACCAGAATTCTATGGTGCCCCTCTCAGAATTATACCTATGGGCTGTTATAGTATCTAGGGGATTTAATTAAATTCAATGTAATTCAAGGCTGACATAAAGTAATAAAAACAGTGTACTACAATTTCTTAATTTTATTTATGTACAGTCATCTGTTTAGTTTTGTTTGTGTAAACCCAAACCCTAAAAATAAAAACACACTGATGATGTTGCATGTATCTACACCAAATAAAAGTCAATCACTAAAATTAAAGTCTTTTCCTAGTTGTTAAGGCTCCCTTGTTATGAAAAGTCTTAGTGCAACTAATCCTCTGGAACCAATGTTAATGATGGTACTTGAATTTATCTTCAGTATTAGGGGAAGGGATATTGACAACTGTCATAATGACTTCACTGTTCTGATATCACTTGACTTCACAATATGTCTATGTTATGTAGCTTTTGAAAATGTCACACTGACTACACTGTTATTGAGATCACTTGAGTTCAAACTATTTCTATGTTATGTAGCTTCCAGACTAATTTACTCATCACTTTTTCATCACTACTTATATAACCGGGTGTGGTACGCCAATGCTCTGCGAGTCAGTCTTGTCTAATAGGACTTAACTTCTTCGCTTCCGCCTTTTCCTTGAAGCCAGAATATAAGATGGAGAAGCCCAACACTGAGGGTCCCCACTCTTCCAACTGATGTAGGTACAGGGTGCTTGTTTAAATCATACACCGCTAGGTACAACACCAATGTTCTTCTCTGCTACAAGATGAGTGACAGGATACCTCTGACCTGAAATGTAATAGGTCTTACATAGCATCTGGCTCTAAAATTCTCCTACCCAGATTGTAGATTAGTGAGGCAGTTCAGAATAAGTGATGATAACACAGGAAAGGTAGACTCAGTCAGTGACAAATAGGTTTATGCAATAATATAACAACATTACAACACATACTTTCCTAATATGTCCATAATTGACCTCACTAAAACTGCATAGGCCTTATGGAGAGTGTTGAGTGTATAGGCCTACTCAAACAATACATTAAATTTACAATCTTTCCTCTTTTACTATTTCCTGATAGTATTGTCTAGTCCAGCAATCAGAAAAGGCTTTACAGGCTTCTAAAACTAACAACCTTCATTCCATCCGGCCTTAGTTTAAATGTCGAACATAATTTATACAGCACAAAGCAGCTTTCCTTCTATGAATCACACAATGAGATTTTACACACACAATCACTTCCCTTAAACACTAGTAATTAATATTATACATATTATTACTTAATTCTCTTACCCACAATCTCAGATTCAACAGGCTTTAATAAACCCATGCAGTCTGCTTCACTGGCAAATGGCGAAGGAGCTGGGGTAGAATCTGATTCTGTCCTCTGTTGAATTTGGTTCTGGCGGTTCAAGAGAAATATTCCAGATTTGTTTCCCCTTTTTATTACAGGTCGCGGGCGAACGGAAGACAAGCGATTCCATTGGCTGGCTGGGTCAGTTTATGTTTACCAAAATTTCAGTAAAACCACCGCTTTTTGCCCGATCTGTCGATCTGACAAAACTCCGATAATTTATTCTTCCCGTGTTTCCCAACCGATTCCTTCCATCCAGGTCTTGTTTAAACCGGCCACTTGGGCGCTACCATTTAAACACACTAACCTTTTTCTGCCTCCCTTGTAGCCTTTGCAATCACAATTGAAACCGGGGAAACCAGCCTGCGCTCTAAGTTATTACTGCATGTAATCACTCATAACTCCTGTGTCCATGCTTCTACAACTTAAATCCATGTATCTAATGAAAGTTTAAGATTCCTGGTATTTTACTGTGCTCACTGTTCTGAGGGACATAACTTATCTTTTGGCCTGAAGTCACAAGTACACATTCACGTTTGCACAGATTCCATCTAGCAATCCTGCCGCCTACGGTTACTGAGACCGGTTTACAGCTCGTGCAGCGATTGGTCGAAAACATTTGTTGACATATTTCGATATAGGTAGGCAAGGTAGGCTCTCGTTAATTGCCCTTAGATATTGGTTCAGGACTACGCTACACGTGGTTAAAGATAGGAACTGTCTATGCTTCACACAAATATGTCTCTTTACTAAACGCTGGCAACTTGGGTACCACCGTTTCACTATATAAAATGGAAAGAACACATATCAAATAATTTACATATATGTACTCAATATAACTTACATTTTACACGACAAGCCTACAGCTTGACTTATATTTAAAACTTCCCGTGAAATAAGTTATATTAAAATCAATCATCAGGAATTAGGAATATCTTCGTATTCCGTCAATATTCACTGATGTCGCATCTAGCATTTATAAGTTAGTTATTAAAACAGTTTCGACTGAGTATTTAACAGTTAAATTAAACTCATTTCAGCTACTTGTTTAGTAAGCTAAAAATATAATTTATTTTGTATTTCCACTGCAACTCGTCGATTAAAGAAATAACAAACTATCAAAAATATTCACTCTGCACACAGAACTAGTTTAAAATTAAATCGGCGATTATAACCCTTAATCACTTCACAAAATACTAGAGACCTATTATCTATAATATTTACCTCAAACACAGAAGTACTAAGAACCTTAAACCACTTCGACCAAACTAAAGGCCATCTCTATTTACAGAGATTATTTAGAAATCGAACGAAGGCTGTTCTAGTCTAACTGCAAAGTTACTGAGTGAAATGAAATAGTTTCAAACGTGGGTTAATATTTTAAACCAGACAAAGGATGAACTATCTCCCCCGCGCCGATCTCTCCCCCTTCTCATATCAGCTACGTTTAACTTAGAGGCGTGTCGTAACTGCCACCAGTGCGATTACGCACCTGCGGTAACAAACTGACCGGGAAAAGCGCGTGTCAGTAGCAAATCTCACACAACCGTCTGAAACTGCGACTATAAGGTGTAAATATTCGCTCCTACTTAAGCGTTCGGCCGATGCCACTCGTTGTTGACCGGTGAAAATGCAGACGGATGTCGGCTCTCTCCTAGCATTCTCACGCGTTTACGTCGAGAATCTAACTCAGGAGTGTCGTGTCATCTGAAGGTGCAGACCCAAGTCGGCTCGATGTCTGAGATGGACTGCAACTAAATCGCACTTCACGTCTGACTGACATCTATGTAATAGAATTACGTATCCCAGTATGAGAAAAAACACAAGGTAAAGTTTGAGAATACTGAAGAAAATATTTTTCGCAAAACAAGTGATGCGAAAAATACAGGAAAAAAACAAGTAAGGAAAGATAATAAAGTAAAGGATGCGGGTGAGAGAATAGGAAGAAGATGTAGGCAATTTAATGATCAAAAGACCTACGTGACAACCCACTTGACGTAACAACACTAGAAGCGCTGATAGTTCAACGATATCAAATTCTTGTAAAAATCATCCGGCAAAACCTAAAACAATTTTTTTTTAAAATACTTCAACCAGTGGAAAAAGGAATTTGCAAACCAAATTCTTCTTCTTCTTCTTCCTCGTTCGTCCTGAAAAGGACGTTGTTTGCGTTGTGTACACCAGAGCTGCGATATCTGCGCCTTTCGGCCGACACATCCGACTTCAGCACGGCATCTTTTGGGACCGGGTTTGCCTTCCCTCTTCGATCCCTACTCTCTCAGCCAGACTGTAGTGATGCAGCCTTTTTCCAGGACCACCATGTGGAGGTGGAGTAGGGTTTTGGTCAGCTCTGGTTCGCTGACCCTGACGCAAGCAGTCAAGCTATGGGTCGCTGACTGCATTCTCAATTGCTGCATCTTTGGGTCCCAAACCAAATTCAATGTTGGTGGAAATAAAAGTGCTTGTTGTAAAACTGGAGCCGCGGCTAATCTAAAAATAGAACACACAGAACTGACTGAAACCATGCGGTCGTATTTATTTCAAGGAAATGTTCCTGACGACGTCGCATAATTCAAAACTCGCATTATTCAAGAACTTTTTTTTTCATATGAATAAATGTAAAATAGGAGATGAGTTCTCTGAGCGCATAAATTTATACTCGGTGTAGAGTAATTTCACTTTTAACATGACAATATATTCGTCCTCATTTTTACTCCATTTATTACATTATTATATCGTAATCATTTTCCGGTGACATTGAAGGAACACCATACGCAACACATCTAACCTCCGTTTAAAATTTACTTATTTTTGGACGCTTTTTTTTCCATCACTAGTGCCACCGCATAATGAACGATTTGATGACATTGTTATGGAATATAAAACAGTTTTAAAACTGCAATAACAGTGAATGTTAAAGTAACGGCTCAATTATTATGGAAATCCACTCGTGTCATTTCCTTAACAAACGTGAGATATAGGCCTTACTTTGTATAAATTTATCATCGGATGACAGCTACGAAGAAAAGACGCATTAAAGCGATTCCTATTTGTGCAATATAAAATAAAACAATAAAGAATGTATGCAATTAAAACAAGACAGAAAGATTTATTGAGTGATAAATGAGCGAATTACAAACAAAAGATAACTGTGTGCGTGCACCTTGTTTATATACAACTATCAACTTTACAAATATTTAAAAAATCCAATTTCGCTTGATCAGAAGCACTTCTGAATGTCCCGGCCAAAAGTCTTCTTTGGCTTTGTTAAGAAACTCTGGTTAGGTCGAATTCTGATAACTAGTATTTTCGCATACGTCCGAGTCATTTTTCCTGTCCTCACTCTAATATAGGCTCGCATGTAGCAGTTTTTTTCCTTTTACCGCCTAAGTTACAGTGCTGCGAGGCCGTACATAATTTGTTGGTGAACAGGCCTTAACAAGCTAATAAACGTCAGAGCTTCCGTCAGTAGATTACAACGCTAACATTCATTTAAACCAGCAAGCATGTAATCATCAGGCCAACTGAGCGAACACTGGTTCACTTCGGTTTGCGAGAAAAAGGCTTGCTTTAAACTCTGTGACTATGCGTTTCAGATCTGAAGCTGAACAAAGAGTGGATCCCGAGGCCTGTGAATAGTAAAAAAATAAATATAAACTAGTATTTGGCAGGCACTCGTAAGAAAGGAGGAAGAAAAACGCTGGACAACAGAAGAGTCCTTAGATCAGGGTCAGTAACTCTTACATTGACTTACTTGTCCTGCAATAGTTATCGCTCTATGAATCCGTGTAGGAAACACTAACAGAGCACGCAACAATACAAAGTCAAAACCGCGATTCGAACGTTTTTGCACTTGCTACTATGCTACTAGCAATTAACTTGACACTACATTTTAGGCTTTGCTAAAGTGCTTTAGTAAACATTATAAAAAAATAGAAATTAAAAAATTAAAATCTAACACCTGTTTCTGAATGGTTAAAATCCAGCTCCTTTCGTGGAAAAGCTTTACGGGGATTCAAATAGCCTCAAACTGACTACTGCTTTCTTTGAGAACATTCAAGTGGACGTCTGAGAGTGTACGAACAAGAAGAAGAATGGTTAAAATAATTACTTCATGCTTTAGCTCTTATTCTGGCGTAAGATGTCCATCTCTGAGCAAAATTCGGATAAGCAGAAAAAGTAGAAGTATTTTAGATGGTCCCAGATACCATCTTTCAACAAGTTAAAGATAGGAACTACTGATGAGTGTGACTGTGGCACCGATAAAATGACTGCCAAACATTTGCTCCAAAGGGGCCCAGCATATGAGGAACATAGAAAACGCATATGGCCTTGACCACTGCTTTCTTTGAACTTATTCAAGTTGACATCTGAGGGTGAACGAAGAAGAAGAAGTCCCAGTGACTTCCACTTTATCCGGACTGCACTGTACGTTCACGAGAGACACAACAATGACGTTGTCTTTAGTAGTATGATTCTTTGTCTCCATTATAATATTTTACTTACTTGGACATATTAGAACTTGGCGACTTTATATTATAAAGCCAAGTTTTGCCAATTTTACTTACTTACTTACTACCGTGAGGTGTAGAGGTTTGGAAGAAAGAGCGCCAGACTATCCTAACGGCTGTCTTCCTCCTGGCCTGGCCCCACTCTAGTCCTCGGTCCTTCAAAGATTGTATAATGTTGTCCTCCCAGCGGACTCTGGGTCGTCCTGGGGGTCTGGATCCCTGGCTCTTTGTTTCCCATGCTTGTCGTGGTAGCCGATCTTCTACCATTCTGCAGACATAGCCAAACCATCTTAGTTGGAACTGTTCCACTTGGGTCTGCAGGGGGTGGGATTTTAGGCCTTGACGTATCGTCTGGTTGCGGACCATGTCTCTTCTTGTTACTTCAACCACCTTCCTCAGATACCTCATTTCTGAGGTTTGGATCTTCTTCTTCTTCCTTCTTCCTCGTTCGTCCTGAAAAGGACGCTGGTTGCGTTGTGTCCGTTTACAGCGAAACTGCGGTATTTGCGCCTTTCGGCAGACACATCCATCTTCCGCACAGCATTTTTTGGGACCGGGTTTGCCTTCCCTCTTCGATCCCTGCTCCTCAGCCAGACTGCAGTGATGCAGCCTGTTTCCAGGACCACCACGTGGAGGTGGAGAAGGGTCTTGGTCAGCTTTGGTTCGCTGACCCTCACGCAGGCAGTCAAGCTATGGGTCGCTTACTGCATTCCTCACTGTTGATGCGTCTTGGGTCCCAGGTTTGGATCTGGCTTTTGTGGGTTGTAGTCATTGCCCATGACTCGCATCCATATGTCAAGACTTTGCCAATTTTGTAACATAAATAAATTCAATGAGAAAATTTAACGACCAGTTTGGGCAAGCCGGCTGAATAACACCACAGGATGAACGTAAACAACAATTCTCTGTGTATTTTCAAAGCCAAGTGATGTGACCTTTCACCAAGTATATGAAATGTAAATATAATTGAAAGTTTTAATAAAAGCGACGGCTTTGATCACAACAATCCTTTTTTGCCCTCTCAATTTCAAGAAAGTTATGTGATAAATATCGGTTATGATGACGATGATGGTACTGGCGAGTGTTGAGAACATATGTCACTATTAAAATGAGAGCTTTCAACATTGACAATAACAAACAATAACAATACCATCATGGTTGACAAAAGAGGTTGGCCCTTTGATAAAATTACTATGAACCCTCTCTGCATTAGTCAGGATATTGTTGCTTGATAGAGGTCCCATCAGCATAGGCGGAGCTGGAAGACTGCCGAAGAAATGAAGTGAGTTATATATTGTACATGATAGGAAACTCCACACAGAGCGTTACAACAGAAGGTAAACTGCTAAAATACAAGTAGTTATTACCCTTCCCCCCCCCCCTCCCCGTCGGACAAGTGTTTCGACCCTTTATCTTCTTTACACTCTGAAGGGGGGGGGGGGTGGAGCACTTGAGTCCTGACTCCTACATGTCTTTTCCCGCCTACCCTAGGAATGGAACCCACTTTACCATGGTTGCGACTTTCAATTTCAGTCTGGTTTTAACCATGCTGCTAGCTTGAGGCAAATGTAAAAGTAGCCATTATCTTCTTCTTTGATCCTTAGCCGCCGACTGTCAAAGCAGTCAGTGGCCATCACGCCTGGTAGCGTCTTGTAGGGCAGCAACAAACTGCTTCTACTTTGTTCAGTCGGCGGCCATCCTTCGTACAGTGCCCCAGCTCTGGTTCATTCTTTGCATATCGCCTCCACAGTTTTCCACCAAGTTGTTTTTGGTCGGCCTCTCTTTTGCTTTCCTTCGGGAGTCTATAGCAAAGCTGTTCTTGTGATGGCATCGGGGTATCTTCTGAGGACGTGGCAAACCCAACTCCAGCGTCTCCCAGCTATGATGGTGTGCATGCCCTCTTGGTTACTCCGAGTAAGTAGTTCTTGGTTAGTGGTGGTATTCGGCCAAAAGATTAGGAAAATTTTCCCTAGGCAGACTGAGTGAAAAGAGGACAGTTTCGACATTTCCTTCTCTGTTACTCTCCAGCATTCCGCCATTATGTTGTATATAAATTATTGTCCTGAATTCCATGGCCGGTTGCGGTTGCTCCACAGCCAACACGGTGCCCTGTCCACCGTTTCACTTTAACTTTAACAATCTAATTGTGTTAGCGAATAGATGTTTTTAATCATAACAATCTAACTGTGTTAGCAAATTGATGTTTTTAATCATAACAATCTAATTGTGTTAGCGAATATATGTTTTAGTCATGATAATCTAATTGTGTTAGCGAATATAAGTTTTTATTCATGATAATCTTATTGTGTAAGTGAATATATGCTTTAGTCATGATAATCTAATTGTGTTAGCCAATATATGTTTTAGTCATGATAATCTAATTGTGTTACGAATATAAGTTTTTAGTCATGATAAACTAATTATGTTAGCGAATATATGTTGTTAGTCATGATAATCTAATTGTGTTAGCGAATAAATGTTTTTAGTCATGATATTCTTGTTGTGTTAGCGAATATATGTTTTAGTCATGATAATCTAATTGTGTTAGCGAATTTATGTTTTAGTAATGATAATCTAACTGTGTTAGCGAACATAAGTTTTTAGTCATGATAATCTAATTGTGTTAGCGAATATATGTTTTTAGTCATGACCGTAACAACACTAGGAGCGCTGACTCATCATGTGACGTATTCTTTCCAGAACGTTGTCTCCATTACAGCTGCTCTTAACGCATCACGATTCTGGGCAAGTCGACCTGCATCAGCCAAAGACAAGTTCAGACTCTCTGTGATGTCCTGGGTCCACCGTCGTCTAGGTCGACCCCTTCCCCTTTTTCCAGGGACCATGCCTTCCATCACTGTTTTTTTCCAGATTATTATGTCTTTTTATATGACCGAAAAATTTCAGCTTCCTTATTGCGATGGTATTTAGGAGCCAATGTTCCTGTAGGAGCGCTGACAGTTCAACGATATCAAATTCTTGTAAGGGACCTCAAGACGCAGCAATAGAGACCGCAGTCAGCGACTCATAGCTTGACTGCCTGCGTCAGGACCAGCGAACCAGAGCTGGTCAAGACCGTGCTCCACCTCCACGTGGTGGTCCTGGAAACAGTCTGCAGCAGTGCAGGCTGGCTGAGCGAGCACGGATCGCAATGGGAAGGCAAACCCGGTCCTAAAAAATGCCGTGCAGAAGTCGGATGTGTCGACCGAAAGGTGCAGATATCACAGCTTAGGCGTAAACAGACACAACGCAACCACCGTCCTTTTCAGGGCGAACGAAGAAGAAGAAGAAGAAGAAATTCTTGTAAAATCTTGCACAGATGAAAAAAAATGAAAGGACGGCCGCTCCTCTGGTATGTCGTATGAGGCGACTAAATTGAGGTTGTGTATGGGGCTAGCAACCTCATCATGTAGAGCAACGTAAATCCTTTATATGAGCAGAGTAACCAAAGCTGTACCTATTCATATGAGACGGTTCAACATGTCCTGCTCACATGCCGATGACTCATCGCAGAATGGATAAAACTATTGCGGAGTTCTGCAGCAACCACAAACACTCTATACGGCACCACGCAACAGCTACGTTCATTCATTTAATTCCCCACAGAGCAGAGGCCTTCCATAAACTCATACTTAACTCCTCTGTCGCGCACCACCAGCTCACGGTCCGAGTTAAATTATTTTCTGTAGTTGACATGTATATTTTTGTTGAATTTATTATGGCTGAAGGCCTCTACAGAATGCTGCAGCCGACCCCATGCTCAACCCTCCTTAGTCGCTTTATTACGACAGGCTTAGTATGTTACTGTGTTACTATTCTTTGCTCCTCTTTCAGACCCTGGCAACACGGGACACAGCTGCAAGAACACGTGCACATTCTTCAGATTAGCATTGGCTTCGAAAGACCATCAAGCTTAGCAGTCTCGTCAAAGCATGTAAAATAAATTGCCCTAGAAACGACTCTGCAAGAACACATGAATGCTTTGTTGCGGGCTTTCTGCAAGGTACCTAGTTGCAAAGGTTGCTCTATGCTCCATGGGGAACAGGAAGGAAAATTAGTATTAAAACTCTGGGATTGGGAATATGTGTCGACACGAACTAATCCAGCTGTGTGACAATGCATGATGTTTACCTCACTTCGAGCTTAGACGTTAGAACCATGCAGACAAATGCAAGTATGTATATAAAACTCTCAAAAATTAAATAAAGACGGGGATAGACGAGCAAATAAACTATTGTTAGTACGAATACAAATATTCTTACCCGAAAGGTACCGGCTGTATCCTTGGTACCTGCTGAGCTAACGTTGTTGAAGTCAAGAGAGCCACCACCAGTGATACGAAAACAAAGTACCCTCTCTCATCATGCTTCATTTTCCAAAGGCGTTCTTTTGTTTTAACCGTATAGGCCAGAACTTAGTGACTCCACTGCCACAGCTTTGTGGCTCTGAAATCAGAACTTTGTGATTTTAAAACCGGAACTTTATAACTCTAAATACAGGACTCTGAGATTAAAAACCCAGATTTTTTTTTAACTTTAAAACAAGAACTTTCTGATCATAAAATTATAACTTTGCAAATCTGAAACAAGAACTTTGTGACTAAAATTATAACTCTTTAACTATAAATTCAAAACTTTGTGAATCTAAATTTATAACTTTGTAACAATAAAACCCGAACTTTGTGACTCTAAAAGTATACTTTTGTAACTCTAAAACCGGAACTTTGTGACTAAAATTATAACTTTATAACTATAAATCCAAAACTTTGTGACTCTAAGTTTATAACATTGTAACTATAAAACCAGAGCTTTGTGACTCTAAAATTATATCTTTGTAACTATAAAACCAGAACTTTGTGACTATAAAGCCACAGCTTTGTAACTATAAAACCACAACTGGTGTGACTCTACAATAATAACTTTGCAACTATAACATCAGAACTTTGTAGCTCTAAAACCAGAAATTTATGACTTCAAAATTACCACCTTGTGTCACGGGATTGCCTCCCCTGCTCTGCAGTGATGGTCCAACAATGGCCAAAATTTAGAGTATACAATGAGGGTACTTAAAGGTATCTACCTTTGCTCAAGATTACTCTTGGCAGAATTGTAACTAGAAGGCTGGTGCTCCTATTTTAGGGAGTCTTCATCGGATATTTCACAAATCAAGCACAACGCTGAATTTATTAAGGCTGTCGTGAATTTTCTTTTTTATTTTTTGTATCTGCCCGTCCCCTCCTATGAAGATAAAGATATATTAGCTCGTTTCTGAGACCCCATTGGAATTATTCTGTAAAATATTACTTAAGTAGCTCTGTGTGTGTGTGTGTATATATATAGATATATATATAGATAGATATATATATATATCTATCTATATATATATATATATATATATATATATATATATATATATATATATATATATATATATATATATATATATATATATATATATATATATATATATATAAGATAACTGATTCACACGTGTGTACTTTTCTCTGCGGTAATTAAATCAACTATTAGTTTGTTAATATATATAACAAATTTAATAATTAATTATTGTTTAATACGGGTAAATAAATAAGTGATGTGAGTGAATAAATTATAGAGTTTTTCCTCGTCGGAAAACTGGTGAGGGTGGTTTGAATTGGCGGTGAGAATTGTTTTTGCTTTGGCCTGGTTAAAATAAACGTAACTAGCCAGATATTGAAACTGGTTTGCTGATTTCCGTCAATTATCGATACTGTGGTGAGGGCACGTCCCAGGCGTAGTTGCAGGGATAACCGTTCCGAATGTCAAGGCAAGGATCTTCACAACCCGACAAAGGCAGGCATTTAGCGTAGACCACAAGCTCTTGATCCACAGACTCATATCAGGATGATGTCACACACTAGTATCTCCAACATGTACCATAAACAGGTAACTCATACGTGTATTACAAACTTTAGAAGAAACAAATGTCTCTGCTAAGTATTGGTTTCCTGACACTAAAAAGGCAACTTTCCACTGTCACTTCCACCGACACTTTTTCTTTTTTCTCAGTAATTGTACCCTCCCTGAGCATAAATGATAAACCCAGTGGATTTCTGCGCAGTGAAAGTCGCCAATCAGACGTCGTCTAGTTTAATATATTGTATCAAGACCTAACAGTTTCAAATGTTTGACTTTAGTATATATCTTCTCCCCCACTTCTAATGAAATTCCGCATGACACAAGTAGTTTCAAAATCCTCCCATATAAGGTATTAACATTACCGCTTTTTAGATGACTCATGTTTGTAATTCATAACAAACCCTAAGTTTAATTTGTTATCATAAATGCTAACATACATGAGTCCACCCGCAGTAATGCTGCATAACATTTCTGAAACGCCGAAAGTACATTCACAGTTTATATTTCGATTAACTATACGAGAAGTATGGTTGCCAAGCTTGGTGAGCAAGTACGTAACGCCTGTGTTTGTTTTACACAGGTAAGGCAGAATGGTCTGTCTGATTTCAGATGGAGTTGTTAACGTTATCTCTACCTAGGGTAGATCATGCGAAAATAACAACACGAAATGTGAGTCATGCGTACAAATATGAGAGAAAATACGGGTACGGATGAAATTAATAGAAGGCATAGGATAGCGAAAAGGACAGGTATAACACAGATAAAATGAAAAGCACGGTCATTTTGTGACAGTTTGTAAATCTAAAACCAGAACTTTACGACTTTAAAATCATAACTTAGTAATTTTAAAACTAGAACGTTGTGACTATAAAATCATAACGTTGTAACTATAAAACCAGAACTTTGCAACTCAAAAGTCATAACTTTCTTGACTAAGCAAGTAATTTTTCAAAAATATATTTACATTTTCATAATATTGACCAAAAGATGTTTCTTACTTACAGTATACATAAAATTAGTTGTGCTATTTACATCAAAGATATTTGATGTTGCAATATTATCATTTTGTCTCGGGCCATAAAGAAATAACATAGCTACTGCTCCCTCTGGCAGTGGCGTCTTAAGGCATGGGCAAACTGGGCAGTGTCCAGGGGCCCCACTATTCTAGGGCACATTGTTCAAAAGATATCTCTTGGCAGAGTGGATAATTACTCGATCTCTCGCTGGAAAGGCCTGGGATTCAAATCAAACCTGACGTGGGTAAGTTGACGAATTCGACATCTTACCCAATATGCGTTTTAAAATAGATTTATAGCAAAAAATTGCATCAATATTCATTATAATTAAGGTAGAAATATTACAAATTCCTTAACATCGCCAACTTGAGCGGATCTCCCCTACTATACTATACTATAAATATTTGTAATATATTATAAATAAAATTAAAAACTATTTATATTTTGTTCCAGGTTGATAACCCTTTGAGCAGAAATGAAGCGTACTTTGTATAAGTGGAGCACAGAAGAGGACAAGAGCTGCAGAGGAGAAGAAGAAGATGAGCAAACTTTCAAAGTTAACATCTTGGTTCAATCCAGATGCAATGTCAGCTACTAGTACTCAACCTCAAAATACAGCATCGCCACCTCGCTTTACATACAGCATGTTTGTTTATGTTTAAACATTGATTTTGTAACAAAATTTTTGTTAAAAGTACCATTAAATTATAAATCTATAGGTTTAATTTTATTGATTAAAAACATATATTCGCTAACACAATTAGATTATCATGACTAAAAACATGTATTCGCTAACACAATTACATTATCACGACTAAAAACATGTATTCGCTAACACAATTAGATTATCATGAATAAAAACATATATTCGCTTACACAGTTTGATTATCATGACTAAAATATAAATTCGCTAACACAATTAGATTATCATGACTAAAACATATATTCGCTAACACAACAAGAATATCATGACTAAAAACATTTATTCGCTAACACAATTAGATTATCATGACTAAAAACTTATATTCGCTAACACAACTAGATTACCATGACTAAAACTTATAATCGCTAACACAATTAGATCATCATGACTAAAACATATATTCGCTAACACAATAAGATTATCATGAATAATGTCATATATTTGCTAACACAATTAGATTATCTTGACGAAAAACATATATTCGCTAACACAAGATTATCATGACTAAAACATATATTCGCGCACACAATTAGATTATCATGACTAAAGCATATATTCGCTAACACAATTAGATTATCGTGACTAAAAACACGTATTCGCTAACACAATTAGATTATCATGACTAAAACATATATTCGCTAACACAATAAGATTATCGTGAATAATATCATATATTTGCTAACACAATTAGATTATCTTGACGAAAAACATATATTTGCTAACACAAGATTATCATGACTAACAACATATATTCGCTAACATAATTAGTTTATCATGACTAAAAACTTATATTTGCTAACACAATTAGATTATCATGATTAAATCATATATTCGCCAACACAATTAGATTATCGTGACTAAAAACTTATATTCGCTAACTCAATTAGATTATCGTGACTAAAAACTTATATTCGCTAACACAATTAGATTATCATGACTAAAAACATAAATTCCCTAACACAATTAGAATATCATGAATAAAAACTTACATTCGCTAACACAATTAGATTACCATGACTCATACATATAATAACTAACACAATTAGATTATCATGACTAAAACATATATTCGCTAACAGAATAAGATTATCAAGAATAATATCATATATTCGCTAACACAATTAGATTATCTTGACGAAAAACGTATATTCGCTAACACAAGATTATCATGACTAACAGCATATATTCGCTAACATAATTAGTTTATCATGACTAAAAACTTATATTCGCTAACACAATTAGATTATCATGACTAAAACATATATTCGCCAACAGAATAAGATTATCATGACTAAAGCATATATTCGCTAACACAATTAGATTGTTATTACTAAAAATATCTATTCACTAACACAATTAGATTATCGTGACTAAAAACATATATTCGCTAACACAATTAGATTATCGTGACTAAAAAAAGTATTCGCTAACACAATTAGATTATCATGACTAAAAACATATATTCACTAACACAATTAGATTATCATGACTAAAAAACGTATATTCGCTAACACAATTAGATTATCATGACTGAAAACTTGTATTCGCTAACTCAATTAGATTATCATGACTAAAGCATATATTCGCTAACACAATTAGATTATCATGACTAAAATCTTGTATTCGCTAACACAGTTAGATTATCATGACTAAAAACTTGTATTCGCTAACACAATTAGATTAGCGTGACTAAAAACACATATACACTTAGCCAGAACGGCAGAAAAATAACATAATATTAACAAAAGTTCAGGAGAACTGAATGCTGCTTTTGAAGTTAAGTCCCATCTCATCATTAAAGGAAGAACGCAATAAGTTATTTCACTTTTATAACATGTTAATAAAATAATAATAGTATTAAACATATGAGAAAGTGATCGAATATAACATGATGATTTAACTGCTGATAAATTATCGTCACTTTATAATTTTAAAAAATACACACACACATAAACAGCTTTTGTATGTTTCATCTCTGAATTATAACTGTCAGTGTTCTGCCATAACTGCCACAAAAATAATATTAACAAACAGATACATTTGTATAATATCAGGGTTGCACCTTTTGCTGAAGTGCGTCATTGCTTCAGTTAATTTAGTAATATTTAAAGCAAGAGGATAATTATAGTATCACGTATTTGCTAAACCACGTAAACTATCAAAACTCGTATAGACAAGAAATACCGTTTATAGCCAAACAAGAAAACAAAAATAAACAAAATTAGGAAAAGCACTTCAGATGCCAACACTGCAATATCAGCATGCACTTTCGATGTCGGCGTATCAATGAAGATGCACACGATCTTAAAAGTTATTATGAAGCTATCGTTAAATGTGACTTCCGTTGTAGGTTGCTGAGATTTTCAAGAGCTAGAAATTAAATTTTCAAAATGGTTGATTTAAACGAGTATACACCTGTAGCCCTTTCAGTTACCGTGGTTTCTTTGTACCACTTCACAAGTGCCGAATGAAGAATCAGTTCAGTTATTCAAAAATGAAAACGTGCTATCTCCATTTTCCTGTCATGAGAGTTTATTCCCACCCCAGTCAACCTACTACGCACTAGAGTGAATAATTAAAGCTACGCATTCTTTGCAATCTAGGTTACTGAGAACTATTTATGGCTGTTATTAAAACATTTATGTAAGTCTGTAATTTTTTTTATGTAAGGCATTTTAAATATCCAAAAATAAGCGTCCTTGTCAGGACGTTTTTACGCCTGGAAGAAACAAGAAAAAAAAACACATTCACGTTTTTTGGGACCACTAATTGATTCTGTACGTAATTATTTTCTCCTCTGGGCGGAATTATTTTTAGACCCCAAATGTTTGCATATACATAAGTTAAGTTTACTGAGATAAAATATGTAATTATAAGTAAAGTACAACTTATTATAAATGAAAATAAAGGAAAATGAATGGGCATTAAGGACATATTAATCGTTTTACTAAATTTATAATTTAGTAGTTTTGTTAAACTAAAAAGTGGATACCAAACAAACAAAAAATCTGAAATTAAGAAAAAAATTTTCCACTTACCTAAAGTCTCCATCGGACATTGTTGTAACAATACATTCTAATTGCTTTCATTTTGTAGGTAATCCATTTGGTAATACAGAAAAAGCAACAAAACTGTGACAACGTCAAGTTTTTTTTTCATTTTTCACATATTAGTAACACGAGTCTCACTGAAGAAATTTCACTAAAACTTTTTTTAATTCACAGCTTGCATCCTAAACATCCATGTCCAAGAAAACACAACTACAATCACATAAATGGCACAAATTTGTCAAGAAAAATTAACTAAACACTTTTGAAAAGTGGCTGTCAGTTAAAAACTTATTTCTTGCTGCTGTGATACTGTTCGAAGCAGTACTTTGCACACAGTGGAGGATTGGCAGTACATCCTTTACACACAAAAGAACTCCTGGATGCTTTACAATCAATGCATTTTCTCTGGCTGCCAGACCACATAATAAGATGCTGAGATCCTTGAAGTCTCTCAACAGAATTTGACATTCTGGGTCTACCAGGAAGCAGCAGAGAAGATCTTTGTTGTACATCCTCAGGCATCAAAGTGGCTGCTGCCTCTGTCAGTTCTTTGATGGGTTGTAACTTGAAATCTAAAATATTATGTTTCCTTTTCTCAATTCTTGTCAGGGTATAAAGAATAAAAGCACTACTCTGGCACTTTAAAAATAGCAGAAAGTAAATGCCCCATATATTCTACTGCATTCAATAAACAAAGATGGCTAATAATCATTAATCGGTAATTAGTCATAATATTCACCCAAAAATATGAATTTGTGAACGAGATGACGAATTACTCATTAATTGTAATGGTAATTGTCCTCCAACTTTTATTCTACGCAGTAGAACGTACGGAACATTTATTTTCTGTGTTGTTGGTAACAATAATAAAAGTAGTCCCTAAAATGGGGGTTTTCTCTACTTATTTTATTATTTTAAGCCACAGCTCTGAATATTCGTTTTTCGGAACAGCTGTCACTTCTGCCCAGAAATATTTGTGTTTGAATAAAATATACTTCGATAAGTTCAAAGACCTGATTGTAACGGTTATTAGAAAGTTGTAATCACTAGATGTGTATTTTTTAAAACACATACACACACACATATACACACACACACGCAAACAAACAAACAAACCGTGCATTGTTCTGCTGAAGCAACATTCATAAGAAAATTGTATTAGTATTGTTTTATCAGCTTTCCTCCGCATTCTGTATCAGTAAAACATGTGTGCTCAATTGCCCGAACATATGCTGTCACATAACGGTTTGTGCGTGTATTTTTGTACTCTCTCACACCTTCAGCCTCTCCGGCAGTATCATCTCATTTTCCTCACCGATCATCTTATTATTTGGATTATTTGGCATATTTTACGCCCTTCAGTCTTTCTTTGACCACTCCCAGACTGTTTACGTAACGCCAGGTGACTCGTGATAATTCCACGTTTATTGAACCGGTCAGCGAGCGATATTCTTACCATGAAAAGCCGGCTCGCCACCTATTGATACAGACGGCAAACGTGAAGAGAGATAGCGATTTTGACTTAACTCATTTCCGGGGCCAGCGACAATCAGACAATTAACAACTGGGTTGCGGTGTGTATGTCTGAGGAAACCATATTGTTTGTCTGAGCGGCCGGCGATCCTTTTGTTTGACTGTCGTGAGAACGCACGATCACAGACGATAATGAGATAATCGTTTCACGGGACCTTTCCCTTTGTGTGATTATCGCAGGTAATCTTTCTGGCGAGTCAATATTTGAAGGTAGCATCTGGTCATCAAATAGGTTCCCAGATTTGTTGTGAGTTGGCGGAAATATTACCGCATGATTTGAAAGATGTCTCGCGTTGGAATATTAAATTTAATATTTTCAAACACGCGGGGAAGATTATGAATTTAAACACCCCTACGCACATGATGCAAAAGAGCTTAAGATTGGATTGAAGTGAGAGCAGGAATAAACATTGAATTTCATTGGAGATTTCGGCTGAAGTACCATCTGTGTTTTGAACTGAGAATGAGAAATATAATCTAGCGAAATCAGAGACACAGACAGCTTCGCAACTTCAAACGAGTAACTCCCAAAAGCCAGAGCAAGAAGGATCGGATCTACAATTCTATACTTATAAGTCACAGATCGAGTATTTGGGCAACTCTGAAAACTTAAGAGTAAACCCGCTTGTTGAAATACAAACTCTGAAAACTTAAAGGACCAGGACTTTAAATATTAGGACTAGATACCAAAGGAATTGGATCACCCATAATAAGAGAAACTTTCCCAGACCACGTGTTTCGCAGATTCACCCGTCATAAAAAGGATTCAACATTTCCAGAACAAGTTATTCGAGAGCATATAACCTAAATTGCTCGTGTCCATTCTAAACTGTGCGAGGAGATTGAGTATAACTCAATTGGGGTAAGTGTAAACCTCAACTTACGAAAATAGTATATCCATAAACAACTACAGCAAGCGCTGGTGATTTTTTTCTGGCTAGTCGTGCGGAAAACCGACAGCAGACGTGACCACAGACTCCGAATGGAGCAGTGATGACTGATAATTACATCACATATCCCTAAAGTGTACAATATTTTGTAAGATATATGCACTTGGTTAATGTAACTCAGGCAACTCAATATTCGCGTCGTCCAGACACATTTTCCTAGTTTAATACCCGAAGAATATTGGTGATTTTTAATCATCTTCCCTGAGCTACACTGTGTACTTGGGAATTTAATTCTTCTGAGAGATTAACATTGGTGGTTGCACAGCGAGAATGGGCCTGTCAAATGGCAGCCAAAAAATGTACTTAGCAGAAGCATTTTTCCTTCTATTTTTCCAAAAGTTCGTGGTTCAAGACTATTCGTGATAAGCAGCAAACTGAAATTCCCTTCCTTACGTGTTATAAATGTTTATACAATACCAAAAACCTACCCTCTGTCCTGTACTTACTGTTCTTAGTCTACTATCATTTACTTGACACAGTATTAAGGTCTTTGTCTTGTGTGGACTGACCTATACTGTATAATAGGGGAACAACAGAAGTGATTGCGTCATTAATAGACTGGACTGCCCATGGTAAATTTCCGGTGTTATGTCTTGCGGTTCGCACTTATGACCCGTCATCGAAGCATCATTTTTTGGTGATGCCTAGGTGGCAGGGAGGATAGTGTGATTCGCTTGCATAGCTAGGCGGGGTTGTCACACGGGAGGTCCTTGGTTCGAGTCTTGGGTAAGCAACTCACGTCTGTTGTTTTTCGGTTGTCTAGTGTTCTACTTCTTATTTCTTAATATTTATTTACTGTTTACAGGCCTCGGGTTTCCCTTCCTTATGTGTTATAAGATAATCTCTGCAATTTTTTAAGCATACCTTACAAAGACTCAAGTAGAATGTACCTGTTTCTTTTTTTTTCACCTACTTGACCAGTGTGTTGAGAGACATGTAACAATTACCCGTTGCAACTCAACTGCGAAAGTTTCACTTGAAATACCCGCCGAGCGCAAGCGCACTTTTTTGAGTATTTGTAAGGTATGCTTAAAAGCTTGCAGAGATTATCTTACTTTTGTGATAGAAAGCATCCTCGTACCACGTCATGGGGCCGAGAATACATTTTTTTGAAAAGGGTACAATCTTTTATTTTTTATTTTATTTGTGTACAATCAGGACACAAAATATTTTTTTGTGTTCCAGAAACTGCAAGGGTGCTACACTCTACGTTATTACGTCAGACTACTTTTATTAGGATGACAATGACATGTGAATCTAGATTAGATGAGTAGTATCAGTGATGGATACACAATGAGAAAACCTGCTGAAAGCATTACAGGTTAATCCTTCTTCTGCGTTTATGTATAACAAAATGTGCATGTTGATAACAGGTAATGTAATTCAGGATAGTTCGTTATGTATAATAAAATGTACACATTCTTAACGGGTAATGTAATTCAGGGTAGTTACTAGTTAGTTATGTATAACAAAATGTAAACGTTCATAACGGGTAATGTAATTTAGGATAGTTCGTTATGCATAACAAAATGTAAACGTTCATAACTGCCTCAGGTTAGCAGAATGAATAACAACAAGAGTAAAGAGCCAGTTTAGTAATCGCAAACAAGGTGCAGTGGGTTCCATTTCCGGTGAAGGCAGTAAAACAAACTGGAGGATGACATTTGGGAGCCACGATGCAAATGGGCCCGCCCTCCTAGAGCGTCAAGACGATATTTAAATAATAGCCCTAACGGTTGTCTAGCGGAGGGATTCCTTATGATAGTCAGACTATCTTCTGTTGTATTGCCCTGCCGTCACCTTCGTCCTGCTTTACTCCTTCCATTTCCACCTTTGGACAAGCTTAACCTGAGGTTATAAATCGACGTAATATAGTTTAATATATCATATTACACAATATCTTACAGTTAACAGTTTGGATCATCATGCAAAATTTCATTTTAATGCGATATATCCTTCTTGTCAACTAGTTACCCAAAAACTTTGAACGTGTTTTTCTCAAAACAAACTGGGGTGGAGGTGGAATAAAGCAGTACTAAGACGACGCTGTGTCGAGTTTCCTATTATACAGGTTTCCTATTATACAAGTTTCCTATTATACACGTTTCATATTATACAAGTTTCCTATTATACAAGTTTCCTATTATACAAGTTTATTATCCAAGAAGGTGAATCAACAGCGTCAAGTTGGGACCTACAAGAACTGGATACCAAGTATAGCTTGTAATACAGGTAACGGCAGTCCCATAGAAGATACTGCCAATGGGGAATGAAATGTAAGAGCTTCACTATATAAGGTCTGAGCTTTATGAGATGGGGTAACCGGTGCAATTCCTCGCTGCCTTTACCCATTCATAACGAGCAGTCAGGCACCCATTTACAGTTTTGTAGACTGGAGAGTGACGCTTGCCAGGTTTTGAACCCGGTAACAGCCTCAAGAAGTCAGCGCTCTAGCCACTCGGCGTTCAAAATTGCTCTTAAAATGTGAAATAGTAGAAAATAATTTTATGAATCCTGGTCAAAAATTTATCTTCCATTTTTTCTCCCCTTCAGCCATAGACCTATGGCCGGCCCTAGGCCGATTTAACCTATTTGACCCAATCGGTCCCCAGGCTCAGAAAGGCCTGACACTCTGATTCCCACGTCCAGTTTTGAAGGGAAAAAAAATAACGAACGAAGATTATTTCAAATTAGATAAAGGGAATATATGTCATTACACTGCATTAAAAAATAACAATACATATTATTTCTTAGCTGTATTTTGACCTAAAATATGTTACAAGAAAACTATAATCTTAAGTTATGGGGGGCTCGCCAGAATGATCTAGATCGGACACCGCGATTAATAAGGTCAGCCCTGCTTAGACATGCGTATCACTAAATCACTTTCATAATGCGTTTTTTAATAAAGTTTATACACCCATAAGATTTCCCTATTCCAAATTTTATTAAACAATTCAGCACCTTTTCCGTCTTTTAAATAGACTAATTAGCATTAAGATCTTCAAGTAAAAGTGGAAATCGCGTCCGGCTATAGCGTGTTTTTGTATAATCTTGGTTATCACTTTCTCTTCTTGCTTTCTCACCCTACTTTCGCCATTTTCAGCTTGTTTTACAATTTTTATTTGTGGTTCTCGCATCACGTGATGTTGGATGTCTCACGTAGACAGGATCCTCATTATGTATCATCATTTTCAAGAGATTTGACGTGTGACGTGAATCATTTTTTTTTCTCCTCTCGGCTACCGTCAGTTAGTTTCCATCACCCACCCCTTTTTTCCATTCCATGTGGTCAGTTTGTCTACGTATTTCTCCTCTTTTTAACTTGTTTCTTTGTCTTGTGTGTAATAGCTGTTACATCATTTATCATTATATTTCATTAATATGTACACTTGCTATTAAAGATATTGTCATGACTATTATACATGAAGTTGTGTATGAGGCTGACACATTCAAGAAAAAAGATAGACTGAATAAGTCTAACCAGCAAGTGGATCTGAACATCAATCTAAAGAAGACAGAGGTAAAGACACTGAATGTGGGCAATCCTGAGCCCATAACAATAAATAACCAGAAGCTGGAACAGACAGACACATTTACATACTTAAGCTAGGATGCGAAGTAACACCAGACGGCGGAACAAGCAAAGACATCAACAACAGAATGAATAAAGCGAGAACAGCCTTTTCTAGTCTAGACAACATCTGTATGTCCTCTCAGTACAGCACAAACACCAAATTAAGAAAATATGAGAGCTGTGTACTTTCTTTGCTTCTCTATGGTGCGGAATGCTGGAGAGTAACAGAGAAGGAAATGTGGAAATTGTCGTCTTTCCAATCAATCTGCCTAAGGAAAATTCTCCTAATCTTCTGGCCGAATCCTATCATCAACCAAGAACTGCTTACTCTGAGCAACCAAGAGAACATGCACGCCATAATAGCTGGCAGACGCTGGAGTTGGGTTGGCCACGTCCACAGAAGAGACCATGATGCCATCACAATAATAGCTATGCTACGGATCCCTAAACGAAAGTGAGAGATTGACCAAAAACAACTTGGCGGAGAACTATAGAGGCCGAGATGCAAAGAATGAACCAGATATGGGGCACTGCACGAAAGGTGGCCGCCGACCGAGCAAAGTGTAAGCAGTTTGTTGCTGTCCTACAAGACGCCATCAGGCGTGAAGGCCACTGTCGCGAGGTGGTTTTAGAGGTTGTCTGAGGTCAGATAAGATTGAGTAAGATACTGATTGTAGATAGAGTCACGAATGTGAATACAGAGTGAAATATGACCTTCAGGAGAGGATACGATATGTCTATGTATCAAGTCTCTTCTTTTCCGCCACCTTCGCAACGATCTTTAAATGCCATACATACATTCTGCCTCTCCGAAATATACTACCTATTTCAGTAAGGACAGAACAGGTTAACATTCAAGTGCAAGTGACAGGTGAAATAGAAAGTAAATTCTGACCGCTAAGTAAATATTTGTTAGCTGTATTTTGGCCTAAAGCATGTTACAACAAAAATACAAGTTTATATATATATATATATATATATATATATATATATATATATATATATATATATATATATATATATATATATATATATATATATATATATATATATATTTTTATATTTATATATTTATTTTTTTTTTTTTTAATTAATGAGTATCCACACAATAGAAAAAGAAAACTCGCTAGATATGAGTTGTCTATGTCTAACGTATCACACACACAAAATTGTTAACTTAATTGAAGGGTTAGTAAACCAAGTGAATCACACAGTAAATTTTAACTAGTAGAGAACCAATCCCCAGTCTTCAAGAAGAGAAAATAAAAAATCAAGAAGAGGTTGTCTCTGTTAAGTTAACTAAATTCCGAGGTATATACGCCTCTTCCTTTGGAAAATCACCGATTTGTGATAGACTGTCCATCAACTACAACTTGCGTGAGAAGCTTCCAGAGATTGGAAGTTCCTTTCCGTTTCTGCTGTCGATTTAATTAAGCTGTGGATATTTGAACACAATAAAACACTCCATTGGGAATTTATATGCAGTGACACGGTGGTTCTAGGCTATCACTCTCGTGGTATCTGCATTAAAGACTTTACACTGTCTTTTGCCTTTATTTGGGGACTCTGGCAAACCGTGGCTACAGTGTTCAGGACATCAGAAATTTAGAGATAGATTTCCCAACTGGTAAATCCAGAAGAACAGTCTAAACTGACTGAGGGAAGAAAAGTTAGGCTGGGTCAAGTGTGACGCTCAACCTGTTTACGCTGGAGCTGCACCTTGTGATCTCTAAAAGGTAGTGCAAGGGATAATGAGCTCTGAAGTAGAAGGATCATAAGTCGCTAGATTTAGTCAGCAAAACAAAACCCAAGCTGGGGTTCCAGGAAGGGGATCCAATAAAATTGGGATCCAACAAACAACTGGTATCCGCTAAAACTGGTAGTCTATGCAGGGTTGTCATACGGAGCAACTACAAGGGATGTAATGCCCGAACTTAATGGATATTTCTCAATAAGTTTAAGAAAATCCTTATAACCATGCATATGGTATAGGCTATAGCATTTATTCCACTCTGCAGGCTACTAGTTCTTCTGGGTGACAACGAGCACTGAGGGGAAAAAAGGGGGGGGGGTATAGTATATATAGCCAGAATCTCTTACAACCTCGCGTCACTCATGGCCAACACCTGCATGGAGGTCGGCAAAAGTCCCCGCGTGACAAAGGCGAGAGGGAAATAGGAATTTGCTTCCCTACGACTCGGAATCAAAGCGATTACGTATATGAATCGTAGACTCTTCCGTTGTCATCGAACTCAAAGGAGCTACAGGAACGACAGCGTTTGGTCACTTGAAAAGAGATGCTTCTCCCTCATGTCCGTTTTCCCGTGACTCAAATGACACGTAGATATTGCCGCCACTAACATGAATGAGTTTTAAGAGACGGTACAAAAATACCGGTCTGCGCACGTGTAAGAAGGAGGGGTTTGCCTGTCTAGATTAAGAAATAGCATGCCTATATCCGGAATTACGCTCGTAGGGGCTTAATATGAAGAAAATGGGAGGAGATAAAATCCCTGGCAATCGAGATGCGGTACTAACAGCTAGAAAGAGACAGATAATCTCATTCAACTCACGACAGCCACTGACTGCTTTGACAGTCCGCGGCTAAAGAAGAGAAGATAAGGCTGACAACCTCATCCTTAAAACAAACTGCTACAGAAACCACAGGTGCAAAATCGTGTGAATGCTTGATGTAGGCTTCCAGTAAGGAGACCATATGCAGTTGTGGCTCCATAGGGAGCAAAAGTGGAAATGGTGATGATGACGATTCAGTACTAGTCTATGAAGAACAAACACTGATCGAAAAATGTCTACGTTGCATCCTCCATATCAAATTAGCCCATGAGTATTAAAATACGGCTCGTGAAAAAGAACCAGACAGCAACCATGACAGCTGGAGATTAAAAAATTAAAGCCGAGATGGATAGGACACTCTCAGTAAACAGCTAAAAAGTATAACAAGGCATGACTCTGGCTTGAACCCACATGGGGAGTGAATAGTGGGGATGCAGGCAGCCAAACTAGCGAGGATCTCTTGTGCAGAGCTGGGAAAAAAACCCAAACAACCCATAATAATAATCGTGGCATGCTACAGACTTATGTTCCTTATAGAACAAACACGTAATGAGCATGATACATGATGATGATGCCCCCGTAGTTCCCTGGAGGTCTTTAAGAAGACACAGATAGAATGAGAATACAGCTGCGCCCGGCATGTCGTAAGAGCCAACTGAAATAATGTTGTGCATGAGGCTGGCAATCTCATCATGTAAACCAAATTGTTAAAGAACCCACAGCTGCAGGAGTACATGAATGTTTTGATGCAATTTCCCTGCAAGGGGACCAGCTGCAAGCTCCATAAGGGTGGGGGCTGGGGGGAGGGGGGGGAGGGAAGTGGAAGACGACGACATATGATGTTGATTATTATGAAGTACAAGGAATTATTCCGTAAACCCTGGCCTAGTAAGTACATGCTACCAAAACCGGAAGTACAATGCATTCATAGAATTTAGAACACATACCACAAACTTGTATCAACAGTAGTTGTAAAGCGTCGCCTTAACTCTTTAATTTTCTTTTAGGTTGCAAAATCCGAGTATTCACAATTATTAGAATAACAATACCGCTGACGAACGATGATATAATATAAAGTGTGAATCTAACACATACGTGTTTATCGTGAAAGGGGAAAGCGGAGATGTATTAGGTAGACACAAGATGTAGAGACATAACGTTATTGCGCTAAAACTTAATTTTCTATTTTAAGCCGAATCAGGATTCCCCAACTGCAAGGTTTTTAGACAAGCGGTAAGATGGGAAACAAGTAATAAAACGTAAGTTGGAGATTAATACCCAGTGTCTGCTGGCCATAAAAGTCGTCTGTTAACTGCGCGATAGTCACGAATTATTGTAGGCCTATTAACAGCTTCAAAAGAAAAAACTGCCATGGAAGTTATGCTCTGTGACAAATGCGTATCCGTTTCAGAATAAGTAAATACTGTACGCATAAGTCACAGGTGGATGGATGGATAGATAGACAGACAGACAAATAGATCGGTTAGTAGGTAGGCAGTCAGACATGTAGGTAGAACGAGACAGAGGTGGGCAGACAGAAACAAAGTTAAATGATAATATAATGGTAAAACGTCATCGCAGTTGAAATGTTTTCATCTTACTGCATCACGCACATCACAGAGGGACCACTTTTCACAAGCTCCACTAAATTAAGCTGAAGAAAAGTAGTGTAATATCTTACTGTCTCAGCTGACATCGTTTCGTGACAGTGCGAAGACGCCAACAACTGTTTGTAACGGTTTTTAATCTCTCCTACGTATAACGGGGGAATGTCTTTTTTTTCTCGAAAATTCGTAGTTGACACAACATGTAAACACTGAATAACACGGCAGTGTTACGCTAAATTATTTTGTTCCTTACTGCAGTACAGTTGTCTGAGGCAATGTACACACAGTTTCCTTTCCTGTGGTTCACTTTTATCTTTCTTTCGAAGTTGTCATCAAGTATTGTGGCGATACGTGAGAAGTGGCGAGACAACTAATGAACCACTTTGAAAATGTACACATACTCCCCGATACCCTGGGCAGTTATAGACCAATAAAATTAACACGGGGTAACGCTGGAACATTGCGTACGATGTATATTAGGGTTTCCAGGGTAAACAAGGAACGGTGGCTGTGGCAATTGACCTAGAGGATGCTTACAACAGTGTTGACTTTGCAACCTTGATGGACTGTGTAATGGAATGTGGTGTAAACCCATGGCCAACAAGGTGGATAGCCGCTGCCTTAACTGAGAGAGCAGTTGCATTTCGTTTGGGAACATGGACATGAGAACCGATGCAAATTTGCCCAGGATTACCCCAGGGTTCTCCATTATCACCAATGCTGTGTGGCAGTGCCGGTATATGCAGTATTTTCAGTTTACTTTACAGAGAGCAGATGTTTAACTGGCCTAATCACCAGAGATTTAGATTTCTCTCTTAAATTTGTGTTACCAGGTTCGATTTTCTTCTCTTAGGTGTTGATGTAGCGAATTTAATTGAAATGGATAGATTTCTTATCTAAATCTCAAAACTGTAGTAATTCACCTTTTCAACAGCGTTCGATTTCATGCAAAACTTTTAATATCTTTCAGCATGAAACTTAAAATTTCAACAAAGTCTGGAATTCAGAACATTTTTACAATAATAAGCATAATAAAGTTCTATCATCTCATCAGATGCTTTCATCGATGCAAAAATCCCTTTTTGCATCTTTGTCTCATAGGCCTACTCAATTGTCAAATATGGCGAACCTTCTCATTCCACCGTGTTCCTTCCTTTAAGTTACTGTCTTATTTTAGGTTCGACGACATTTACCCATCTCTTCAGATTTGTCCTTGATTTCTTTATCATCATAAGCATTCCTTGAGTTAAATGCTTTCCAACACAAGAATATTTTCTACTCTACATGGTTTGAGGTGTAAGACTATTTTTTGCAAATTGACTCAAATCCTCGAACCTAGTTCTGCTGCGACTAGGGTTGGGAGCTCTATTCAAAATACATATTGAATGATTGTCACTACTTACGCCAGTAAGAAATATAAAACCACTCAATGTCCTGAAATACACATTTTATAATAAATGTTGAAGTTTGATTTCCTCAAACTAAGAAATATGTAGAGCTGGACCAGATACGACCTCTTGAGTTGCGCTCTTTCATTCTACTGCCAAATGGCGTCGTTGTTCCACTTTCCCCGGGGTAAATCTGAGCTATCCGATTGGTCAGGGGAAATCACCCAATTATTAGAAATGGCGTGTAGAAGCGACTCTACCCTAAATATGTGACACTATTTATTATTTTCTGTTTCTCATAAAATATAAAATTATGGGGTGGTCTGTGCTTCCTCTGTCTTGTAAGAATATAGTCTGTTTCCAAAGGAACAACTATGTACACGGCCACATATAGATCCCGGGGCTCCGCAAATGTATCCCGTAGGGAGACATTTGAGTACTATCAATAACAAAAATCCATCCCCAAAAATTTCTAAGTTCAAAAAAATTTTTCAGAAAAATTTAAAGTTCAAAAATTTTTCTAAGTCCAAAAATATTTCCAAAAAATTTAATTTAATTCCTATACTGGGGTCCTATGTCTATATGAGGTCGTCTGCTATGTAAAAAAAACTAGTAGTGGACATCAACTTCAAAAAGTGTAACTTATTCATCACATCATAATATTTTTCACCAAATTTACAAATTGGCAACACTGCCCAACAAAATCTGCAAAACACTCATAAGGTCATCACTAAAAAAATGTGACGAGTGGCAACACTGGGGAATGAACAATAAACTATCTTATTTGCAGAACTTGGCTGGATTATCATAATCTATTACATTTCATTCAAAAATATAGTTGATTACATTCTCTTGGATGTGGTAGGGGTGTTATCTCTTTTCTGTACTGTTATTTGCTCCATATTAAAAGCCTGCAAGTACTAAAAAAAATCTTTTTTTTTTTTTTGGCGTACTTATTTATTCTATTTCCCAAGTACTCTGCAATATTCCAAGAAATGTCCAAAATCTCTAATTCCTATGGTAATGGCAATCCACTTTCATAGAATAGCCAATGTTTTCATGGGTACTCATCATCTTCTTCTTCTTTTTTTTTTTTTCTAGTGAATGAGCCACTTGCTCATTATTACATGTAGAAAATATCTCTAAACATAATATGCATATTTATCAGACGATAATACAACCAGCATCATTTTTATAAGTAATCATTTTTCACAATAAAAGCATTAAAACCTCATGGCTTATCCTTATTTATTTATCTGAATGTTTCCTTGTTATAGACATTTTCTAAATGGTAAGTGTATAAATTCGTTCTAAGTCCGTCACTGTAGAAAATGTTCTATATTACATTTTTTTTTTTTTTTTTTTCAAAATATGTGATGTTTGTCTCCAATATCCGTGCGTCTGGTGGTGATCCTGTCCATTAGTCAGTTATTTCTAATCATTCCTTCTTTTCTGTCAATACAGTATTTTTTTTTTTTTTTTGAACTCTTCCCTAGAAATATTATTTTATATATATATTTATTCTTCAAAGATCTTCTTTGACTTCCCATACATCAATTTTCAAACATCACATTATTCAGCAACCAACAGACGAATGTGTTACTATCATATTATGAAATATAAGGGAAAAGAAAAATATAGTTTCCAAATCATCATGAATTTTCTACATTGGGTTCCGTATTACTTTATTTTCTCTTTTAAGACAACTGCTTATACTCTTGACAATATGTATCCATGTTGTCACTCTCGAGGCATCCTTGTATACAATTTATATTTGTCTCCTTTTTTTTTTCATAACACCAATGTATCATTTATGGTGTTCCAATATCATTGTATCTATTCTAGTCCTCCTGTTATCTTGAGAATTCATCCTTAGTAACTCCCTATGTACCTTATCTAGCAATACCTTTATGCAAAACACATCAAACAATTATTTATGGAACTATCAACTGAGATGTAAGAACTTTTGACAATATGAGATGAAAAAAAATTTTGGGGTCATCACTCAAAAAATGTGACATAGAAAGGAAGAAAATAATCAATTGATCGTGAGGAATCTACAATATTCTCGTAAGACAAAGTTCCTGGCACTCTGACTACTATTTATCCATATTATTTCTGGTTATCCTTGCATACAGTGTACCATTTCCATTTTCTTTATAAGTCCAATTCCTCGCTCATGGTGCTCCAATATTTAAAATGTGGATCCTTCCTATTCCTCTTATTCTGTACTGGAAATATATCCTTATTAATTGTCCATGTACTATATCTGCGAATATTTATCATCAATATATCAACTAATCATTTATAGAACCATTAACATAAATGTCTAGACTTTACCAAAACATGAACAAAAACATGTCTTTTTACATATGTGCAAAATTTCGACACCAACTCTGCCTTCGCTGGTCGAGGGTTAGTCAGAGTTATGTGGTGCCTGTAACATCCGCTGACTACAGCCAGATGGGTGACTTATGGTACTTATAATTCAAAAATCTCATCCGTCAGTTATCTTAAGTGTGGGGCGGGGTCTATTTCATGGTGTCCTTGACCAAGTTTGCTGCATTTCCAATCTAGGTATTCTTTTTTTTTTTTGTCATAATATCTCCATGATATATCTGTGACATGTCTGTCCTTGGGATAACGTTTTTTTTTTATCCAATATCCTCGGGGTGAGCAAATCTCAGTGTGTCCACTTTCATCAATCATTTATTTATTTTCTCTCCTGTAATTCTGGGTATGTTATGAGTATTTTAAATTGTCAATTTATTCCAACTATCTTACAACATTCTGTAATTCGTGATAAGGAATAGTCATTTGTTATACAACAATGTTCATATTACAAAGGCAATAAGCAAAAATCAAAGAGATATCTTCTCCAAAATGCGGATGCATCTCTATTTCCTTTACCTCTGGGCGTAGCAATTATTCAGTCATTATTTTTTTTTTCTCCATTATTTAATCTCCATTTTGTGTCCTTAGTACCTGTGGTTCCATGGGATTATCATAATTCATTTGTGTCTCTTGTCTACTGATAATCCTTCAATAATGACTTCAAATATGGTCCTCATATGTGCAACAATCATCTGCTCTGATTTGTTCCATGGTATTCATCAAATATTCTATTATATCCTTGTCTTATCTCGTAACCACGAAAGACTAAGATTATTCCTCCTCCAATGTTAATGTGGGGGATTTTGTGCATAAACATTACAACAAAATCTCAGCTGTGACAACATAAAGTTTCACCTTAATATAAAATGTCATCTTCATCATACATAACCTGTTGCTTCTTCATCTCATGTGTCATTAGTGGTTATCATGCGGTAATGGGGTATTTCATTTGCTAGGTCAGCATGTGCAAATGCTATTTCTTTAACATGGGCAAAGGCATCATCAACAAATAGGTGCAATTTGTTCAATCTGGGGTTAGCATATACTAATGCTCTCAAGGGATTGTTCATTTGCAGAAAATCAGCATGCACAAATGTCATTGGGGTACTTGTGATATCAACAAAATATTGTTGGAATATCAGGGATCAAGCTGGTGGGGGTATGAGTGGCATAGGGTGATTTATTTATTTTCTTCTTCATCTGCTAACCTCAGGGCAGTCAATGTTTTACAATATTGTCTTATCATCATCAAAATGTGTGTGGGTGGCATATAAACATATAGCATCTTATATAAAAAAAAACATTCTAATTGTTTTTTTCTTTTATGTCTTTTCTGTTTTCTTGGAATTCCTTTTTTCTTTTCTTGTTTTACATTTCATTTTCTTCTTCTTTTTTCCATTTCTTTTTTTTTTTTTTTTTCTTGTGATTTCTTTTCTGTTTGTATCACAAGTACTAAAGAATGATAAAAATCAATTCACTAAACACTAGATATTCTAATAGTAAATCCTAACCAATAGGGCTGCAAGTAATAGTTTAGGTTAGAATAGAAGGAATGTTGTAGCAGTGTCTGTTGTCAATAAGTGGCGAGGAAAGGGTACATCAAGGATCTCCTGATTACAACATGATTGTAATTCCAAGGAATGAATATGATTGGGATTTTAAAAATCACAAGTCTAAAATGTCGTCTCAATATAGTGGAAAGGAAAAATTGTAAGTTAAAGATGTTGTAACAGTGGAGTGAAGAAAATCTTACTATAGAGAGTCAAGGTTGGGATATGGAATCTCTTTAGGAGAATGTTTAAAATTCTTGACAGTACTAATATACATCTGGGTCTAAAATAATAATGTACATTTGAAAATAAATAATCCTGTGGAGAAAAATAGCATAACCTACAATACTAGTTTTGGGTATGAATTATGTGCTGTTAAGAGATGTCATAGTAGGAACAGTATGATTGATCAAGGTGGCAGATATCAAGGAGTTTAGCATAATATAGATCAAAGAAATATTAGTATGAGGTAAGAAAAAAAAACTACTGGTGTAAAGTGTCTGCATGAAAATGCTGGTGAATGGAGCGTGGAATATGATCAGTTACAAAAGTGGAGATGAATGTTACAACAGAATAGTGTGACACATGTGTTATAGGTAAAGTTGTGTAGCATTCTAAATATTAAGAAAATGTATGTAACTAAATAAGGGTGTCTGTAAACTCGTAACACCGTGTGTTATCAATTGTTTTAACATTTTTATTTCACAATTATGCTATCTAAAGAAAATCCTCCGTGTGCTGGTCTTGATTTCTTTCTGGGCATCAGTATTCTAAGGCTGGAAAAAATAACTTTCTCAGTGAGGCTTTGACATCTTAGTCTGTAAGCAAGTCATTTGAACTGTCAAAAACTGAAAATAGAGTACATGGGGAGAGTTAGTACATTGTTAAAAAGGTTTTTTCACATATGCGTTGACCGTGTTCGGATTTGCGAACACATAAAACACCTGGGCGTGTTTTTCAGAACAGCTTCGCTAGTTCCTTCACCATCTCTAACCTTGCAATGTCCCGACTGCTTAGGCGAGCATCATACTGAGTAGCAGTGGTGACGGGTGTGATAGGCGACGACACTGCATTTGCTGATTGTTGGGACACTGAGGACATTGACGAATGCGGTGATGGCTTAACATCATTTGATTGCGGTGATGGTTTTACTGTGGTTAGGGTTTGTATGGCTGGAACATCTGTTGGTTTTGAGGCAGGTATATGTTTCGCCTTGATTTTTCTTCTGACCTGGTTGTGCTGAACGTTAGCACTGGTTACAATGGGCACAGTAATTTGCACACTGTTGTTTTTGACTAGTTGAGATGAGGCTAACACTTCTCGGCTTGGTTTTGGAACATGATTGCGTTTCTTCAGAATCTTTCGTCTGATATAGTTGTGCTGTATACGCGGAATTTTGTTGCTAGGGATTGAGTCATCAGATTCTGTTTTATAGGCGCGTTTGACGCTGGAGCTGACTGGTACAAATAATGTACTATCCGCATCACTGGTTTCAATGGAACTAGCTGTATCAATGTCTGTTTCTTGTTGGTATAATTCTACCATTTTTCTGTCATTATGTTCGTTGGGGTCTGACAAAGCTGTGCTGGGGTTGACACTGTCTTCTCTCATGTCTTGTTCTGTTTCGTCTCCATAAAGATCGCTGGTATATGGTTCAACAATCTGCTTGGGTATAGTTTCTTCAGGATCTGATTGTTTTGAACGAGCAATCTTGTTCTTGTGGTATAGCAGTGTTTGGTTTTCACTAGTGTTAAAACTAGAACTGCCTGAACTGGGGGTGTGATAGGTATCAGCTGACGATTTATCACTGCGGGAGTAAGTTTGAGTGTGGATATAAGGTGTTTCGTGTTGTCATCGTGTGACGTCTGTGGCATGATTTCTTCATTTCTAATGCGCAGGTCTCTGTCTTGTAGTCTATTACGTAATTCAAGTGGTGGGATATCTTCTTCGCTTTCGGACGAGTCTCGTTGTTGTCTTGCTCGATGTATTTCATCTGTGGGTGGTCTGGGTATGTGGTCGTCTTGGTAAAATTCAGAGTCTGTCGTCTCTGACTCTGATATGTCAGACGAATCTGTGCTGGATGGATTATAATTTAGGGTGGCTTTTCTGACTGGTCTTGTATTTGTCGTCAGAGGCGGAATGGGCCGGTGATTATCAATTTTTATTTGTTTTACGTGAGCTTTTGTTTGGTGTTGTTTCTCTTCATTCCAAATAATGAAGTTTACAGGCGTAGTTTGTTTCATGATTTTGTAGCCATCTAACCATCGGTCATCGAATTTTGAACTGCGTACATGTTTCTTGTAGTATACTCTGTCTCCTATTTTGTACGTTGGTAGCTTGGCTGATTTATCATGTTGTTTCTGTTTCTTGTGAAATGCCTTCTGCGTATTTCGTTGTGCAATCTGGTGAGCTTTATACTTTTCTTGAAGGATTATTTCGATGGGGTCTTCTCCCATGTATTTTCTTTGTGGGCGAAGTAGGTTGTCTAACGGAAAGTTTGGTTCTCTTCCGTATAGCATGAGAAAGGGTGACATTCCTGTGGTATCGTTCACGTTTACTCGGATGGCTTCAAGAGCTTGGTTAATGTATAGGTCCCAGTATTGGTGGTTCCCCTTGATATATTTGCTAATAATATCATGTAGGGTGGCGTGCATGCGTTCATTTCTGCCATTTGCATTTGGGCAATAATAAGTGGTTGTAGTATGCTCAATATTCAGCTGGTGTAAGGTGGCTTTAAATGGGTTACCTATAAACTGTTTACCGTTGTCTGAAATGATTCGTTTTGGACAGCCATGCCTGGGAATGAATTCTTGTAAAAAAATTTGCGTGATGGACTGCGATGTGGCATCACTGAGTGGGTAACTTTCTGGCCAAACAGAGTATTGGTCAACTATGTGCAGGAGGTATTTGTTGCCTGATTGGGTGAGTGGGTAAGGACCTGATAAGTCAATGCTCACTGTTTGCATGGGGTAATGGGAAGGTTGCATTTCTTGAAGGGGAATTAAATGTGGCTTCATGTTTCTCAATTTACATGTTCTACAGGTGGCTACATATTCTGTAATGTCCTTGTAGAAAGTTTGCCAATAATACCTTTTACTTATACCAATTTTTTTCCTTTTCCATCATTTTTTTATGACATCAATTGTTTTGTCTCTTCCCATGTGCCCGTTGTTATCATGAAACTGTAGCAATACTTCTGGGACTAGATGTGCTGGAATGACTTTTCTTAGTGTCCCTTCTTGTTTCTGATCAATATAGTATAGAATTCCATCCGTTGGGTGTACTGTAAAATCTTTACTTTTTGTTGGGTTTTCTTTCACGTATGTGAGCAGCTTGACAATTTCTGCATCTTTCGCTTGTTCTACTCTCATGTCAAACATATCTTGGCTTTCTTCTTCTACTTGAGTGGCGGAATCTGAGGTACTTCTTCGACTTGATGAAGTAATTTCATTAATTTCTTTAGCATTATCGTCAATCTCTGAGGATGTGCCATCATTTTTGACTCTATTTGTTTTCACTTCAGTTTCATCATCATATTTAATCCTGGATAAGAGGTCTGCACAGGTGTTCATTTCGCCTGGGATATGTTCGATAGTGGTGTCGTAGGACTGTAAATTCATTGCCCATGTCTGTAACTTCTTTGGCTGTTCTTGTGTTTTGGTGAGCCAGTTAACCAAAGGTTGATGATCAGTTCTTATAATGAGTTTAGTTCCTCTGACGTAAAAGTCAAACTTTTGTACTGCATAGTGAATAGCATATGCTTCTTTCTCAGTGGTGGTCCACCGTTTTTGTGACTTTGACAATGCGTGGGATAGGAATGCAATGGGTTTCTCATTTGGAATGTTTGGTAGGATGGGTGTTTCATCTTCTAGTACAGGTTGGACCAAACAAGCACCAATTGCGTTATCTGAGGCATCGGCGTATAGTATCATGGGCTGAGAAATATCTGGATGTCCAAGCAGTGGGATGGTGGTTAGGGCATTTTTTAGATACTCAAAGGATCTCTGGCAGTCTTCTGTCCATTTGAAGCGTGCATACTTGCGGGTAAGGGCTATCAAAGGCTCTGCTGCTCTGGAGAAATTGATGATGTGGCGCCTATAGTACCCTATTGTACCAATAAATGAGCGTGTTTGTCTCACCGTCTTGGGGCTAGGCATTTCTCTTATGGCTTTGACTTTATCTTCATCAGGTCTGACGCCATGTCTATTGATGACAAAGCCTAAATATTTTGTTTCTGTCTTTAGAAACTCACACTTCGACAGTTTTAACTTTATTTGGTGATGCCTGAGTCTATCAAACACTGTTTCAACCTTGCGGAGGTGGTCTTCCATCGTGCCTGCGGTATGTATCAGGATATCGTCTATGTATGCCAGGGCAAATGGATGTAGACCCTTTAACACTTCATCCATGAGTGACATATATGTTGCTGGAGATCCTTTTAGACCAAATGGCATAACATTCCAAAAAAAGCTTCCCATATGTGAACAGAATGTGGATTTCTGTTTTGCCTCAGGTGTCATGGGGATGCACCAAAAGCCTGACCTTGCATCAAGTGTGGTAAAGTATGTAGACTTTCCTAACGTCGCAAGTAGATCGTCTATCCTGGGGAGGGGGTAGGAAATGACTTTTGTGATTTTGTTAAGGGCACGGTAGTCGCAGCAAAAGCGACTGGAGCCGTCTTTCTTTGTTACGATCACTATGGGTGAGGACCATTGGGAACGGGATCTTTCGATGATTCCTGCCTGTAGCATTTCATTTATAGACCTTTCCACGAGTTCTCTGTTTTTCAAGGGCGTATGATAGGGTTTCATATGTATTGGCTCCTCTGTGGTTGTTTGAATGTCCATTGTGACAGTGTTAGTTCTGCCTAATTCCATGTCATTGAGTGCGAATACATCCTGGTGCTTTTCTACAAACGTTTTCAAACGTTGCTTATTATCTTCTGTGGCATTCAGGGTTGCAAGTAACTGAGCTATTCTCTCTCTGTATTTATGATCTGCTATGATATCTCTGGTCTGTCTTGATGCCTCCGTTTCATTCCCATAATTTTGGGACATTTTTCTTGCATCTTGTGAAAATCTCTGCTCCTGGTATGTGGCTTTCTTTTGCGTAGTTCTTTGCCGTTCATTGGGCTGTGCTTGGTACTGTCTCCTCTGCCATGTACTGTGTGCATTTCCATTTGTCACTGCATTTACTGTATATTCATTTCTTATTATATTTCTGGGGTAGTCGTTGTTGTGCCATTTTTTCTGATTATTTCTGCCGTAACTGCGCTTATCCGCGTACGTTACTGTATTTCTTCTGTTTGTGCTATAGGGCTGTCTTCTTTCCCTGGGCGAAAATTTTTCATTCTTTCTGTTTCCAACTTTGCTGCTATAGTATCCTCCTGTGGTATAGTCATATAAGAATTCTTCCTTTTCTTCGGAAATTTCAATTGGTTTTGGGACTTTATCATATCCACCTGTTTTTGAGTTATATTGATACTCCATGGGGCATGTATCACTGTCTTGTCGCTTTGGATATCCTCCTGGCAAGACAATTTCTGTTTCTCTGTTACTCTGTGATATACAGCACTTCATCTTTTCTCTTGGTGTGCTGGGGCGCAAGAATGAGTAATTATAGTCATTTTCATACTGTGGCCTTTCTCTTCTTATGTATGGACTGGTTCGTTTCTGCCATCTGGGTAGGGTATGCTGTGGTGTAACATAACTGTGACTGATGTTACTGCCTTTTTCTGCATAAGCCTTATAACTGTTTACTTTCCGTGTACTATGGTTATTTGTACTGCGATTTCGTGCATTATGTCCAGTGGGAGTGGTTGAGACAATTTGTGGATGGTCTCTATTGGTTTTGGTTTGTCTTATTGTTGACGTATCCACTTGCGCTACAACTGTGCCTCTTTTTATAGTGGTAGTTTTTCCTGACATATTCAATATCATGATGGGGAAATCTCTGGACTTCGAGACTTCAGCGATTCCCTCTGTAATTTGCAACAATGGGTCATCAATAATGCTTTCTTCTGCTAGGGGCTGTACTTGAATTGATTGCCCTGGTGTTATGTACTCAGAATTTTTTACTCTGCCTTTTGCTATGACCAGGGAGTTTGGAGCCACCGTTATGGGAGCTGTAATCCTTACCAAAGACGCTATGTGGATATCGTCCTGGAGATCTATGTATGTATTGTTGACTTTGATTTTGTGGAGGTCATAGTATATTCGAACTTTGTGTTTGTTAAAAAAATCTCTCCCTAGGATAAGATTTCTAGACATTCCTTTAGTAATGACAAATGGGTGTTCAAAATTTGTTTCGCCTAAGGAAAATTTTAGCCATGCTGTCCCAACTGAATTTAGTCTTTGTCCCGTGACTGAAGCTAGGTGTGTTTTGGACGGTTGAAATCGTACTAAGTGTTGGATCCTCTTGAACAGCTGGAACCTAATAAGGCTGATGGATGCTCCTGTATCTACCAGTGCCCTATATTGTTGGCCCTGTATAGACATGATGCAGGAACTGGGGTCCGGATGTATTTTAGTTCCATCATGCAACATTTCTTCATATTGTATTTTACTGGATGGGTGATAAGGGTGGATTTGTGCTGAAGTGGTAACTTGCCACCCTTATCGACACCTGGTGTTAAAGTGTAAGATGTAGGTGTCTTCTCTGATTTAGGATGTTGCTGTGTATGTGGTAGTGGAACAGTTCAATGGGTTATCACACAGGCAACATGACGTGTAGAGTCATAGAAAGGGTAACTTCGTTGTATAAGTTTCTTTCATTTATTGCACGCCACAAAACAGTCATGATACTTATGACATCAACATGGTTAACGAGTTCAGCAAGATGATATGGCACATTGAAAACAATTTCTGTAGTCAGCAATGATAGCTGTTGTATATATGCGTCATAAGACATCACAGTTCAATAGATTCAGAAATTCATCAATCATCGAGTGCTAGTTCGTGAAGCTGTATAAATAATAATAATTTCTATAACTTCTGCAACAGTGTCAGCTACAGATCTTCAATGTTCATAAACAATAATAAATGCTCCCATTCTGATGCTAGCAGATCAGTTGTATACAATAAGTCCGTTCACTGTCTGCACGTGAATAGCATACATGGGCTACAGGTCAGCTCGACCTTTATAATGTTCCTAAGTCTAACCATCTGACTTGGACGTGATCTCTGATATAACGAATCCTGGAACACAGACAACAGTCTTGTTGGTCTAGAGCGACCCATATATATTTAACTAGTTCAGGTATACAGATACCGGTGACTTAATCCTAGTCAAAGTACCTCTCCATTTTGCATCACACAGGCGAGCAAATAGGCGACAAAATGACGAACCTCTAGATGATAGCATAAAGTTCGATACAAGAGGAATTACCTTATTTCGGAAAATCAACCATGAACATATGCCTCCAGGCAGGCTGCATAATACTGGGAAATAGTCTAGTTAGCTAACTAACTCACTAAGACACTGTATTTCCCTCAGAGAATCACAAGACGCAGTTGCGTCTGCTCGCTTCTTAAACCATTTCTAAACTGCCCCAACTGGGCGGAACACACAGAACGAACTCCCGGTTTGACATGCGCAGAACGACAATCTCTGAGTTGCCGTTCACAATAAGACGATTCGAAGAACATTCGAGATAAAAGTCTTACACAGTCGCGCCTTTTATGGTCATGAAAAGAAGCGTTAAGAAAGGTTTCAGACATCTACCATAGTTGACTGATACTACCAAATAAGGAGATGTGGTCACGCTTCGTTCAAGAAATTATAGACCGAACGTGTCTCTATACAAGAGAAGGCAACTCCTAAAAAATTGTAGTCTCGATAACTCGGATTATGTCCCTTTGACCATAGAAAACATAATACACACTTCAGTCAAAAAAATGATCATACATATGAAAAAATGTTTATACAAACGAAAAATAATAATGATCCGTGCGTAACATTACCGCACCCTCCCTGGAAAAAAAAAAATGAAACATTTTTTTTTTTTAAATCCTGGAGCCGGAAAAAATCTAGGCTCCTAACGCACGTATGATGCGTGGATATATACCTAACAAATTAGCTCAACGCATGGAGCGACACTGAGATCATATCTCAGATCCTTAGAGAAAAAATTTATCTAAGTATACGCTGATATATTCCAGGAAGGTGCCACCAACACACGCCACAATGATGGCAACAACATAATGACAATCAAATTATACTCATACCAATATATGAAATTAAATATATTATGTGTTATCATACAATGTGTTGCAAATAGCGGTGTAATTTACTAATATACCGCACTATATTATTACATTATATAAAGTAACAGTAATTAATAAGTAATACATGTGTTGCTCTTCGGTGACATAAAACATTCAATAGAAGAAGATGTGGACATCATCCGCTCCCAATGTAGGACAGGACTTGATATCCTCAAAGTTCCACAATGGACATAAACTCGCAGACTTCAATGATGTGCTGCGAAAATATCAATAACACAAATCTTAAAGACAACTGGTAAATTTCTTAATACAATCCTGAAAATAATTTATTTAAATGTGGCCGAGTGATCTTTTGGCCCGTATATCACTAACTAAGCCTTCTTAGATAATTACATGGTACAATGTTATAAATTTCCCTCAAAAAAAAAAGTGAGACAAAATCTACTAACATGTCATTATAACATTGGACTGTATATCAGGAAATATATATATATGACAGAAGAATCATGTGGAATCGTGTGGACATCTGGACAGAATGTCTGCCATTACATTATCCGAACCACGGATAGCTCGAACCGAGAAATGAAATGGTTGAAGAGCTATGGCATAACGAGTGGACCTCGAGCTCTTCAAGTTTTTGCTCTGAATAGCAGTAAGCGCTTTCTGGTCGGTTTCCACAATGAAATGTGCGCCTAGAAGAAATCTTTGTAACTTCAGAATAGACCATACCATAGCCAATAACTCACGGTCTAAAACCGAGTAATTCTTTTCTGCAGCGTTTAATTTCCTAGAGATATACATCACCGGATGCAAAGTATCAGAATACTCCTGCATTAGTGCTGCCCCAATCCCTGTTGACGAGGCGTCACTTCGAAGAACAAAAGTCTTCTCAATAGTAGGTAACTTAAGAATAGGTGGAGATGAAAATAGGGCTTTAACCTGGTCCAATGAGGATTGACATTCTTTAGACCAGCGGATCAGATTAGGCGACCCTTTCTTCAATAAAGTAGAAAGCGGTGCCATAATGGAGGACAGATTCGGAATGAATCGTCCGTAGAATTGAATCAAACCTAATAGACTCCTTACTTGTTTCTTCGTCTTAGGGACCGAAATGTTAAGTATTTTTGAAACATTGTGGTCCTCTGTCTTTAAAAGACCATGACCAACCCGATGACCTAGGAAAGAAATCTCGCTAAATCCTATAAAGGCTTTAGAGGGTTTTGCAGTCAAGTTATACTCGCGAAGAGTAGACAGTAATTCGTATAAACCCAAATAGTGATCTTCCCAAGAATCACTGAATAGACAGATATCATCTAGGTATGCTATGACATCTGTACGATATGCGAGAATTCGCCGCATCATGCGTACGAATGTAGCAGGGGCGTTCATAAGACCAAAAGGCATGAAATTCCATTGGAATAAACCCCTAGGTGTAGAAAAAGCTGTAAAAGGTTTGGCACGTTCAGTTAGCGGGACTTGCCAATAACCTTTAGACAAATCTAGTTTGGTAAAGAATCTAGAATTAGAAAGTTTATTGAGTAGCTCTTCTAATGAAGGCATAGGTTCAGCATCGAACTTCGTAACTTGGTTCAATTTGCGATAATCTACGCAAATGCGAATGTTATTATCCTTCTTTCGAACAATAACCATAGACGAAGAGTATGCTGAAGTGGATGGTTCAATGATTTCCAAACGTATCATTTCATCCAACTCTTTTTCGACTTGAGACTGGAAATGGATAGGTATTGGATATGGTCTGACTCTGATAGGATTGTGATCAGTTAGCACAATGTCATGTTCTATGACATGTGTGTGTCCCGGGATGTCTGTAAGAACATCCTGAAATGTTTGCAACATCGAAGAAACTTGTCGATGTTCCTCAGCGGAAAGATTTGGAGAAACGGTCACGTTTTTCCAAGATTCCGTAGAATAAAGTGGGACCATAGAAAGAGGAAGATTGACATCAGAAAAAGTAGTTTCCTCATCCTGTATAACTGACAGAGATGAGTACTGACCATGAGTTGCTTGTGAATTGTCCGTAGCCTGGAAAATAGGCTGCAAATAGTCAGGTCTTTCATAAAATTCTGTGAGCATATTTATGTGGAAAGTTTTATGCTTTCCATCAATATCGACAACATAGTCGACATCAGAAATTTTGGAGACTATTGCATATGGACCTTTCCATGCAATTAGAAGTCTGTTCTCCCTTGAAGGAAGTAGAACGAGAGCTTTGTCACCTGGACAAAGTTGTCGTAGACATCTATTCTTATTTGCAAACTGCCTTGCCTTTTCTTTAGCAAATTCTGAAGACGAAGTTGCTAGTTTGCATGCCTCGATGATCTTTTGCCTAAGAGCAATGACGTACTCATAAGAAGATTGAGTCTCATCGCTAATATTATCGGCAGTGATTAGATCGTGAAGTAAAGACATAGGGCCGCGCGGTTGCGCGCCAAAGACAAGTTCAAAAGGGGAAAACCCCGTATGTTCATTGGGGACCTCTCTATACGCAAAGAGAGCCGCGGGTAAGACCCTGTCCCAATCCTGAGGATGATCCTCAGTTATTTTACCAAGTAAAGTTTTCAGAGTCCTATTTAAACGTTCGACCAACCCATTAGACATTGGGTGATAGATACTGCTGAGAGACCTTTTAATGTGTAGCATAGACATTACCTGTGACATAGTGTCTGATATAAGTTGAGTGCCATGGTCTGACAATATTTCTCCGGGAAAACCCAAGCGAGAAAATATCAGCCAAAGAGCGTCTGCGATATCAGCAGTTGAGATGCTCTTGAGAGGTATTGCCTCTGGCCAACGTGTGCACATATCGACACATGTAAGGATAAATTGATGTCCTCTAGCCGACTTAATTCTAAAAGGACCGATAATATCTATTGCCATTTTTTGAAAAGGGCGAATAGGAATGTCAGCAGCCTGGATAGGCGCAGCATGTCGTGGTCCTTTAGATTTGACCTCCTGACATACTTTGCAAGAGCGACAGTACATTCGTATGTCCTTGCTCACAAATGGCCAAAAGAAAGCCGCAAGAACCCTCGACTTTGTACGGGAAAAACCCATATGTCCAGCACATTGCGAGTCATGAGCATGTTGCAATATTTGCAATCTCATGCTCTTAGGCACAAGAATTTGTGAATGAGTGGACGTAGTCGAGTCTTGTACCATACGTACAAGTACGCCGTTCTTCATAGAAATCCAAGATTTCCTATTAGTGTTCTGATTAGGATCACCTTTTTTTGCTAGAATGAAGAATTTTTGTAAAGAAGGATCTTCTTCTTGCAATTTGATAAATGAGTCACGTGTAATAGTCAAGTGACTATCTTGGTCATTTACTTCATCATTATTAGTTAATGAAGTTTGAGGTGGATCCAGAGCATGTGCTCTTGTGACCACCGCATTGGTAGCTTCAATGTTTTGCTCTTCCCAAACAGCAATCTGCTGTGGGGTACATTCCCTAACTCCGTGAATACGACCAATAATAAGGTCCGCAATAGGGTTTGGAAGTAGACACGCGTGGACCTCTCCCGTGAAGAAAGGAGTAGCAATGTGTATTATAGCAGTAGGATACTTTTCTAACGTGCCACCAAATGTGACACATTTGATGACTTTTCCTGTAGCACAGGATGGATCTACAAGAGATTGCCTAACGCCGACAGTAGTACATCCAGAATCAAACAACACTGAGACTGGATTACTATTTACTAGCCCCTTATGTAATATAAGAGAACCTCTCCCATCATGAGCAACATTAGCAGGAAGAGCGGGCAAAGGATGACCACAGCTTAGAGTACTAACGGTTTTCGGATCAAATAAAGTACTGCATTGGATACATTTATTTGCCCTACCAAAATCAAAAGATGAGCATCCGATAGCATTATGGTCTTTATCATTATTAACCTGTTTATCTGCTCCCTGAGATTCTTGTTGAACAGAGTTTGTCTGTTGATATCTTTTTCTCTTATGTTGCGATCTACCGCGACCATTATTGCCTCTGCAATTATCATTAAAGTCCCTACTGTAATTTTTATCCTGGTTTGAGTTCCAGTTTCCATAACTGTCATTACTATCTCTATGCTGTTGAGAACCTCTATTATCTTGGTATTGAGGTCTCTGCATAAAATATTTTCCTCTATACCGATTACCTTTGTGAAAATTTCTAAAGTTAACCGGAGTAGAATAACGTGTAGTATTAGGTTGTCTCCAGTTCTGGGAAGAAGAATCACCCTGGAATTGATCACTATGGTTCTGGGCATAATTACGATTACTCTTTTTATTGAAATTTTTCTGGCTACCCTGAAATTTACGCATAAAATTTGGGCCATAAGGTGCTGCCGAAGCAACTGGCAGACCTTCTTTCACCTTAGAGTTACTAATGGTTATGTGCGGATGCGCAGTAACATACTGGCTACAGTATTCTTCCATTTCTTTTATGTTTTTAGGCTTACGCTCATGAAGAAAAGATAGAAAAGCTTCATTAACAGAAGACATAACCTTATCTCTAAGTAGTAAATCCATAAGAGCTTCAAATGTATTTTCTGTCTTAGACAACTCAACCCATCGTAAAAAAGTAAGACGGATGCCTGAGATGAATTCAGAGAATTCAACTCCAGTTTCTGGTAACATGGTTTTAAATTTAAGACGATATCCGTCCTCGTTAAGTTGGTACTTCTTTAACAATGCCGCCCTGACAACCTCATAGTTGTTTTTGTCAGGCACATCTACCATACTCAACAAAGTCAAAGCATCACCTCTAAGTATCTTGGACAGATGATACACATATAATGTTTTATCTATATTATGCACATTACATGCACTTTCAAATCTATCTAGATAAAATGTTATATCATCGATTGAGGGATTAAATGCTGGTAGATTAAGCTTGAAATCCTTAGCATTAGTCTTATTTGACACCTTATTTGCATCATTAGCATTACCAGTGTTCAATAACTTTAACTTCTCTAACTCTAAAGCTAAGACTTTTTCATCATGTTCCATTTTTGCTTTTCTCTCATCAGCCTCTCTTTGTAACCTTCTTTCTTCAGCCTCAGCCTGTAACTTTCTTTCTTCAGCCTGGGCCTGTAACTTTTTTCCCTTCAGCCTCTATTTCAAGTCTCTTATTTTCAGCTTCTTTTTCAAGTCTCTTATTTTCAGCTTCAGCCTGAAGCCTCTTCTCCTGAGATTCTGCTTCTCTTTTTTGTTTTTCCATTTGAAATCTTTTTTCCTCCACCTGCATCTGCAGTTTCTTTTGTTCTATTTCAGCCTCTATTCTCTTTTGTTCAGTTTGTTCTTTCATTTTCTTTTCTTCCGACTTCAATGCCTTGGCATATTGAACAGTCGCAAATTCTTCTAATTTATCACCTGTCTTCCCAAGGGCTTTACCCTGCTCAATAAAGTACTCAAATGTAGACATGATGTCTAAAATGTGAGTACAGAACCTGAAATAATTAATTATCTTATTTCAATGTTAAATAGCAACAAGACTTAATAAAGTGCTTGTATAATCTCTATGTTGAACCCAATCTCTGTGGGAAACAGGAGTTGACACCAACTTGTATTATCAAATGTATAATAATATCACAAGTCACCTCTTAATTAACAGTGCACTACCCAAATCAGTGCATAACCATCAGTTATTTATCATAACTGCACTACAATAGTGCATAAGCAAAAAACACCAGTTTGTTATGATAAGTGCACTATAGACCAATAGTGCATGAGCATATATTAACAATAGTGAAAGCTAACTATGCAAGAACTATGTAAACAATAACAAGACAATGTAAACAATAACAAAGGTCACCAACAATGTAAACAATAACAAAGATCAAAGTCAATGTAAACAACAACAAAGATCAGAGTCAATGTAAACAATAACAAAGATCAGAGTCAATGTAAACAATAACAAAGATCAGAGTCAATGTAAACAATCAACAAAGATCAAACAATACGAAAACATTCGCATAAGTCAAATACACAAACAGCAAAACTAAAAAGAAATATGCGAAGATATGACTAACAAATGACGCTACAGTGTATACACAAAAATATACGTAAAGAACTGAATAATAGCAAAGGGGAGACCTACAAATACAAACAATCGAAATCGAAACTAAAAACACAAAGAAAGAGAGAAAAGAAAAAAGAAAAAAAATATATATATACAAGAAACAAAAATAAAGCACAACTCGTCACAACTAAACAGATATAGCAACGATTGTCGCTAGCAAATTTCACTGTAGGAAATTCGCACAGTCCCTAACGAAAACGCTAACAGTAGAACCTCTGTGACGTGGTATCTTCTACTGAAAGACTCCGCCCAACCGAGAAAACCCGCTGAAATATAAACATATAAATATACAAATAACAAATAACATATAACATATAAACATGTATCATGAAAACAATAGGAGAAAGTGTGAAAGTACAGAAGGCTCAGTTAGAACATAAGGGCACAGTTCACAAACAAAACAGGCCACTTAACTTCTATAAATCCAGCGTCAGCACGGTGCAGAACAGGATGTAATCAGCATTCTGAGGATAATGATCCAACGTTGATTAACTTCTGCTCCCATAAACAGCCATGACGAAGGAAATGAGCTTCTAATACTGCAACAGTTGTTACGGCACTTGACCTTCTGAATCTTCTAAATTGATTTAACCGGCACTTGACCTTCTGAACCCGCAACAGTACCCCTGAGACCGGAACAGTTGTTACGGCACTTGTCCTTCTTTTCACCAGATCAGGAAATCCATTCGCTCGGTACTTGTCCTTCTAATTTTACATAAACTTCAATATTGCCGAGCAGCGCCGGGTAGTTTCAAAATCAGCAACTGTCAGAAAATCCGGATACTTTCAATAAAATTTCTTGTAAGGTGGTAGTTGATGCTGTAGTTGTATCTAGTATGATGATGATGTCTGGGTTTGCTGACCCCCTTGATAGCTGGAATCAGAGTGAACCAACCTATGGCCACCAAAAATGATATGGTGCGCCAAAATATCAGATGATAGAACCAGCTCTGGCCACCAAAAATGATAAGGGTGGATTTGTGCTGAAGTGGTAACTTGCCACCCTTATCGACACCTGGTGTTAAAGTGTAAGATGTAGGTGTCTTCTCTGATTTAGGATGTTGCTGTGTATGTGGTAGTGGAACAGTTCACAGGGTTATCACACAGGCAACATGACGTGTAGAGTCATAGAAAGGGTAACTTCGTTGTATAAGTTTCTTTCATTTATTGCACGCCACAAAACAGTCATGATACTTATGACATCAACATGGTTAACGAGTTCAGCAAGATGATATGGCACATTGAAAACAATTTCTGTAGTCAGCAATGATAGCTGTTGTATATATGCGTCATAAGACATCACAGTTCAATAGATTCAGAAATTCATCAATCATCGAGTGCTAGTTCGTGAAGCTGTATAAATAATAATAATTTCTATAACTTCTGCAACAGTGTCAGCTACAGATCTTCAATGTTCATAAACAATAATAAATGCTCCCATTCTGATGCTAGCAGATCAGTTGTATACAATAAGTCCGTTCACTGTCTGCACGTGAATAGCATACATGGGCTACAGGTCAGCTCGACCTTTATAATGTTCCTAAGTCTAACCATCTGACTTGGACGTGATCTCTGATATAACGAATCCTGGAACACAGACAACAGTCTTGTTGGTCTAGAGCGACCCATATATATTTAACTAGTTCAGGTATACAGATACCGGTGACTTAATCCTAGTCAAAGTACCTCTCCATTTTGCATCACACAGGCGAGCAAATAGGCGACAAAATGACGAACCTCTAGACGATAGCATAAAGTTCGATACAAGAGGAATTACCTTATTTCGGAAAATCAACCATGAACATATGCCTCCAGGCAGGCTGCATAATACTGGGAAATAGTCTAGTTAGCTAACTAACTCACTAAGACACTGTATTTCCCTCAGAGAATCACAAGACGCAGTTGCGTCTGCTCGCTTCTTAAACCATTTCTAAACTGCCCCAACTGGGCGGAACACACAGAACGAACTCCCGGTTTGACATGCGCAGAACGACAATCTCTGAGTTGCCGTTCACAATAAGACGATTCGAAGAACATTCGAGATAAAAGTCTTACACAGTCGCGCCTTTTATGGTCATGAAAAGAAGCGTTAAGAAAGGTTTCAGACATCTACCATAGTTGACTGATACTACCAAATAAGGAGATGTGGTCACGCTTCGTTCAAGAAATTATAGACCGAACGTGTCTCTATACAAGAGAAGGCAACTCCTAACAAATTGTAGTTTCGATAACTCGGATTATGTCCCTTTGACCATAGAAAACATAATACACACTTCAGTCAAAAAAATGATCATACATATGAAAAAATGTTTATACAAACGAAAAATAATAATGATCCGTGCGTAACAATGGGCCCACTTGACAATTTCTGTTCTGTGTTGTTTCTTTTGTTTTGGACCAGTTTCTGTGATTGTTGCCCTCACTAACGGTCCTGTTTAGTGAGTGGTGCGGCCGTTTCCCTGACGCATGAGGGGTTGAGGTGCGCCTCTGGTATACTGATTTCTGGTGTAATCACGTGGGGGTGGTGCGGGTTGTTGTGGTTGGTAACCTCCTCTTCTGGGTGGTGCGTGATTGTAATTTGCTCTACAGGACTTGTAACCATGTCCGAGCCTGCCGCATGTGAAGCATCCGTTTGTATTGACATTATTGACGTCGTTTTGCCTCTGTGTGGGGGGTCTATAATTGCGGGGCCTATCATCTCGTTGTCGTGGGCGAGTCCATTGCCTCCTGGTATGGTCAACTTCCATAGGCTCATGCTCATCATAGTCCCTATATTCTGGTCGGGGTTCCCTACCTGCTCTTTGTTGGAACCTTCGGTGAAGATTTTCCTCCTGTATTGCTGCTTGGATTGTTTCAGCAATAGTCTTGGTGTCTTTTCTAATAAGATGCCTTCTGATATTTTCCGCTCTAAGGCCATCGGCAAATATCCCCACTAACTGTATTTCTACATCAGGTGTGGTAGGGATTTCTCCGCAAAATGCCTCTTCTGCCATATTGAGGAATCGATCTCCAAAAAGTTGTACCGATTCATCTCTTTCCTGTTTCATGCTTCTAAGGACTGACCAAGCATGCATTTTGTCTATGATTTCCCCATATCTCTGGGTGAGCTCTTTTTTTAGGGACTCGTAGGTTTCTGTGGGGTACTGCTGGGACCTCCTTCTTAAAAAATCAGTCACGCACGAATCAGAACCTAACAGAGCGATTTTCTTTTTCTCTTCATCCGTTGTTGCCTCTGCTAGTGCCGCAAATTTTTCCATGTCGGACAACCATCTTCTGAATTTTTTCTTGTTTCCATCGAACGGCTGAACAATGGATCTAACCTGTGTGAATTTCGCGTAGTTGTCATTTTTCTGTAGGGTTTCAGTAATTTGCCGTAGCGCTATTATTGTTGGTCCTTCCATATTTTGTCTGTCCTGGGGCTGCAGTGGTTGTGTATTTACGGGTTGGTTCTGTGGTTGTTGTTGTTGTTGTTCCACACCAAGCTGTTGAAAATTATGTAGTAAATCGTCCATGGTCTATTATCGCTAGTTATTTGCTTTATCAAAGAGAAGTGGTCACGGGCACCATATTACCATCATGTGGCAGTGCCGGTATATGCAGTATTTTCAGTTTACTTTACAGAGAGCAGATGTTTAACTGGCCTAATCACCAGAGATTTAGATTTCTCTCTTAAATTTGTGTTACCAGGTTCGATTTTCTTCTCTTAGGTGTTGATGTAGCGAATTTAATTGAAATGGATAGATTTCTTATCTAAATCTCAAAACTGTAGCAATTCACCTTTTCAACAGCGTTCGATTTCATGCAAAACTTTTAATATCTTTCAGCATGAAACTTAAATTTCAACAAAGTCTGGAATTCAGAACATTTTTACAATAATAAGCATAATAAAGTTCTATCATCTCATCAGATGCTTTCATCGATGCAAAAATCCCTTTTTGCATCTTTGTCTCATAGGCCTACTCAATTGTCAAATATGGCGAACCTTCTCATTCCACCGCGTTCCTTCCTTTAAGTTACTGTCTTATTTTAGGTTCGACGACATTTACCCATCTCTTCAGATTTGTCCTTGATTTCTTTATCATCATAAGCATTCCTTGAGTTAAATGCTTTCCAACACAAGAATATTTTCTACTCTACATGGTTTGAGGTGTAAGACTATTTTTTGCAAATTGACTCAAATCCTCGAACCTAGTTCTGCTGCGACTAGGGTTGGGAGCTCTATTCAAAATACATATTGAATGATTGTCACTACTTACGCCAGTAAGAAATATAAAACCACTCAATGTCCTGAAATACACATTTTATAATAAATGTTGAAGTTTGATTTCCTCAAACTAAGAAATATGTAGAGCTGGACCAGATACGACCTCTTGAGTTGCGCTCTTTCATTCTACTGCCAAATGGCGTCGTTGTTCCACTTTCCCCGGGGTAAATCTGAGCTATCCGATTGGTCAGGGGAAATCACCCAATTATTAGAAATGGCGTGTAGAAGCGACTCTACCCTAAATATGTGACACTATTTATTATTTTCTGTTTCTCATAAAATATAAAATTATGGGGTGGTCTGTGCTTCCTCTGTCTTGTAAGAATATAGTCTGTTTCCAAAGGAACAACTATGTACACGGCCACAGCTGTTTAACATCTATACAGCAAAAAATAGCTGCAATCCAACCAACAGGTTTGGGACGAACATTGACTTTTGCCGATGACTTGCTCATTTACAGGAATGGCTCAGACAGACATGAAATGGTTAAAAGCATACATGAGACACTTCAGGCAGTTTCTAAATGGTGCGACGAAACCAGTTCCAAGGTCAATCCCAACAAAGCCTGAGTGCTTTGGTGCTCCTTGAATAACCCCATATTGAAAGCAGATCTTCCAGTCATTACTCTCAGTGGACAGAAAATTGAAAGGCAGGACAAGTTGAAATACCTTGGAGTAACATTCGATCGCGGGCTATCGTATAAGCACCATGTTGATCACATCATACAGAAGTGCAAGAGAGGTCTGGCAGCCCTAAACACAATGGCTGCAGCGCACCTGGAGTAGAGACTGCTGTTTCTCCTGTATCATCAGCTGGTCTTGTCTGTAATCGAGTATGGCTTGGGAATACTCACGCTGTCAATTTCACAATGTGAACGACTGGAACGCATTCAAAATGAAGGATGCGTATAGTCTTGGGCTGTACGCGAGATACCCGCATTGCGATGATGCGGCACAAGCTTAGATTACTGTCAATTAGGTCCAGATATGCGATCGCCCAAGTAAAGGCGTATATGCGAGTAACCACAGACAAAAGGCATCCTCTGCATGGGAACATAGTGACATCAAAGGAGCAAGAATAAAGAGGGGGATGTCATCGATGGTGCAGACAGAGGCGACTATTTGACAGGCAACTCCAATTGAGAATATATTCAAGGGAGAAGAGTGGAGTAAGTCATATGAGAGTTGGATGAACTACCAACAAGCTATCATCAGCTTTGGTAGAAAGTGCAGAACTTGGGCCAATGGGAGAGCAGAGCTGGAAACTGATAAATGCTAATGCTGGGGATCATGATGCCATTGTGTACACTGATAGGTCTGTAATCCGTGGTAATAAATCAGGGTGAGGCTTCTCTGCTTGAGTAAAGGGCAGAACCGTCGCTGAACATAGCGGTGCTTACATGATAACAACTCCAGCATGAGAATGGAGGTAGAGGCAGCTACTGCTGCCTTAAGATGCTGTCTGCGACTTTATTAACAAAGGCAGTTATTATATCAGACTCACAATCCATGCTTCGAAAGGTCCTTAATGGAAAACCTCCATAGCAGTAACGAGCCTTCAAATTAAAAACAGGAACAATGAAGATGAAGGATCCTTCATTATCCTGCTTTCAGCGTAACTAAATACAGAAGCTAATATGCTGATTACATAATTAATCCTGAGCTGCTGACAGCATACCTCAATGCTGAAGTTAAGCTGCTGATTACATAACTCAATGCTGATCTGCTAATTGCATTACTAAATGCTGATCTTGAGCTGCTTACTGCATAACTCAGCGCTGCAGCTCTGCTGATTATTGCATAACTCAATCAATCAATCAATACACTTTTGCTCCCCAAGGAACATAGTTCTCCTGTCACATGCCATCAGCTACAGCTCTTACCATATTTCTATCTCATGACTCTTACTTTACCCTTATGAAAACATGACTTGCAAAGTTCTCCATGATGGCACAATTCATTTCCTGATCTGCTAATAACTCTTTGACGCCAGAACAACGCTCAGAGCGTTGCAAAATTGTAACTGCCGTGCCACCGTAACTCTCACAGCGTTGTTTTAATTTTATCACGGATAAACTCCAAAAATCGTTCGTTTAATGCCTTTCATATTTTAAAACTCGTAGAATGACTTCCGCTGCTATTTAAACAACTAATTTGAGTGTAGTTAAGCAGCACGTGTGCATGTATTGAGGTTATCATCACAATTTGTGTGACGATTCGCGTTTCGTTGTTATTGCTACATAAATATGTCATGCTTTATATTTACATTTTCTAAGTCTCTAAGCGAATGATTGTGCCAAACTACTTAGAAACATTGCTGACATTGACGATGATTGTTTGGTAGCCACAGTTTGTTGTCAAATAATGGAATCGGTGCAGAAAAGCAAGACATTAGATTTAGTTGATGAGTGGGAGGAGTCCTTTTCTGGCCGATTGAAAAGCAACAAAACTAGACCTTGATGTTACATCTAATCACTAGTCTTAGGTAGAAGATGAAGCTACGGATACTATTAAAACATTAAACAAATGTAAAAAGTGTTTTTATGATGTTTTTCTTTATTTGTTTAAAAATTACGTAATGCAATATTGCACAATTTATTTTTTTCTTATAAGGGACCACAGTAAAAACTGGTGTGAATAACATTAAATGTACTAACTGTGGCCATAATCAATGTTTTTTTAACTTCGTAAATGAATTACCTTGATGTTTGAAGACTAAAAAGAAAGTTTTATTGTCTACAACAGTAATTTGTCTTTGGTAAGCTCATATTCTACAGTTAATGTTTAAGTATTTTTCAATTTTACATGTAACATGTTTTAAGTATACCGAACGTACTTGTGTTAACACTACTAAAGACACTATATAGAGGGGTCCAAAAAAATGTACTTACACTTCAACGTGACAAATGTATTTATAATATTGACATGAAATTTGTCTTACTACATTTATTTAGACATTCAAGGTGCTGTTTGACTACTGCAATCAGTTAAGGTTCTCAAAATGTCCACCATTGGCATCCAGACACTTCTGATTGCGGCGTTCCACTGCACGAACAACTGAGGTGAAAATGTTCACAACGATTGCTCTACAGGCCGTCTTGATTTCCTCCTGTAGTGCAGGCAGTGTAGCTGGTCTGGTACGGTACACCACATCCTTCAAGGTTCCCCACAGGTAGAAGTCGAGGGGTGTTAAGTCGGGGAACGTGGTGGGAATTCAACAGCACCCCTTCGTCCTATCCAATGTCCTGGTAGCATCTGATCAAGGTAGGCTCTCACGTTGTTGTGGTGGTGCGCCATCTTGTTGGAAGTAAATTTCCTCATTCGCATTGTAAAGCGCACGGATGGCCGGTAAAATGGATTCACGCAGCATGTCGAGGTACACCAAGCCAGTGAGCGTACCCTCAATGAAGAATGGTCCAATTAGTCCCCTTAATGTCAGTCCACACGGTTCACACCAGACATTAACCCCCGGTAGATTAACTGCTTTCTCCACATGAATGTAGGGATTTTCTGGAGCCCAGTGCACACAATTATGACGGTTGATTGTACCGTTTAATTTAAATTGTGCCTCATCAGACCACACAATTTTTTCTGCGAAATCCGCATCCTCGCGTACCTATCTCGAAACCCCTTGCAGTACTGCATGCGTCGATCAGGATCATCCTCATTCATCGCGTGTAACAGTCGCAGGATGTACACTTTCCATTTCACTCTCTTCAGAATGGATCAGCTAACTCTCGTCTCACGTGCGCATTGGTTGACAGACTTCTGCAGTGAGCGCAAGAATTGCTGAACACTATAGCCGAGGACGCAGGGCTTGCTGCTGAACGACGTCTCCCAGATCGTTCCTTGTGCACATCATGCACGGTGCCATCGTTTTCAAATTTATCGCGAATGCGCGTGATTGTTCGGCGTGTTGGTGGCTTTGTCCCGAACTCCATTGCAATACCACTTCACAATGCTCTTTCTTTGTTCGAACGTCAAGCATGCCTGCGCCATTTTGGCTCTCCTACCGGTCACGTGATGGCGTGGCGCCATTTTGGCTCTCCTGCCGGTCACGTGATGGCGTGGCGATTGTAGCCCTCAGTAACATAATACTACACTTTGCCGCCATAATTAAGTTCGGATTTAAAAATCTTGCATAGATACGCACTACGGAAGTGTGAGTACATTTTTTTGGACCCCTCTGTATATTACAATTCTCTATCTATTTCCCTACAGTTTGGTATATAATTAAGTACATGTTCACAGAAAAGATTAACATAAAATTTACACTAAAAGATAGTAGACTTCGCGGTTTAGAATTCTTAAAAAAAAATAATTACGCCACAGGGTGGTAAAATAATTACAGAGTCAAAGAGTTAAACAATTTGATGGTGTCAATGGAAAAGTTTGACAAGAATAAAATGAAAACCATACAAAAGGTGACAAGAGTACATGACAAACTAACAGTACATCTGTACATAATTAGACCTCATGTAAGAAGGGTTTCCAGAACACAGCAAATAGCTAAGCCAATAAGAGGAACAGGTTTGTGATGATGTACATTGATACACCGATAGAATTATTAATTGTAAGTATAAAAATAAGGTAGAAATGAAAATAGTGGAGTTATGAAGTTTCGTCTTCACCCACGCCGCAAGCGCGTTGATTTTAGCAGACAGTATTGTGAAAAAGATGGTACCATCGTTTCTAGTGTCCTTGAAAAACTATTTATAACATTGTGACACGAAAAGCCTATTCGTCCAGACGGAGTGAAAGAGGGTTTTGAAAATACGATACAAATTCAAAATATGTTCCGCAATTGGGTCACGCAAACAACCTTAGCTCTTATAAAACTGACGTATTTCTGACGTAATACGGGAGACTGCCGTTTTTAGTTTGAAAATAGCGGTAAAAGGAAGTGAACAGGTGGTAGTTTATAGATTTCAATATTAATTATTATTGAAGACTAACATGGAAAAAATTATGGAATTTTGAACCATTATACATAGGCTCATAAAACTTACATATTTGGGTGCCATAGTGTCTCCTGACAAAAAATATGGTTTCATTTACCCTATAGTCCAACTAACAGCCAATATATGGTCATAATACTAGATAGTCACAGACACAGTGACAAACACACTGGTGTTCTGACATTCGCTATCGGTAACGTATTTTTGCACGAGTTGTTGAAAAGAGGCATGAGAGGGTAGGGCAAAGTCCAAAAGAGGGGAACGTTAGGACTGAGAGCAAAATGTAATATGATTTGGAGGGGAGTTTAAAAGGGGGAAAGAAATTATGGGATGGCTCAAACTGAATATTTTTTTTGTAGTGTTAGGCCAAAACCAAGACTATTTTTGACGAATGCAAAGTTTGGACGGACAGACCGACAGAAGTACACTAACACTGGACCGAAATTGGACCTTAGATTTAAAAATTTGAATTGACAAACTTAGTAGTTAGATCTCATTGGTCGAAACAGTTTAGATTACTGGGAAAGTTGAAGGCTCGGTGCCATTTTCACGAAGATTGTTCATAGAAGCAGGACGCTTGAGAGCTGAGAAGTGTGTCGTGTCTTGAATATAGATATAATTAATAAAAAGTATAAGGGCGCATAGTCCAGCAAGCAGTACATCTGAGGTTGTGCTAATTCAATGTTCCTGTGTGTGTATTCTTTGAATTGTGGTAAGACCGAAATTATTAACATTATTTATACTATTAATTATGTTATTTGATTTGGGTAATGAAGAAAACATTACGACTGTAAGTGAAGAAGTCATTAGTAGACTTATACAAGCCTATTTGTTGCTCCATCATGTTATCAAGCTACCAGAAAGGTAGTAGTAAAATATTTATAGGTTGTCACCAGGAATCACATCGTATGGAAAAAGATCACTGAGAATGGCAGAGGCGTTGCAGACATTAGGGAGAGGAATATGAAAACTTGTACAAAGTGTTACCTCATTTTATGGAGATGTGCTGAGTTGGTCAGAGAGATCTGATCCAGGTCTTTTAGGTTAAACATTGTATTGTTTGTAAAATTGGTGGATTAGGTATTATGCTAAGACAGAACATAATTTTCATGTAACAGGGTTTTTGTCTGGCACTAGTCAGGTGCCAGATTCCTGTGTGAAAAAGTTACTCCAGGAGAGATAGAGGTACTCGCGGCCTACCCTATTTCTTTTGGGACAAGATCAACAGTGGCTTTTGGCAGATCATACATCTATGTTCAATCCTCCAGTGTCAGTTAAGTAAACAAGCCCTGGCACGAGGAGAATTTATCAACTTTTCCACTTCATAAACTTGAAAAGGAAATATAAATAAAGACTCTGTCAAGAAGTAAAGTGTATCCAGAGAAAAGAAACATTGTGACAAAGACTGGGCGTGATGTTAACATCCCAACCAGCCAACTCATAACACTTTAGAAATAGCTAGAAATTTTACAATACCATAAATACTACAATATATATATGATTAAGGACAAATTGTCCTCATTTAGTTAATTAAGTATGCCTATTATTTATGTATATATATATTTAAATTGATCTCATGTGATTTGACAGTCCTAATCAAAAGAATCTTAGGTATAGGACTAATAAAGTTAAAGAAAAAAATTGTATATTACTAACTTTTAACAACCGGTGTTGGTTGATTTGATCACATAGATTAATATTGGTGTTTGTGTGTGTGTGTAATTAATTACCATCACACCACACTTGCATAACCCTAGACATTAAACGTAGCTATCATACATACTAGTCAAGAATAGGTCTGATTGAGGTCGTAGGGTGGTAGCAGAAAGGTGTCCTGATAACTCAACCCAAACTTAGTTATAATCAGGGACCTTCACAGCTGACCTCATTCAGTACAATAGTACTACAGAACAACAACACTGCATAACATCAAAAACCACCACAAGGTTCATGAACTACCCAGCTTCCTGGAAGCAAATTATGTCAATCATAATGTCATGAAAGGCAACTAATGAGGTTATGTATAGGGCTAGCAACCTCTTCATGCAAAATAAATTGCTTCAGAAATAACCGCTGCAACAGTACATAAATGCCTTAGTGCAGTTCCCTTAAAAAATAAAACCAGATGAAGAGCAAAATGAAGAAGATATCGCGCACTAAAATGAGGCTGTAATATAAATAGGGGACATAGCTAACTTTTATGCTGGCAGAGGCAAATCGTTTCAAACGGAATGATATGGTGGCCCTCTTAGGAACATATCTATATATATATATAAGCTGGATTGTCCTATGCATGACAAGTGCACCCCCTGAGAACATGCTTTACAAAATCATTATAAATAAAAATTTAAAACAAACACTTCATTATAATGGCCACTGTTACATATTTTTAACCAAAAAATTATCTGGGCCTTAATGGGTTTTGTCAGATTTTGGTACCTAAACTCATTCCTTTGATGGGATTTTCAAAGCCTTGACACAGGATTCCTAATGACCTGGACATGAAATGTTATATGTCTTCTGATGGGTGCTATACTTCCTATAAATGTAATTTCTTAAACTGTTGCCGTTCTGCATTCCCTTCAACTTTTATTCAATCAACTCATGTTCAGTGTGTTTATTTCTGCATGCGTGGCAAGATGAGAAGAAAGAACTGCCATGTAAGACTGGTTAATGTGAAGTGTAAGGCCTCATTCTACGCTAAGATGAGCAAACAAGTAAAGCAATTTCGAGGTTATGAATCAGCTCCATGCTTAAGGGGGAACACCCACCCAGAAATGGGTTATCTTTTTAAAAAATTAACAGGAAAATAACTAACAAACTTGTTGACATAAAATTTGGCCACATGTTACAAGAGATATTATATTTTATGATGAACAAAGTTTACTTTATAAATTTTAATGTTTTATGTGAAAATAATTAATTAACATGAAGTGATGAAAAAAAAAGAAAGGAAAACCCCCAGTGCACCTGGGAATGAATTTCACTCACATAAAAGGTGCAAAGAATGCCAAACCAGCAGATGATGTGCATAACATCCCTACCTATGGCGTGAACCACCCAAAAATGTCTATCTCAATGAGTTTTGTAGATATGGCTCTTGCAATATGACCCTTTTAAATAGCACAAATTTAGAACTTTGTATAGCAATATCTCTGTTTCTATACCATGTAAGGAAAAAGTGGAGGTTCATGCCATAAAGGATAACATGGGCTATAAGTGTGCAAAATTTGAAGGCTATAGCTTTAAAATTGTAGAAAATATCACCGGAACTGTGAATCGCAAGCCCTGTTTTCGTTAAAGTTTAGTTTTTAAAATGTTAAAACACTTATCTGATTCTCTTTGAACATTGATAACTCATAAACTATTACAGATAAACACATAATTCAAAAAGAATATCAAAGTAGGCTTATAAATATTTAAAACACAATTATTATATGAAAATCAAAAATAACCTTTTTTGTCTTTTTCTGGGTGTATATGCCCCCTTAAGAGCAGTTGTAAATCAATTTCGTACACGAGTCAGAATTTGTTCAAGCAGTAAATGTGCTTTAGGTCCTTAATAAATAAAAAATCAGCAAAAATTATGCTTTCCTATGTTTATTTTACCTAAAAATACCTATGCTTATTAATAACAACAATGTAGAATTGTAAAATACAGTGAATCGTAAAATATAAATTGTAAAACAAAACTACTATCATGGTATCTCTATCCTGTGCGAGAAAAAAAAGAGCATGAACAGCACAAAAAATGACAAGTTTAGATAATCATTTATTTCCGAAGTCTGCTTTATCGTCCACAATAGCTTGCAAAGTAAAAGTTATCAAAGAATTGAAAATTAATTAAATTTAAAAGACAATTATATTTAACATTCTTATGTGTGTTCTTAATATTTTGCTCAAGACCAACTTAACCATACGTTACCATAAAAAAAAAAAAAAGAACAGAAAGCACAACTGGGATAATCTTTTACAACATACCACTGTACTATCACAAATGCAAAGAAAACTTCTGAATAAAAACATAATGACTCCATAAGACAGGAATATTAAATTCAGTCTGTAATTTTTGCAGGTAACTAAATAGCAAAGTGTACAACCATATAAAATTTTGCTTGCTAAAATGTGGACCCTTGCAAAAAGTATTCTTGTCATAATGAATAAAGTGTGACCGCTTGGCATACACTACAATTAATACGTGTTAAAAACCACATAAAATGAGAAATAACAATGTTAAAAGCAGTTGACATTTGTGCACAAAATACAGTATCATGAAAAGTTCACGGCTTTGAGAAAAGCTGTCCCAGAACAACAAAATAGTAAATGCATGTTTATTGAATGGAAAGTTTTGGGAGAAGTTGCTAATCTGGGTTTTTTCCGTTGCTAGAGTGAGAGTCGTGTGAAAAAAGTCGAAAAACTGAGGAAAGCGTGTGCAAATGTAGATGTTTGGTATCCTGTGAAAATTGGCGGGAAAAAATAGTGGGCTGTATATAAAGAAGAGACGTGGGTGATTGAGAGGGTTTGTACAGATTTTAGGATTCGTTAGGCGAGAGGATTTTTACAGAACTTCGTCTTTGAGATTATCAAGACAAGTTGTTTTTAACTTGACAAGTTTTTCAAGTTAGACAAGTATTTTTAAGTAGACAAGTTTGTATTTTACTCTATTGGATATATTATTCCTGTGGATTTACATTTTCATTTTTGGATACTCACTACTTTGTGTAAGAAAGAAATGAGTACTTCACCATTGTGCCAATAACATTGCTGTTCCAATCCCGTTAATAAACTATATTTTATTTTTCTACATTGCTGAGTTTTCGTTGGAATATTACAGTTGGATACTTTGACAAAACCATTATACGAGATTGCTTTTCACTAAACATAAAAAGGGTACGAACGAACTCTGGGAAGGAAGAATAAAATAAGGTCAAGAATTTCCATCGCAGGCGGACAGGCCTTAACGACTTGAACCAAGAAACGTACAAGAGTTAGCGCACTTCAAAATATTTACCTGCGCTCAACCATTAACTGAACTGACCCGATCAGCTGACGGACACACACACATTCTTTCATTGATGTTGTAACCAGCCCGGTCACACGATACTAATTGATGCCGTGACCTGCGCACAAATAACTGCACTGCCACAAAAGTTGCAGACTCTATCAAACATATGGGAGGCTGACCATTGTACCAACAGCCATTTTATTGGTACTTCCCTTAATGTGAAGAACAAAACCACAATCTACAACAATATACAATCTAGCAACTGCCCACTTTAGAAGTATTATTCATGATACCCACAGAGAAATGAAACGTCGTTTTCAGGTCAAACATTCAAAAGTAAGACACTCAGAAGAGAAGTGGGGGTTCAGGAAATAACCAACCGATGTAGCAATGAGCAAGCATCTCCAAAAAACTAGATTTTGCTGACATTTAAGATTACTTGCTCTGTCATAAAAATAATCTGTTGTTACAACTAGTCTGTTTCTAAAGACATATGGAACAGTTTCATTCCAATCCTATTCACTTTGTGCTGCATAAAATAGTAGCTACACAATAATAATTGAAAATTATGGATATTAATGAAAACTAACCAATCATAACAGAACCATTCTTATCACAGCTCATTTCATCAAAAGAATTTATTAGTGAGCAATCACATAAATTTTTGTTGGCCCAATGGCGGGGAAACCCCAAAGATAAAAAAAACAACTAAGAAAAATTAACAATGTCTATCTAATTGGAGATAACTTTGCTTTGAAGGAAATACATAGAGATATTTTCTGTCTTCAAGACTGTATTTCAAGCTATTTAGTTTCTCATTCTGAACAATTTACATTATCTTGAAATACTGAGTTTTTTTAAACTCTATGTCAGTGCATCTTCACCACAAAATCATTTTACAAGAAAACGAAAAAAAAAAAAAAACACCAAGTAGGATACAGGGAAATGAGGTAATGAAGGAACACAGACACATAGGTAATGTACTTGTAATTTCCCAGATATTTATGTTATGTCTCTACTGTCAAAACAGTCTCAAGCCAAACAATAATCTAGTTATACAGAACTCCTATAGCTATTTACAGTTAATGACCTGAGCAAATAACACCAAAATACTTGCCCATACCAGTAGACTGACAACTACCATGGGGATTATTATCTGTTGTGCTTGGCTTTGAAGATGATGTTGCATAAAAAAGATAAAGAGTATGATATTGTATAATTCTTTTTACCCCAGCTCATTTGAGAATCAGTTGTTAGGTAAAAATCTGTTTGAATAAGTTGTCTTTTTTCATGAATTGAATTTTTTTTTTAACCTATCTGTTAAAAAACTGCCTTTTTGAATCAACATATTTTTTTATTTAAGCTTTTTAAAAGTAGAGGCAGAGACAGTTAAAATACTTCATTGTACAACTTCCTCATAAGTTAATAATGGTGTGTCTGAATATAAAATTTTTAAGAGAAAGAGATGTGAGGGGGGAGAGAGAGATGGGGAGGTGCATAAGAGAAGAAAAAATAATAGATGAAACATGATGTGGAAAATTGACAACAAATAAAACTAACTGGAAGACAGACTTCTATGACTGCCGCAAGTGCCATTGAAGAAAGAAAAAGAGATGATTTGTTGTGAATATTATTAAACCGATGGTGTATCTCTAACGCTGCTCCTTCCACAATCATACTTAATTTTTCATCAGACCCAAACTTGGTTCTATAAGAACAGAATACAGGCTGGATACCCTTTTCATGTAACCTTTGACTCTCTACTGTAGCTATTTTCAGACTAAATTTCACTGTGTTTCTTCAGTTATATTCCAGTAATTTTATTTCATTTAAAACACATACAAAGTTGCTTCAAAATAGCACAAATCTCTGGATCAAAATCTCCCCCAACTTAAACTTTACATTACAATGACTGTACAGCTATGACAATATACCTAACAATACACTGCTTGAGTGAGTTGTCCTTCAATAACTTTTAGTCAATAAATTCTGCAATGTTCTAATCCTATTAGTTATAAAAATGGCTTCTCAGAAGAATCTTCAACTCGTTACAAATCGTACATCTGTCAGCCAGTCACTTAAAATTACCAATGAAGAAGGTTCTTGTAGATTTATTGTTCATCAAATACCTGCAGTAACTCATGTGCTATTTCTATTTTAATAAAATGACTAAAATCTCAAACTTACAAATTCTCTCATGACTCCTCCAAACATTGTCAATTCCTATCCAGTGACAACTAAACTTTAGCCCTCGCAGAAACTACTGCAGAATCTTCTGTTCTAATAATGCTCAACTTGAAACATTCACTTTCAAAATAAGTTCCTACATATATCTTGTAATTGTCCACCTAGAGTTCAAATTCTAAGGCAATCATGTAAACAGAGGTCTGCCTATGCTCCTTAGACTACAGAAAACTTGTTACAGAATTTTAAAACTTGTCTTGCAGCACTTTTTATACCTTACATCTAGTACTTGTTCACTCTTCACCTTACCTCATTTCCTAATTAATTATGAATAAATCTGGGGTTAGCTGCATTTCATTAACTCCCCTATCCATAAAACATTTACTGTAATTCATGTTATATTTCACTATATCTAGTTTGTCTCCACCAGGAGGCATTTACTTCATGTCATAATTACATGGTTTGACTTGCCAATAAAGTTTCTGCATCTCAAGGGAAGATAATAGACATGTTCTATCATGGCATGGAAGACCTGCAACAAAACAGAAAAGAATAGTTACTGGAAGTTACAAAGGCACATACTACCTCAGGTAGTCAGCATTCAAGAGGATTTTAAACAAAAATATTTTTCTTTTAAGTGCAAGATCAAATCTCTTAATGACAAAGCAGCCTTGCCTCAGGTTGCTGACAATCTCCACAGGTGAGTGAAACAAGGATGTAGTAAAAAAGAAACTTTGAAATATGAAGACAACTATACCTTCTTATAAGCCATCTCAAACAATTTGAGTGAAGCCTGTTGCAAATCTGATGTCTGTTGTCTAATCTCTTCAGCAGATTTGCTATCCTTGTTGGCAATCACGTCCTTCACAGCAGCTATCTTTTCCCTGAGCCTGTCACACTGTAAATAGACATAACTATCACGATTGTACAAATACAAGAACACTTATGTGCCAAAAAAATTAAGATACACTAAATGTTATATATTATGAGAACTTACTGATCCTCTTAGTTTCAATAAATAAAAAATCCTCAGAATGTAAAACATGTAATAATGTGTGGATGAGGTTACTTATTATATTCTGATGGATCAGTGGCAGCAACTCTACACAAAATGGAGTGCGAAGATTCTTGGTCCATTATCTAGATTAGCCTTTTAAAATTAAAATAAATATAAATAAAACTCTTTCGTTAACTGCCTAACAATCATTCGCTTACTCAATAATAATCCAGTAAATGAACAGAACTATCACTGCCCTTGGTGAAAATGTTACTTACTTAGTCGTTCCCCTTTTACCGTGAGGTGTAGAGGTTTGGAAGAGAGCGCGCCAGACTATCCTATCGGCTGTCTTCCTCCTGGCCTGGTTCCATTCTAGTCCTCGGTCCTTCAAAGACTGTCTAATGTTGTCTTCCCAGCGTACTCTGGGTCGTCCTGGGGGGTCTGGATCCCTGGCTCTTTGTTTCCCATGCTTGTCATGGTAGCCGATCATCTCCCATTTTGCAGACATGGCCAAACCATCTTAGTTGGGACTGTTCTACTTGGGGTGAAAATGTTTTTAAAAAAATGTTATAATCGCATACCTCATCCTTGGGCAGCTGGTCCTTGTACTCTTCCATCTTACTTTCTGTGTCATGAATTATACCATCTGCTTGGTTAAGCACCTCAATCAGTTCCTGGACAGAATTAAGCAAATTAAAATGTAAACTTGAAAATAATTACAAATCAAAATATCTTAAGCAACTAAGCCTTACACAACGTAAAATATATTTTATTGTAATATATTTCTCATCAGGAAAATTTTTTCAAAATCTTATGTACATGTAGCTACAATAAATAAGTTTTTCAAATCACCTTTTACTTAGCAATGTCTTACTCAAGTTATGAACATCTCTTCTTCTTCTTCTTCTGCGTTCGGTTTGTAGTCATGCTAAATCTGCAGGCCTGTCGCCAGGACGAAGTCCACAGTCTTTTCCAGGTCGGCGCGGCAGCCCCATAGCTTCTGCTGGAGCTCATCACCTTTTGGCCAGGTCGTACGTCGCAGTTTATCATGGGTTGGACAGTTCTGGAGAATGTGTTCTGGAGTCTGGATATCAGTTCCACATGGGCATTCATTCGTGTGGGATATCTTGAGGCGATAGAGATGTCCAAGTAATCTGCAGTGACCAGTTCTCAGGCGGAAAATTGTCGTCTGTTGGTGTCTGTTTAGGTGGTGGATTGGGTCATCTCTGCTGTATATATCCCCTTCCTCCTTCCACTGATTTTTGTATTTGTTGTGGATGATGGTTTTTGCTTCCCGATAGGGCAATGGGTGGCTGTATTGTTCCATTTTACTGCCACTTCTTGATAGAGCATCTGCTTTCTCATTACCAGCGATTCCACAATGGGCAGGTAACCACTGAAGGGCAATGGTTGATGACCTTTGGATGATGTTAAGCTCAGATCTGATCTCATTCATCATGTTATCATTTCTGGTGTTTTGTATTGATTCAAGTAATGATCTGCAGTCAGTGAAGATTACTATCTTAGCTTGTGGCTGCTGTTCAGGTCTGGTGAGGATCTTCAGGGCTTGCAGTAGTGCCATAGCTTCTGCCCTAAAATTGGAGGAGATCTTTCCAGTTGGGAAGGCCTCTCGAATGATCTTTCCATTTAGTAATCTTATAAAAATGCCTCCTCCACCGTTCTTTACTGCTCCCTCAGCAGATCCATCTGTGTATGCATGTGTCCACTCCTTCGGGTTGTACTTTTCTTCAATCATTTCTTGAGCCAAAGTTTTTAGTTGTTGAATGAACATCTAAGGTTAACACTCTTCAGACCGGAAATATAAAAAATCGTTCTAAACGGAACGATGACTTTTGAAGTAAAAAAAGCACATTTATTTTTTAATTTTGACTTCAAACCTATGTTTTATATTAACTCTTTAAGTCCCAATTGACTTTAAAATGGCTTTAGTATCTGTGCTCCTGTTTGAGACTGTTTCTAATTATAACTACCCACAAACCACCCAAAACGTTATTTCCGATAGGAAGTACGTTCTTTTAAATACCGCATGTGTTTAAAATTGAACGTGTATCTGTTTTGAGATATTTATTTTAGATTTTTAAAGTGATTTTTTAAGCTCATATTTTCTAACATTTTCTGCTTCGGATGGTAGGCCTAGAAGATTAACGTCAGATCAAGCTCGTAAGTTAATTGAAGATATTTTTGAGAATGATTGCAGTATGTATTCACAGGATAGCGAAAACGACTCTGAACCTGATATCGACTCCTCGGAAACCGAGGATGATAGGCCTAATGGAAGGTCTGGTGTCGATAATGAAGTTATGGATACAGGAGCATGTAATCAGACTGCAATAAATTCAAATATATCTAAGCCAAAAAGAATCAGGAGTGATGGAAATGTTGATTTTGTTAGTAGGACTAGGCCTAATACAAACAACGCGGTTTGGCATTCAGTCGCCACTGGAGAAACTAAAGCAAATTTTACTTTTCGCCAGACAAGACAGAACATAAATCCAGCTCTGTAGAGTTTGCAAACACCTCTTGATTTTTTAAAATTTTACATGGATGATGCTGTTGTTAGCACTCTGATAACCAGCATTAATTCCTATGCTGCAAAAGTTGTTGAAACAAACAACCCACATAGAAAGTATTCATTGTTCTCTTCATGGACACCGCTGACTTATTATGAATGGCTCAAGTTTACAGCTGTAATGATTGCGATGGGACTGGATCGAAGACCAAAAATCAAAGACTACTGGCGCACCGCAGGAAATTTTTTATACACCTTGGTACCACGAGATGTTTTCGAGAAACCGTTTTCAAACTATTTATCACAGTATGCTGCATGTTTGTGAACCAGAAGATCAGGACGCAGCTAAAATTGAGCCATTTGTCGACATGCTATTGACCAAATTTCAGAATGCTTTCTATCCATTTGAAGATGTTTGTATTGATGAGATGATTATAGGATGGAAAGGTAGGTTTAGGCACAAACAGTTCAATGCAACCAAACCTCACAAATACCATATCAAAACATTTGGACTGTGTGATTCAGCTACCGGCTATGTTTTCAATTTGAAAATTTATTTTGGGAAAAATACAGCCTGTCATCCTAGTTTAGATCCCAGCTCTGCTCATGCCGTGAAAGTGTTCGGCACTCTTTTGAACCACTGGATTATTGAAGTGACACAGGTAAATGCCCACATCCTATACAATTTGTGTCAGGAAGGTGCGACCAACAAAAAGGAAGCTCACACTTCAAGATTTTAAACAGAGTTTGATTGAGGATCTGTCGAAAGAAGCTGCTCAGCTGACACCAGGCGGTGTAATAGATTGTCCACCCAAAAATTCTAAACGCTCTATGAAAGGAAATGAAGTGGAATGGATGATTGGAGCTAGACATCTAATGGAATATTATGGAAAGGGCAGAGCCTGTGTTCATTGTAGCGCCAATGGAATTCGTTGCAGATCAAGCTATGTGTGTATAGGATGCACGGGCAGACCCCATCTTTGTACAAAAAATTGCTTTGTAGCTTATCATAAGCAAAAAAATATATAGGGTATGCCTAGATATGAATGAGCATTGTAAATAAAATTTTCTTTTCCCTTTTTTTGATGTTTGATAGGGCCTACCATTTGAAATTTTCATATTTTTTTTAAATGCTAGGGACTTTTTTTGTGTAAATTTTTTTTTTACTTAGGATTTAATTATAAAATAGTGTTTATACATAGGCCCCTAGTGTTAATGTATTTAGAAAAAGTGATCTTTTGTGATTTCCTATGGATTATGATTATGTGTTTTCCTATGGATAATATCTTCAGAAGAGGAGCAACTCTACAAGGTAAGAATATATCTATTTCTTTCAAATTTACCTGCTTCTTATTCAGCCTCCATTTTACTTTACATTTTACTAATAACTTTTATTGATAAATTTAAATTATGCACAAGATGCAGTTACTAACAATTATTCATGTGTAAATAATATAATTCCCATCTTTCTGATGTATAAACTGAAATTTCCTCTTTTTCACAACATGAGACCTGTTGTTGTAATTTGTGAAATTAACAATCTTCTGAGTGTTTATTGATTAAAACCTGATTGAACTTTGTTAGAATACTTCTGTTTGTGACATTTTGAAACTTTGCCCTTGGATATTCTCATGAGGAACAATTGTAGAAGAATTTTAATGAATACTTTTCCTCTAATTTTGCACCTGCTTCTTATTTTGTCCTTCATCTTACCTTGAATAACTAATCATTTTTCAATGAAAGCTTTTATACTTGTAGCACAAGAGTAAAGTACATCCAATTACCTTCAGTTTCATATACAACAACAAAGTTATTTATGCATATGAACATTTAAAAAAATTATTTCCAAACAACAACAATAAAAACGCACTGGGGTGGCCATTTTTGCTTAGGCCAAACCCACTTTTTTGCTTGGGGCTGAAAGAGTTAAGAATACATGTTAACAATTATATCTGTGCTAAAAAATATACAGCTTTCACTTATGTTGACTTTGAAATTACACGCAGAAAAACGTAAACACCGCATTTGTCCGTCCGCCATTCTGGATATTTTCCGATCAACTCGACTTAACAGATCGTAAACAAAATGCAGTCTGATAATGACTACAATGCATCTAGTGATGTAGATTCCTGTTCTGATGATTATTCAGAGGACTTGGAAACATCTGATGTGCAAAGGTAATGTTACTATTGTTAACGAAAATGATAACTGTTTGTTTTTGAAAAAAAGAAAAAAAAGAAACAAATATTTCACCTTTCAAACAGTTAACAAAGAACTCATGGCACCAGGAAATAAATATGAAGTGGATCGGATGTAACTTCTGAATCAGCTGATTTTTCTGACCTCATTTGCTCTGTGTCTCTGCTTTTAAAAATTATTATTTACATCATATGACTTTATGATTGACAGTATTCCTTTGTACGGAAAATGTAATGTGTGTCAATTTTCCTGTGTACACTAAACTGTAACTTTGAATTCTATTATTGATCTGTAAAAATTAATTTTAAATTGTTCATCTTGCAGATGTTTTGGTTATGATGGACTTGATGAAGGCCCACCTTCCAACCCTCCACCTTTTTTGCCTGAGAGGGTTCCAGGTCTGCAACTGTCAGAGGTAAGCACCAGAGAAAATACAAAGCAGTTTTTGAGACCCATTGACTTCTTCAAACTGTAATTTTATGAAAGAATGGTTATAAGAAAAGGGTGTTTTCTTTTTGACAGTATATTAGAGACAAGCCAACAAAATGGGGGATGAAGTTATGGGTTCTTGCTGATGCTGTTAGTGGATATACTTTGATGTTTATTTAGGTAGGATCACTGCAAATGGACCATTTGGTTTAGCTTATACTGTAGTTAATTATGAATCTTATTAAATCTTTGGTGAGTCAAGGATATAGGGTTTATTTTGATAGTTTGTATACATCCAATCAGTTACTGAAGGACTTGTGAAGTTAGGGGATTGGAGCATGTGGCACATTTCTTAGAAACAGAAAGGGATTTCCAGTTGTACTTTCAAATATAAAGGAATTTGAAAAAAATAGTATCAGAGGTGCAATGAGGTGGGTTAGAGATAAAGAATTACTAGCACTGCAGTGGAGAGGTAACAAAACTATAACACTGGTTTCAAGCATTTACAATGCAAATGGCCATAGGTTCGATAAGTGTAGAACTAAGGTTAATTGGAATTTTCAAGAACTTAATGTTAGACAGCCAAATCTTGTAAGGGATTACAATATATACATGAAAGTAGTGGACAAGAGTGACCAACCAATTAATAAGTACAATGTTTTGAGAAAGACCAATAAATATTGGAAAACTTTTTTTCACTTTCTGGATATTGCTATGGTAGATGCTTACATTTTATTTCAAGACTAGCAGAAAAAACACCCAGTGTGACGATATTCTAAATACAATATCTAAATTAGAATATAACATTAAAGTACATAAAGTCTAAAATAGGATAGAACTAAAAATTTGGGAGAGATTGGCGTCTTCACCCACGCCAGCGCATTAGTTTGATAACGCCTTATGGCCGAATAAAATGTACCTAATGGTTCTAAGTAACCTTGAAATAAATGTAACACTTTTCCAAGTTCAAACAAATATTTGCCTAGGAGACAGAAGTATATAGGAAAACGGGGGGAGAGAAGGATAGATGGCTAATTCGTTTCACGTTGATTTCAAACTAAAAGCCAACCGCAACGCAGTGGCAAGACTTGCCTAGGGCGATTTTAACAATACGAGGAAAAAGTTAGAACATGTAGACCATTTGGTCACGAAAACAGGCTTAGCTCTTATTGAGAATGACGTAATTCTAAACGTAATACGGCTGATTCTCGTAAATAGGTTGAAAGTACATGGAAAAGAATTGAACAGGTGGTAGTCTCTAGAAATAAACAACTAACATAGAAAAAACGTGTAATTCTGAACCAAGGTACCTAGGGCCATAAAAGTTATATATTCGTGTGCCTTGGGACTTTCTGAGCAAGAATATGTTATCAGTTACACAAATAGTCCACTAAATGACCAAATTATAGCCATAATACTATAGAGGATCCGACAGACTGTCAGGACAAGTCATGCCTGCTTATTTTTTTAATGGCATATTTTGAAAACAACTTTGGGGAAAGAAGGTACGGGGAATTGGATTGGATAGTATTTAAAGCAAGGCAAAATATTATTGGTTGACCTAAAAATACAAATCTAGTTGGTAGTAGTAACGCATAGTGGTTTGAGATATTTTTTTTAAAGTTCATTCAAAAATAAGAGATGCTTGGTCCCATTGGCCAAAGCCTTTTACATTATAGGAAAAGTAGGCTGCTCGCTGCCATTTTTTTCAAAATCTTCTGAGGAGCAGGCAGCGATGAGCAGACTTGTGCTTTTTTATTAATACTAATAACAGAAAGCAGTCTGGACAGGGGCAGTGCTGAAAGTGTGCCATATTCTATTGCCTATTCATCGTTACTTGTTTATATTTCCTTGAATATGTGGTAAGATTGGTTTTATTCACTTTTTAATTAAACAAGGGTTGATAGTAAGAAAAGGCCATGTAAGAAGATTGTAATTAAATGGTTCCATGGCAGACTTAGGCATGGCCTAGATGTTGATCCATCATATAATGGACTGTAAGAAAAGGCCATGTAAGAAGATTGTAATTAAATGGTTCCATGGCAGACTTAGGCATGGCCTAGATGTTGATCCATCGTATAATGGACTATCCAAGAAGTTTAGAACTACAGGACTATATATATGATGGTCATACAGGAACATTACACCTATCTTATTGCATGGAAAAGATTACTGCTGGAATGACAGAGGCGTAGCAGCCATTAGGGAAAAGAAAAGAAAACTGGTACAATTTGTTCCATCAAACTAGAGTGGAGAAGCTAGGTTTGTCAGAGAGAGCTGACCAAGTTCTTTATGTTGAATGTATTATTATATGTAACTTTGGAGGAACTAGTTTGATGTTAAGACAGAAACATAACTTGCATTTACAGGGGTTTCTGCTGGCACTTGTCTGGATCTGGTAATTGCTGATTGAGAAATTCTGCACGATTTCTAAGAGTCTCTGGTACCTGCTTATAGTAAAGAAGTTCAAGACCAGAGGAGACTGAGGTGTTTGGCCAAACCAACTACAACTGCTGTGATTCCAGGGTCCAGATAAGTCTTAGTATCTGGCCTGGGACTACTTATCAGTGACTAAAGAAAATCTCCTGTGTATACATAAACATTCCTCCCAAAGAATAAAATAAACAATCCTAGTGAAACAAAAGAACTTTGGGATGACAATCCCCAACCTGCCTCCAAGTACCAGTTAGTTAAAATAGAGTAATTAACATCAAATTGAAAATTTGTGACAATGTACTATGGACATATTGTCTTTTGTATGTAAATATATATATATATATATGTAAATATATCTCTCTATCTAAATTGATTCTCATTGAGAGGTAGTCCTGACCAAAACAACTTTAGGCTCAGGACCAATAAAGTTTAACAAAAGAAATTCTAAATATAAAATTTAACAACTGGAGTTAGTTGAGTTTATCATAGTACTTAGTATATGTATGTATTTGTATTGAGGTTCTTTAACATCACTCTTACATTACCCTAGACACTAAACATAGCTCTCAATCATACTAGGCCAAAATATAACTTAGAGTGAGATCGTAGGTGGTATCAGCAAGGTACTCTGAAACACAGTTATCAATTGTCTACATCAGGGACCTTCACAGATTGACCTCACTCAAGTACAACCTCACCATACACCAACCTTCTTAACATCAAAACCCACCACACCCAGATATAGAAGACCAGCTAGATATGGTCAGCTAGATTTTACAGAACTAATCCGGAATTGGGGAACATAAGTTTGTATGATGATGCACTACTCGCTTCAAAGCCACCAGTTTTTTCTCGGCACACCATGGACCCCAAGTTTACAGAGACAAAAAGCAATTGTAAGCTTTGATATCAGATTGTAAAGATTGAAAGAAAAACAAAAGTTAAATGTAAAGTTTGTGATATTTTTTAAAATGTTTTCATGCAGGTAGGAATTGTCTGTTAGAATACCACAAGCCTTAGTAGGAAATATATAAAGATGTGTTGAGTCTTTATTATGTCACCCTCATAACTGATTTTACTTATGTGTTAGTGATCATACAGTGTTACACTAGAAATATGTCTACTGAAGTCATATTTCATTATTTTAGCTAAGATGTTGCAGCTACCTATAATAACTGTAATGTATTCAGTGAAATTTTTTTTTTTGAATATTTTTTTGGGAAAAGCCTAGTTATGTAACATTTCAAAAATTTGCATAATTTTATTATTTAATGTTGAATTGTTTTGGAAATGTAACATATAATGCAGAAATGGTCAAACTACAATAAAATATGACTGTTGTTATTTGTTCTGATAATACTTTATTTTTTTCTTCTTTGTGAAATATCATGTTTATAATTTTTAGGTATTTTTCCTGTTGACTTTCCTTCAATTTTTTAAAACTCACATCAAAATAAATTTTTAAAATATTAATTTTACATCTAAATATGGTAGTCTGTTCAATTACAAACAATTTGATGTATAACACTCTTGGGTAGTTTTCAAATTATAATGTATCAAGGAACATTAGAAGTCAGATATGTCAGAGTATGAGAAAATGATACAAAATATCAGGTCTGAAGAGAGTTAATGAAATGAAGCACATTTAGATGATTCTAGTCACCACTGCTACCAAACCCCACCCCCATATTGTACCAACATTGTAAACAGATAGAAAAAGCAGTAATAATATCCGTCTTTATATACCTAATATTAGCTAGATTTCAGACACGATTTTTCAAGCTCTCAATTGTACAATGTTATGCACCAACTAACGACGCTCTTGATACCACAAAAGATGACTTCTATGAAGCACTTCTAAGTACCATCAACACAATACCCAAGCATGACATAATAGCAGTCATGGGTGATTTTAACGCCAAAGTAGGTGACAACAACGATGGAGTACAAAGATATCTCGGTACTCATGGCATAGGCTGTATGAATCAAAATGGCGAAAGACTTCTAGAACTTTGTGAAATATCAAACCTCGTTGTGGCAGACACCATCTTTCCACATAAGAATATCCACAAGATAACATGGAATTCACCTGATGGCAGAACTAAGAACCAGATAGATCACTTCTGCATAAGCGCTAAATTTCGCTCATCAGTTCAAGACGTCAGAGCATACAGAGGTGCAGAGATCGGAAGCGATCATAACCTCTGCATAGCTAAAATGAGAATTAAACTGAAGAAGTTATACCAACCGAATAAAAATAGAAGAATAGATGTACACAGACTGCAATCAAATGATATAATGTCAAAATGAACAACTATTTCGATGCTTTAGGCAAATTGACAACGATATCACCACCAAGACAATCGATACTAAATGGGAACAACTGAGAACAGCAATGACAGAAGCAGCTGTAGCGACCACCGGATACCTAGTACATAAAAAGAAAAAATGGATGAGAGAAGATACTTGGGATAAAATACAAGAAAGGAAAACAGCAAAACTTAAACTACTAGCGGCAAGTACACATAATGCAGTTGAATCTTGCAAACTAACTTATAACTTGTTAAATAAAGAAGTGAAGACAAAAACTCGAAGAGATAAAAGACATTTCATCAATGAACTGGCCGTAGAAGCTGAAATGCTGCAAGAACTGGTAATAGTAGGTGCCTTTATCAAATTACAAAACAACTATGTCACCAGCCTACTGCTATGGAAACACCTGTTAAAGGTAAATTAGGGAATTCAATACCAACAGAAAAAGAACAAATGAAGAGATGGGCTGAGCACTTCATGGAGGTGCTAAACAGACCACCACCAACAGTAACACCTGATTTTAATAATGAAACATCCACAACCACTTTGCCAATAACTTGCGATGAATTCACGCTGGACGAGATCAAACAAGCCGTTAAAAGATTAAAAAATTTTTTAAAGCTGCTGGAGTTGACGAAATTTCAGGGGAAATGATTAAAGCAGTTAATGACAACAACCTCTTGAGAATTTTAGATATTATAAATGAAGTATGGAGAGAAGAACAACCACCACAACAATGGAAAGACAGTATTATTGTAAAGTTACCGAAGAAAGGTGATCTATCAGACTGTAATAACTGGCGTGGTATATCTCTATTATCAGTACCTGGAAAATTATTATGTTGCATGATGTTAGAAAGACTTAAATTGCATGCTGACGAAAAGATCAGAGAAGAACAAGCGGGTTTCAGGCCGAAACGATCATGTATTGATCAAATATTCACACTAAGAACAATTATAGAAGAATCAGTGGAAAGGCAATCGCCACTTATTATCACCTTCGTCGATTTTCAAAAAGCCTTTGATAGTCTACACCGCCCATCATTGTGGAAGATACTTACAATCTATGGTTTTCCAACAAAATATGTGAATATAATCAAAGCGCTATATGACAATGCAAGATGTTGTGTTAGAACAAATAAAGGGAATACAGAATGGTTTACAGTAGAAAACAGGGGTGAAACAAGGCTGTATTATGTCACCACTACTTTTTGGAATAGCTATTGATTGGGTTTTTCCTGTTGAGAAACTATACCCACAATGAACAATTGGGTATAAAATGGACAAATGGAAAATTCCTGGGGGACCTGGATTTCGCAGATGATGTAGCATTCTTAAAGTTCAACACCAAGACAATCCCAAGAAGCAATAAATAATTTGTGTCATCTCTCGGTTAAAATTGGTCTCCAAATAAATGCCTCTAAAACTAAAGCTATGAACTTTTCTAACGAGACCTTTGATATCATCTTGAACGGGGAAAAACTACAGAAAGTTGAAAGTTTCAATTATTTAGGCAGTAAAATGACTCAGGATGGTGACACAACACGAGAAATCCATACTAGAATTGCTTTGGCAGCTAGCGCCTTCAATAGATTATCTAACATTTGGAAATTACGATCATTGAATATACATACCAAGCTTCGTCTGTTTAATTCAAATGTTATCTCAGTGTTAACATACGGCTGTGAGAGTTGGAAAATAACAAAATCATTGGAGAACAAGCTGAATACATTCGAGAACAAATGTCTTAGAAAACTCATGAACATCAGTTGGAAAGAATTCAAGACTAATCGACAAATAAGAGAAGACTCTAGGCAGAAATATGTCTCCGACTATATAAGGAAAAGACGATGGTCATATATCGGTCATGTCCTACGAATGCAAAACAACAGAATACCACTACAGGCGCTCACTTGGGTTCCTGAGGGTAAGCGGAAAAAAGGAAGACCAAAAGAAACACTCAGAAGAACAATAGTAAGAGAAGGAAGAACGTTGGGCCTAAATAATGTGCAAGAGCTAAGAGGAGTGGCGTCACAACGAACAACCTGGAGAGCACTGGTTTCTGCCTTATGCGCCGTGTTTGGCGCTTAAAGAATTTATTATTATTATTATATATACCTACCTTCTTCTTCTTGTCCTCTTCAGCATGCAACTCTGCATTTCTAACCATGTTCTCAATCTCATCCTTGGACAACCCACCAGAGGACTGAATCACAACTAATAGAACAAGACACATAAAGCTGTACATATCACATAAGTTCAGAAGGAAAAGAAAAATGATGTTGCTACTTATGTCATAAAATAGAATACAATTTAAAAGGCAAGTCTGGATAATGAAAATGTATGGATCACAATCTCACACTGACCCGAAACCTTGTTGGTAGTCTGCTATTTTTCTCACACCAACTGCCAAACCAGCTAGCTTAGCTTCTATTAAGGCCATCCAATGCCCTTTATCTTCACTGGTTGTTCGTAAACCTTTTGGTATTGCTTACAGGATCTCTTCAGGATGCTAGATTTATCTGCTGCATCCTTTTCTGTGTGTATGCATCTCAAATATTTTCTGGCTCTCCCTCTGCAATCACTCCAAGATCTTCCCTCTCTCACAGAATAACTCTAGATACTTTGGATTTAAGTATTGTAGCTTCTTTTGAGACATTGTTACATGATATCATCTCATCTGCTACTAGATCCCTTTACTTCTGCAAGTCATTTTTTGCTAAAGTTCTTGCTAGTTATTGTAATTTTAATGTTTTTAAGAAGAAAGGTAGTTGCATATCTCTAACTTTGTATGTTGGCAGAAATCCAATCTATTTTTTTACTCCAATATTTAAAATATATATATTTAAAGACCAATACTTCACTTAAAAACAAAAAAATGTTTATGTATAGCACACTTACTTTGTTGTTCTTTTCCTGTTCCCTTGTCTCGTGCTGAAACATTAACAATACCATTGGCGTCAATGTCAAAAGTGACCTCAATTTGAGGAACACCACGTGGTGCTGGGGGAATACCAACCTAGTCAATCAAAAAACAAATGTTATTGTACATTATGAAGTAATAAAATTTAAACATTTAATGACTATAATCTTTCTAGCCTGTATAAAGCAGCTGACAAATCATAAAATATAAAAGCCACCTTCTGAACATAGGTGACATTTTTAGCGATACGTACTCTTTCACCATTCTTCATAGAGCATGCCGAAGTATATTATAAACAACACTTTTTTCTTTTTATAAAGATGGGAATATAAGCAATGAGGTGCTCTGGTCCACTAATGCCCAAGATTGGCTGTGCTCTGATTAGCACACACAGTTTAAACAAATCTATAGGTAGCATTATCTAACTTCTCAACGAATGTTAAAAAAATCGAATAAATGCACGTGCCACAGAAAATGTTGATAAAAGGACATTTTTGTTGCTGCTTTTTTTTTTTTTTTTAAATCAGCACTAACGTTAAAATTTGGATAAAAGTAAATTGTTCACAATAAGAACAAACCAGCGTGAACTGCCCCAAAAGTTTGTTGTCTCCAGCCATCTCTCGTTCCCCCTGGTGAACTTTGATCTCCACCTGAGTTTGGCCATCAGCAGCAGTGGAGAAAACCTGAAAAATGCAGCACACAGATTTAGTATTAGTTTATGACATCAGTTTTGCTAACTCAAACTCTGAATACAATTTTACTTTCAAAAACTAAATTTTCAAAAATAAGCTTCCATTCAAGCTCAATTTATAGTCAAAATAAAGTATAGGTGCTCATCAGCTTATGATGGGTTCTGCTCCAATGACCTCGTAATTTACAATTCCTTCATACTGACCTAATTGAACCATAAGTATATACAAAACTAATGCTACATTGTGTAATAGGGCTGTGGCATTTTTTTCACTAATTCCACATATTAATAACATCAATACAGAATAAGAAGTCATCATAATACAAATAAACTGAATTAATTATAAAATTAAATACAGTAAGGGTAATTATTGATGAATTTCGCAGATGCTATTGTACTGTATTCAATAATAGGCATTGTCTTGAAGATTCGTCTTTATCATCATCATTCTAATAATTTTCTTTTGCCTCTTCTCATTTTGATTTCATGTCTATGCAAGATTGACATCCTATCATAACATTTGAAATTGAGACGCCAAAACACTGACTGAGACCCAAATAACAGGGAAATATGACATGTAAATTAAAGAAAAAAACATCCATAAACTCTGAAGAATTAGAATTACATAAAATGATACACCAAACAGAAGCATGACTATATTTCAACTCAAATGACAAAGTAGTTCTACTGTATGGCTCTGAAACATGGAGAACACAAAAGACAACCAAGAAGATACTTTTATAAATGAGTGTATGCACTAAATATGAGGTTTAAAAATAGTATGACACATCACTAAATGTGAAATTTATGGAAAGAACCAGATAAGAATGGAACAAGAGGTAAGGAAATGATAAACGCACAGGAAACGAGTTGACAGCATTACAAAGTAGTCTTTGTTCTCAAATCCTCTTAGTAAGAGAAACAAAGGGAGTACCCCAGAAAACAAGCACAAAGGAATGAAAGACTGACTTAAAAAGGATAATGAAAAAATTAAACAATCTGAATAGATGGCTGAAGACAGGGGTTCTTGGCATGAAGTGGGCATATACACCACAGGGAGCTGTATGGTCATTAACATATTTTCTCTACAAAAAAATTATTTCACTTGCCTGACTTTTCTTTGTTGGGATAGTTGTATTTCTGTTAATTAGCTTGGTGAAAACACCACCGAGTGTCTCAATGCCAAGAGACAGGGGAGTCACATCCAACAACAGTACATCTGTAACATCACCGGCAAGCACACCTCCCTAGAAAAGACACAAGTGTGACGATATTCTCAATACAATAGCTAAATTAGATAATATTCTAGTGCATAAAGTCAAAAATAAGATAGAAAATAAAAATTGAGTCCAGCGGCTTATTCGCCTACGCCCGCCCGCATGTCGATTCTGATAAACCTAATAGCCGAATGAAAGATACTGTCTTCTCGAAAAATTCGTCCTTGAGATTAAATGTAACACTTTTGCAAGGTCAAGTCGAATTGCCAAGACGAGAGTGAAAGAATAAAAGTATAAAAGAGGGGAGGGATGGAAAGACAGAACCTAGAGAACGCCGTCTCGCGTTGATTTCACCAAAGCCAACTCGAGCAACATAGCCTTGGGCACTTTTCAAATTACGATACAAAACTAAAAAATGTTCGTCAATTGGTCATGTAAACAACCTTAGCTCTTATAAGGAATGACGTAATTCTAACGTACTACGGAAGATTCTCGTATTTAGGTTGAAAATAGAAAAAGAATGGAACAGGTGGTAGTTTCTAGTTTTGAAGACTAACATAGAAAAAATATGGAATTATGAATCATAATACATAGGGCCATAAAAATTATATATTCGGATGCCTTATGATGTCCTGAGCAATAATATGGTGTCAGTTACCCACTAGTACAAAAAAAAACCAAAATAATGGCAATAATATTATGTATGATAAGACGGACTGACGAGAAAAAAGATCACGCCTGCTTAATTTTTTTCATGACATATTTTGAAAAAAGCTTTGGGTAAATAGGACTAAAAGGTACCAAGATTTTGATTGGCTGTAGTTTAAAGGAAGGCGAGAGGGGATTGGTTAACCTAACACTAAAAATATACTTGTAGTAAACGTAGTATTTTGGGAATTGTTTTTTTAAAGTTCGATTTAAAATTCATAGTCGTCTGCTTCTATTGGCCAGCTTAGTTGATATTGAGGGAAAATTGTTAGGCTAGGACGCCATTTCTTTAAAAAATCTTGCCATGAGACGATGAGAGCAGAAGTGTAATTCTAAATACAAATATTATAAACTTCTGGACAGGGCAGTGATAACTTGGGCCAGATCTGCCAGTCATCGTTGTTTGTGTGTAATATTCATTGAAATTGTGGGGTTTTGTGGCCCTGACAGTCACATAAAACCAGGCTCGTGGGAACTGATTGATTCCTGACTTTGTTGCATAATTCGGGCACGTACTGGAGGCCATTGCCTTTTATGAAGTGAACCAGATGGTCCATCGAGCCTAGGACAAGACTTACCAGGGTTCTCCTTCGAAGTTAAGTGCCCGTTTGGCACCGAGAGTCTCAACCTCTATGAACCTCAGTTATTAAACATAAAAACTGACATTATCAAATAAAAGAATTCCACCTGTGATACATGAAACGAGAATGAAAGATAGGGAGTGAAGATAACCAACAACCTACCATTTTACATATACCAGCATTATCCTATTTAGAAACTACACCTACACACTTTAATTATATTAATACTTGTATTATGGACAGAAGATCCATTGTATAAATTGAATATTGTAAATAATTCCATTGATTTCACTTTTGATTGTCAATCCTGATTCAAACAAAATAGAGTCAGGATAATAAATTGAAAAAAAAATTATTAACGTTACACAAAATTCAACCACTGACTTACTAAAGATAGTCTTTTAAAGTGTAGTGTGTATGTGATTGTTGTAGTACTGTTGTGTTGTGTGGATAATAAAATACTTGTGTATATGTTTAGTTGGTTAATGCATCATTACACTACTTATACATAACCCTAGACACCAAACGTAGTCATCATCATCATACATTCTAGTCAAAGAATAAGTCTGAGTGAGATCATAAAGGTGGTAGCAGAAAGGTACCCTGTAACTTAACATAATATTTATTATATTCAGGGACCTTCACAGCTGACCTCATTCAGTACACTAAGAGTACATAACAACAACATTTCTTAACATCAAATCCACCACAACAAGTAAACAGCGGGTTATATCATAAAATGCATACAAGAGAAATATAAGTTTCTTCCTTAAACTGCAGAATGTTTCTAGGTTTTAAAGACAATCTCTTGTTAAACTGTCTTAATAATCACATAAGAAAATAAAATTACTCAAGAGGAAAAAGAAATTCCACCTCTGCAGAGCAAATACAGCGGCTGCAATCAAAGCTACGTCATTTCACATTCCAGTCAGAGAAAAATCGTGTAAATGCACATATAACCTTAAGACCAGAATAAACATCTCTACCATAGAGTAGCAGTACCTGAATAGCAGCACCAATTGCTACAGCTTCATCTGGATTAACAGATTTGCTTGGTGTTCTACCAAATAATTCCTGGACTGTTGCCTGGACCTGGAGTACATAGAATTTTTAAAAAGTCAATAAAAATAATTACAAAGACAAATGGTGTGGCAATTTTTCCTGCTCAATTATTCTGACTACATATTGCATACTATCTTGTAATGTTATTTAACTTTAAAAGTCAACTTGTGAATTCTTTCCTCCTCATTGTATTTTAAACTACAAACACTTCAATGGCAAAAAGGATTAAAATGGAATGATAAAATTATTAATGTTGAACTGATGGGATGAACCAAATTGTAGTGGAGCAAGAGGTGAGGAAAAGATGTTGGCACTGGATAGAACACACACTGAAGAAACACAGCTGTTAGGCCTTGTTCTGAGATGCTTTAAGGTGAAAATAAAAATATTAATTGAGGGAGACCCCAAAACATGTTATGATGGAGATAAAGAGTTATAAATGATAATTAAGACATGAAAAGAACTTGAACAGATGGCACAGGACAGGAGGGTTTTGCATGAACTGATTGAAGCCCATGTCCCACATGGAGCTAAAAAGTAATATGCTGATAATGCTACTTCTAAGCCTTGCATAACAACTATGATCTCTTTTCTTATTTGTGGAAGAACATTACATATACTGAAAGTAGCTGAAGATTTTCAACCAATATAAGTAAAGTAAATTTAAATCAATAAAAGTACAGGTATACCTCGCTTTATTGCGATTCGAAGATATTGCGCTTTTTTTCTTCAAATTATTTATTAGAACATGTCTTCTTCTTCCGATAGATTTTGGCTCAGATGATGAAGATTAGCAATTTTTTTTAGCAATAAAGTATTTTTAATTTTACAGTACATTAAAATTTTTTTTTTTAAGAGCTAGCACTATTGCGCACTTGATAGACATAGTGTAAACATGATTTTTGGCGTTTATATGCACTGGGAAGCCCAAAAAAATGGGTATGACCCGCTTTATTGCGATATTCGCTTTATTGCGGGGTCTGGGACCATACCAGCAATTATCTCCTAGGTATACCTGTAGCATAAATAACATAATTGCTACGTAACTTACTCTAGGCATTCTGGTCATACCACCAACTAGAATGACCTCTCCAATATCTGTCTTCTTCACTTCTGCATCTTGCAAAGCCTTCTGACATGGTCCAACTGTTCTCTTAACCAATCCCTCTACAATGGACTCAAACTTTGACCGGGTCAATTTAAGATTCATGTGTTTGGGACCAGAGGCATCCATTGTCAGATATGGTAAATTTAAGTCAGTCTGCAAAACAAGCAAGAAAAAAAAACATCAGGAGCATGTGTATTGTGCCAATTTTTTTATTACTGGCATGATTAAAAAAACAAAAAACAACTATGACAAATTATGTAGGATTCACTATTGTAAAACCAATACCTTGCCTTATACGTTCACTGAATAAATGTTATTAATGTTCCATTTCAACAACAAATGTTACAAAATGCCCCTACATTAAAAAAAAAATCTTTTCACCCATGCTCAGAACAGAAATTTCACCATTTTGTATGACAGTACAATGTTGATGACGAAAAATTAAACATCACAGCATGAGTGACAGAAAAATACAGTAAGTTAAAACTTCAATGGTTAATTTCTAGCAAATTTAATAAATACCTTTATTCATGAAGACAATTCACACTTTGCCTTCTAAGCTCGTTAAAATTTCATCTGTTAATTTCTAATAAATTTTACAATTACCGGCATTGATGAATATTCACAATTTGTCTTCTTAGCAGTAACCTAAAACTTTAACTGTTAATTTCTAATAAACTGTTTAATTACCTGCATTGATGAAGATAATTCACACTTTGCCTTCTCAGCTGCTTCCCTCAACCGTTGCATGGCCATCGTGTCTTTAGTGAGGTCAATTCCTTGCTAAAATGACATATTTAAACACTTGGTCAGTTTAGTTATTCAATATTGGTCAATGAATAAAAATCCTCTCCCTCCCCCCATATTAACATTTTCATTTTTTTTTTTAAATAAAAAAAAAAAAAACAGCCGCAGATTTTTAAATAATAAAAAATTACAGTAAGGTACAGTTTGGTAAGAAAAACAATCTATAACACAACACAATGAGCTTCAGATTCAATCAACATGATTAAACATACTTCTCTTTTGAACTCTGCAGACAGATAATTGACCAGAGCATTGTCAAAGTCCTCTCCACCAAGGAATGTATCACCGTTGGTTGACTTGACCTCAAACACACCTTTCTGGATTTCTAGAATGGAGATATCAAATGTACCACCACCCAGGTCATAAACTGCAATTCTGGAGACACAACAAAGAAAAATAAAGTATTATGGTTCAGATGGAAAAAAGGCATACAAAGATAACTGTTACCTCAACTTTGTAGTGTTGCTAGATGGACATCCCCCACACCCACTTTCTTTAAGGGAGGTTACTTCATTAACCTGAGTTTCAAGTTTTCAGTGCATTTGGCAAACACCCTATTTCATACTTTTTCATTTAAAAAAAATTTCTAAACTACGTCAGATGACAAATTTTGTAACACCCTGCAACAAAACTGTGGAATAAACAGTATGTTTATCAGTTACTTCTTTGCTGTATTAAAGGTTCCTGGATGCTGAAAAACTGGAATAAGATCAACTTTATTCATGGCTTCCTATCCACTATCTATGATTGTTACTAATGTCTTATCAGTTATGAATTCCTCTGACATAGTTTGGTGCTACTGATGATAATCATCCTCTTTATTTGTACTATTTATTGGTATCATCTTTTTTTCTTCTTCTTCATCGTTCACTCTCAAATAACCACATCTATCTCTCTTATAAAGCTGGCAGTCTGTCTCAGGCTTCTCTCATCACCACACAGTTTCTCCTTCAACTGGGTTGGAGCAGGCCACGCTGCCACCATGTTCCTCTCTTGGAGCTGACAGTTTTGGAGTACATGTTATACCAGTTTGTCCTCTCCACATGAACTCACATCTATCTGTCCAATTTTCAGTTTGTTGAACAGATTGTATCTGAGTCTGTCCAATTTTCAGTTTGTTGAACAGATCGTATCTGAGTCTGTGTAATTTTCAGTTTGTTGAACAGATCGTATCTGAGTCTGTCCAATTTTCAGTTTGTTGAACAGATCGTATCTGAGTCTGTCCAATTTTCAGTTTGTTGAACAGATCGTATCTGAGTCTGTCCAATTTTCAGTTTGTTGATCAGATCGTATCTGAGTCTGTGTAATTTTCAGTTTGTTGAACAGATCGTATCTGAGTCTGTCCAATTTTCAGTTTGTTGAACAGATCGTATCTGAGTCTGTCCAATTTTCAGTTTGTTGAACAGATCGTATCTGAGTCTGTCCAATTTTCAGTTTGTTGAACAGATCGTATCTGAGTCTGTCCAATTTTCAGTTTGTTGAACAGATCATATCTGAGTCTGCAATAGCCGGTCTGAAAATTATCACTTGATCTCTTCTTGGTAGTGTATAGTATGGTTTTGCATTACTGGACTCTGGATGTTCCTTCTGCCATTTTTCTCTGTAGTTATTTCTGATTCTTGCTTTGATCTCTTCATATGTACCCCTGTCTTCTGCTTGGGTTTTCCTTTCTCCCTGTTTGGCCAGTTTATCTGCCTTCTCATTTCCATATATATCTTGCAGTGGGCGGGGATCCACTGTACTTTTTTGAATTCATAGCTGATTTCCATTGATATAATCTGATTCTCTGTCCTCATCAATCTGTGTTTAAGACACTAGATATGTAGAAGACGCGTGCATGCATCTGTTTACTATCTTTGCAGAATATTCACTGGTCACTTGAAAATAGGTTATTCAAGCTTTGTAACCATGTCAATACTACTTACAGAAACAAGCACTGAGGTAAGTAATCCATACCTAAAGGTCTTTTATATTTGAACATGCGCCCTGCCAAAACGAGGCAAAATTTTATATATTTTTTTTAATAATTTAAAAAACTTAGAAACATGTTAGGCCAGCACATTCCTGCCTCTTGCCAATGTTTACAGTAAACCACTTCAAAAGAAGTAGCCTAGGACTTTTCAAAATAGGCAGTTTTATAACCAGCTAATACCTATAATCACAGCCTCATGATTCCAGCTTATTTTACACCTGCTGCTGTGAAGGCCTATGTATGCTATGCCATTTGTCTAGTTACTTTGTGCTCTTCTTAATGAGCTGTCCTTGTGTAAAAAAAAATGTTATCTTTGCAGCCATTTAGCACTCACGTTCCTATAGACATCAAAACCAAAATTTCAAGATCATTTTGTACAATTCCAGTAACTTAAATATTGTATCATTCATTACACTTCAGTTCCCCCAAAAGAGAATAGGCCTTCAACAAATGTATACAAATTCCTCCCGTCGTATGTCATCAGTTCAGATTTCCATCATATCTTGCTCATCATTTTTATTTCTGTCTCTAGTCCTCTTCTCTGAGTGTTTTCAGTCTCCCTCTACCTCCCTTACTCTGGGGATTCCAGAACAAGGACTGCCTGGTAATGCAACCAACATTTTTGTTAATTCATTTAAAAAAACAAAAAAAATGTTGCCTCGTTTTGGCGAGGTTCAACCTAGTCAGTTATATCAGGGCACATGTTCAAATAAAAGACCTTTAGATCTCAATGACTTATGCTATCAACAGGGGGTCCTCAATGTATGTCCAATCCATCACCATTTTCTTCTATTCATCTAGTTTCACTGAAATTTGTCTAGTTCTTTTGTCACCAGTTCCACACTGGTGATCTTGTCCCACCATTTCAATCCTCCTTTACTACGCAAGCACCCATTTATGAAAGTCTGTAACTTCTAGGTTGCTGTTTTTCTCCATGTTTCTGAGCCATACATTAGGACTTTGAAGTTTCATTTGAAGATGCTCATTATTTAAATACTGTATATATAACACTATACCAGTGTAAAAATTTGTGAAAGAAAACCAGTATCACTGGAAAACAATGGCCAACAAATTTATTGTCAACATATATCAACAATGTATGTATTTCAATATATTACATTTTAGTTGATTAGTAAATCCATCACAGCTATTTGTTCATTCCTGATGTTGTATAATGTATTCCACTTAACACTATAAACCATATCCGAATCTAAGGATCCACATGTGTTGGGTGTTAAAATAAAACATTATGTACCAGAAACCTATGGATAAACAGTATATAAGCAGTAAACCTGTTTAATATGAGAGAATGATGCAGATGTAACACAAATCCTTATAAAAATAACATGTAATAAAGGTCTTGCTTTTCAATACATAAACTTATTCTCTTTAAATGCTGAATCTTGAACGATGGTACGTAGAGAGCTTTCATCAAATAAAACATTAAAAATTGCTCATACACTTTATCCTCAGTCTTGTCCATGCCATAAGCAAGAGCAGCAGCTGTGGGCTCATTGATAACACGCAACACATTCAATCCTGCAATCTGTCCAGCATCTTTGGTTGCCTGTAAATAAAGAATAGCTTCACTAAAGCTTGCAAGGACTTTGACCTCACAATAAGTCTAAAGAAAACAAATGTGCCTGGTCAGGATGTGCATGTTGCACCAGTTAGTACAATAGATAACTATGAATTAGCAGTGGTGCACCACTTCACATACCTGGAGTCTACTATCAATGACAAACTCTCTCTGGACACAGAAATTGACAGCCGCATTGGCAAAGCTGCAGCCAGCTTTGCCCACCTCACAACACGTTTGGGGAAACTCCAAACTCACAATGAAGACCAAAGCTGCTGTATATGCCTGCGTCACCAGCACACTTCTATATGGCAGTGAAATATGGACAACCTATTTTAGGCAAGAAAGAAGGCTCAACACCTTCCATCCACGATGTCTACCCCCCATCCTTGGTATTTCATGGAAGGACAAAGTGACAAATGTCAAGGTACATGTCACGTGCTGGCCTTCAAAGCACGTAAAAACTGCTTAGACAGCACAGACTACGCTGGCGTGGCCACATCCCGAAAGATATTTTCTACGGACAACTGGCAGATGGCAAAAGAACAGCTGGGCAACTGCAGCTGAGGTTCAAAGATGTGTGCAAAAGAGACATGAGGACACTGGACATAAATCCAGCAACCTGGGAGGATGAAGGTGCTGATTGCACCTAGTGGCGGTGCTCTCTATGGTACCACCTCAGATTAGGTAAAAAGAAGCTCACACAACAAGCAGAATGGAAAAGAAACCGTTGAAAGGAACACCAGGAAAAAAAAAAGAAGCTAAGGGCTGTCACCTCAAGGGCACATTCCCATAGTCAGTTATAACTGAAGGGGGATATTATTATAAAAAAAGAAATGAATATTTCTGTCATCATCATTACCCTTCAACTCTCTGTCCATCATAGGCTTTCAATAAATGTATGCCAAGCCTTCATGTCCTGTGTCATCCATTCCAGCTCTTTCTGTCTTCTTCATTCCTTTTATGTCTGCCTACAATTTCAATCTCCATATGTTTTAGGCTTGTCTCTTATTTCTTTTACCCTGGAGATTCCAGAACATGAACTGTTTGTAATGCCATCAGCCGGTTTTCTCAATGTGTTCTTTCTGATGCCAGTGCCTTGTCATCAGCGCTTGCACCACTGGATTTGTCTCTCTTTCCATCAGTTCCTGACTGGTGATCATGTCCTACCATTTTAATCCTATTCTGTGTAAGCACCCATTTATGTTTTTTTATTGTTTTGTTCTCCACATTTCAAAGCCATACAACTGGACTGCCTTTACATTTAAGATTCTTATTTTTGTGTGGAACCGCATTTCTTTTGATTATCCCATATTTCCCAATGCCATTTTTTTTTTCTCGTACGCCCGCTAATACTCGAGGCGAAATCTCAGGTTATTTTTAATGTCTAACCTGACATTGATTTTTACGTGAGTATCCTATTTTCTTGTACAGAGACAAGTGTCCCTCGCCATTCAGGCAGATACTCGCCGTTTTTGGAGGTACCCATTAGAGCTGGGTCGGCTCAGGAGCCGCCAGTCCCTGGTCGACGACACTCCTTCAAATGTCATCGCCAGGTCTCGAGTTAATCCAGTCCAAATCCCGGTCGACGAAAAATCCTCAAATGCCGTCGCCCGGGTTTGATCCTGAATCACCCGGTCGCCAGAGCGGTGTTGTAACCACTACGGTAGCGCGGCTCCCTTCCCAATGCCATGATGTTAGTCAAGAAAATATGTTATCATATTAATCAACATTCACTTACCATTAAATCACAAACATTTGCTAAATAAAGACAATGTTATCGTATAGCAAGGGTGCCATTTTTATAGATCTCATAAAATAATGAATAATCATATCAAAGAGTTCAAGCCTTGACAATTTTAGATTTATGCTGCATAAATGATCATGAAGAAAGAATAATATTTAAATAATTTAAAAAGCAAACGTAAGCTCTACAAGGCCCAGAACTATCATTGGACAGTGGCTCACTGTACAGATATCAGACAAGTATGGAAATGGTTGTTGGACATAACATAATCAATCTAAATATATGGTCCACTTAAAATAATGCAGATCTTATTACAGGTAATAAACCACACTGTATACAAATATTAGAATTAAGCAACTCAAGAGTGAAATGATAGTTCAAAAGTTTAAGAAAGAAACTTCAGTAATGCACAAAAGATAACCTTGCTCTCACAAATTCTACTAAAGTTGGCACAATAATTCAAAAAATAAAAATAATCAACCCGGAACAAAACCACACCTTGCTTAAATAAAAAAAACAATGCTCCAAACATTATACCTCTATTACTCATTCTTTAGCAATAATTTCAAATGCTTTCTTCAAATATTAGTATTTATTGATAAACACTCACTAAACAAACTGACCAAAAAAAAAAAAAAAAAGCTACAAGACAAAATAATACCTGTCTCTGAGAATCATTAAAATATGCAGGAACAGTAACAACTGCATTTTTCACTTTTGTACCCAAGTAGTTCTCTGCAAGAAAACAATACTGTTATAGTTTAAAACATGTGCAAACATGTACAAATTTTACAAAATTCTCAGTAAACTTATTAAACAAAATGAGCAAACTTAAGTATATTAATATTATTTTTCTAGACAAATAAGATCACACAATATACCGAGGAAAGAGACTGCGTTCAGTGATGTAAATTGTAATTCTGGGCACTTCTGTGGACAAATAAAAAATCATTGGAAAACAAGCATACAGACTCATTTTTGTATAAAGTACCAAATAAGATATGCTTAACTTACCAGCAGTCTCTTTCATTTTAGTCAAAACAAAAGCACCAATCTGGCTTGGAGAATACAGTTTACCCTGGGCTTCTAACCAAGCATCGCCATTTGATGACTTCACAATCTTATATGGGACTGTCTTGCTGATGAGTTTCAAAAAAAAAAAAAAATACAATTAATGTACAGATGATATAAAATTATGTCTATAAAGCAAGTTTATCACAATATCAATTTTCACTTGTGTGAATAAACAGGCCCGTTGATCACAAGCTTAAATTCCTATTTTTTAAGTGCCAATGTCTCCATCTTCTTCTGCATTCATCTTCCATCTTAAATTCTGTTTAGATGAGAAGAAGACGATGGCGATGGATAGGACACACACTGAGGAAACCTGTTGATAGCATTACAAGGCAGTCCTTGTTCTGGAACCCCCAGGGCAAGAGAGGCAGAGGTAGACCAAGAAGCACATGGAGAAGAGAGCTGGAAACAGAGGTGAAAATTATAAGGAGAACGTGGAAAGAACTTGAGGACTTGGCATGTGTTTGTTGAAGGCCTATGCTCCTTTGGGAGTGGAGGGTTATGAACACTAAAAATCAACATATGCCTCCCCTTTTTGTGTGGGTGCAATATGCCAAAGTGCCCCCATGCCAGATCTGTTCCGGGACATGAGTATAGTGCTCCTGACGAAGGAATATTAACAGTGGAAATGTAGTGAAAGCCTTTCTACCATATCTTGCAGAGACCCAGGATATTAATCCTGTAATTTTCATTTCTGCTGCTACCTGTGCAGTTTTCCCTTGTTCACATAGAGTGCGAACATTCCAGGTGCCAATCCTGGAGATTTTCCTAGACTAAAAAAGGTTAGTCAGCAACCCAGACTCCTTTCGGCTTTCTCTGGGTTGCTTCATGCACTTCCTTTACAGAGGACCTTCTGTCTTGGGCGGCTGCATTGATTTATATTGTGTATTTGACTTAGTCTATGTTTGTTGAAGTTTTTGTGGTAAAAAGTTTTTTACGGGATGGGGTCTACAGCCCCATGCACAACCCTCCTTAGTCGCTTTTTACGACATGCATGGTAAGGTGTTGCTATTCTTTGCTCCCCTCTCGGGCCCCGGTAACACATGGGTGCATCTCTGGATTGCAATTCATAATTTATGGTTAAGCCCATTTTTGTAATATTAGATAGCAGGCAACAACCAATTCCAACTTTTCTTTCCCAAAAAATGTCATAACACATTTTTATACTGATCTCAGCCAATATCATTTTAATTACTCCCTTCATTTACAGTTTTTTGTTAAGTCATCTCATTTGAACTGACATAATTTGTTGTGCCATCTCAAACAATTATTTACTCAAAGTTTAAGCACTGGTTTGAACTTACATGTCTTTTTGCACTTCTGGATCATCAAACTTACGACCAATCAGTCGCTTAGTTGCATGAAGTGTGTTTGCTGCATTTGTTACTGCCTGGCGTTTTGCTGGCATACCAACAAGCCTTTCTCCATCTTTGGTGAAAGCAACTACTGAAGGTGTTGTTCTGGAACCTTCTGAATTCTCCAAGACTTTTGCCTGCTTACCTTCCATCACAGCCACACAACTGTTAGTTGTGCCCAAGTCAATACCAATGACATGACCTTTCACTTTATCTGACCTGTTGAAAGCAAAATATAAAATCACAACCATTTTACCATACTGAAATGCTCACATTCATTTTTGGCCTTTTGCAACATATTATATGCATATAAATATACCGCCTCTTAGCTGGCGTGGAAAAAAGAGGAAAATAAAGAATTTGTGACTAAACTTAGGAAGCAACAACTTTAATGTCATCTTAATTTCCCTTCTTGCTTCTTACTGAATAAATTAAGGGGCTGCAGTAAAACTGGTAAGGAATATAAGTTTATAAACTAATAAAACGGTATTGAATCAGTTTTACAAATAACAGTTCACATGAGACAAGGGACGTTTCGGGTTTTACCCTTCGTCAGCCACAAACAGGTGACAAAGACAAAAATTACATATAGGTACTACAAAACTATACGATGATGAGAAACATACAACAAATGGGCGATACAAGCAGAAGGAAAAAGTAAACAATAACAATACAAGAAAACCGTAAAATCTAAAAGAAATACTGAAACAAGAAAGTAAATAATCCAATGAAATGAAAAAAAGAAGAATAAACAAAACTGTGGAACTAGTTAAAGTTAGCTTAGCTCGATGCAAAGAATCCGTGGAAGAAAGCGGTAGTCTCTTGTCATAGAATTCGCAAGGAAGTGACGTGCGATAGCGACAAAGTCTCTTGTCACAGAATTCGCAAGGAAGTGACGTGCGATAGCACGTCACTTCCTTGCGAATTCTGTGACAAGAGACTACCGCTTTCTTCCACGGATTCTTTGCATCGAGCTAAGCTAACTTTAACTAGTTCCACAGTTTTGTTTATTCTTCTTTTTTTCGTTTCGTTGGATTATTTACTTTCTTGTTTCAGTATTTCTTTTAGATTTTACGGTTTTCTTGTATTGTTATTGTTTACTTTTTCCATCTGCTTGTATCGCCCATTTGTTGTATGTTTCTCATCATCGTATAGTTTTGTAGTACCTATATGTAATTTTTGTCTTTGTCACCTGTTTGTGGCTGACGAAGGGTAAAACCCGAAACGTCCCTTGTCTCATGTGAACTGTTATTTGTAAAACTGATTCAATACCGTTTTATTAGTTTATAAACTTATATTGCTTCTTACTGAACTTGTCACTACTATTTTAACCAGCCACCTTGCAGGACACCTGCATCAAAACAGTAATATGCTTTTGTAGTGTTAGCTTCTGTAGCTATTTGTTTTATAAGCAAATATAGTGACAGTGTCAGCCTCATTCACAATATCACATTAGAACGCTTATGACCTGAGGGAGTGGTTACTCTATTCTTTGTCTCCTCACAAATTTCCCTGCCACAAGGAACCACACAGGGCAAAATCTTATATACAGCAAGAAAAATACCACTCAGCATGCAAAAATCTAGATACAGTTAGAGGGAATTTAATAATCAAACATAATATTCAAACGAACGAACGAACTTACTTTATTTTCAAAGGGTTAAGAATTGGGCACGCAGGCCTGTTTTACATTCTGCCCTTCTTCTCTCTGTCATCTTACATACCATATCCTTTCAATCGCACATGTATTTTGAGCATTATTTAAGCATACAACATTATCAAGATAAAATAATTAACATACATTTGTAACATCCAGTCATAATCAAATTTAAGTATGTAAAAAAAAATATAAAAATAAAAAAAGGGAGAAAAAAATTAATTAATTAAAATAAATTTAAAAATTCAAATTAAAAAAAAATACAAACACAAAAAATCTAAACCGTTCATACGGTAAATTAGACTTAATTTGAAACGTAATCAGATTATGGTGGCATATAATAAGAACTCGTGACATTTTGGAAATCTGCTGCTGAATGACCTGGGACTTCGTGTGTTGTCAGCACATGCGGAAAATGTTCCCACAGGTGAGCAGCTTTGAGTCCCAAACAGATACTGCCACAGGGAGTGAATTGTTGACTCCTCCACTATATGAGATCCAGCTTTATGACCTATGCTCCTTAGGGATGTAAAGGGTATTGACTAATAGATGAGAATCGTGCATATAGGCCCGTCTTACATTTTGCCCTTCCTCTTACTCATCTTTTATTGCTAGTTATCCAGACATTCTCCAACATACTTAAGGTATTAGTTTAATGACGATGCAACATTATAAGTAGTATAAAAGCATACATTTACAGTATCTGATTACAATTAAGAAGTAAGGTATATTAAAATGAAAAACTAGATCATCAGACCCTCCATACAGTATATTAGATAATATACTACTCGTCAAAAGTCAAGGGCCACTTAGAAAAACCATGGTTGAAACCATAAAACAAATCTGATATAAACGTAATTGGTATCAGTCAAAACAGCGTTTATTGAATACCAAATTGACATGTCACGTAAAGAAATGGAAACACACATTCAAACGCAATGAAGCTGTGAAGTGTGTCACCCACCTTTTCAAAAGTCACACAATAGATATTGGACAAATAGACATTTCAAAATCGGGTATGACCACCGTTTGCAGCAAAGCATTCAAGACAGCGTAGACGCATCGAGTCCACAAGGGTCCGAAGAGTATCCTGAGGAACAGCTTGCCATTCCTGAAGCAGAAATGTAGTCAGCTGTGCAACATCCATTTGCAGGGGGTGATTTGTTGACAATCTTCGACCAAGGACATCCCAGAGGTACTCAGTCAGAGAAAGGTCAGGTGAATAAGCTGGCCACGCCATCCTGATGATCCCATGTTGCTGAATAAACTCATTCACCACACAAGCTCGATGGGGTCGAGCGTTATCATCTTGGAGGATGGAATTACCACCTATGGCCTCCAGAGCAGGCTGAACAATTGGTCTCAAGATTTCGTTGTTATCTTGGGCCGGTCAAGTTGCCTTGGATGATGTAGAGTGGGGTCCTGCCGTGTCTGTAGAAGCCTCCCCAGACCATGACAGAACCTCTACCATAACGATCCACCTCTCGAATTGTGTCATCAGTAAATCGCTCTCCTGGTCGTCTCAAAACTCGAATCCTGTCATCATTGAATGACACAGTGAAGCAAGATTCATCAGTGAAGAGAACTTGACTCCACTGTTGCCTTGTCCATCGGATGTGCTCGCGACACCAAGCAATACGGGCTCTGCGATGAGCAGGAGTAAGAGGGATTCTGACTGCAGGACGTCGAGCAGCCAGTCCAAATTCATGTAAACGTCTGCGAATGGTGCTTTGACTGACATTAACGTTTACAGTTTGTCTCAGCTGACATCTTAGAGTGGAACAAGTCACTGTTCGATGGCGCAGGGCTGACAACAAGAGGTACCGGTCATCATGTCTATTAGTGCATCTAGGGCGACCTGGCCGGTGGCGATCCTCCACTCTTCATGTGGCCTGAAATCTTTCCAACATTCTTTGGATAGTAGAGTGTGACACTGCAAGCCGTCTAGCAACCTCACGGACAGATAAACCACTTTCAACCCACGCTATAGCCCTCATTCTTTGTAAGGTGTCAAGACTTCTTCTCTGTGGCATGGTTTTTGCAAGTGATGAAACTACCCTAAGTCTGCTGATTGTAAAACATAATAAGAGTCAACTCTGTTCACGAAAAGTCGCCATTGCACGTGGAATGTCAATCAGCACGATTACTTCACCTGTTTGGTTGTACGGAAGTTTGAAAAAACAGATTAAAAATGTGAATTTATGGTCAGCAAACCAAATTGCACATGATCACCATGGTTGTCGGTGAGTTGTTTTTATGCTTAACGTGCATAGAGGACTGTCAGAGGAAGATATTGCACCAATTTTTACTAAAATCTTCCTTCATTTAATCATTCTATGCGCTTATATAAAAGTGTATTGAAAATAATAGGGTGGCCCTTGACTTTTGACGAGTAGTATAATTTGAAATATAATCCCTTAGGGCGGCATATAATTGGCACTCATAATGTATTTGAACAGTCTACGATTATATGAGTAGGGACTGTGCATGTTTTTCAGATCATGTGGAAGATTGTTCCAAAGATGAGCAGCTGAGTAAGCAAAGCTCTTCTTGAACAAATCTAGCCTGGGCTTGGGTACCTGTAACTGGTTTAAGCGGTTACTACGTTTTTCATTGAATTTTAAAAGTGGCCACAGAAATACACAGTAGCTTAGGGCAAAAAGTTATTGTTAATTTTCAAAGATTAAAACAAAACCTCACAAAAGTAATAACATATGACCTTTTGACAGGCATACTCACTTGAATCTTTTAAGAATCCAGCACCTTCTAAATGCCCCATTAAAAATAACAATCTGAGGAAAAAGAAATAAATTAATGAACCTTCTCAATGGTGTTTATCTCCAAAACAGAATGTTTGAGAGCATCTAAAAGATAAGATGAGACAAGATTACACTGTAAATAATATTATAAGTTCCAAGAAACAGTACATGAAAACATAGGAATAAAGGGTACACAGTGTGGCAGGAGTATCACTGAGTGAGGTGGATAGGGCAGGGCAGATAGCTGTAAGAAAATGAAAAAGAGATTGAGGGATGCACCAGGGAAATCAAGGAAAATTACATATAATTTTTTTTTGAAACGCTTTTTCTTTTTCATCCTTCACAGCAACATTTATTCTCTTCCAGCTCTGACTCTGACACCTTGCCAGCACAAAGTACTCGTTATGTACCAATTCTAATTGGTGTCTGGTCTCTGGGCAAAAAAAAAAATATAATAATAATAATAAAATAATCAATCAAGGAATCAAGATTTCTGCGCTATTTTGCAATCTTCTTCTTCTTCCATCCTTAGCCATCAACCGGCAAAGCAGTATGTGGCCAGTACGCCTAGTGGCGTCTTAGGGCAACAACAAATTGAGCAATCTATCGCTGTTTCCACCACGCCTAGTGGCGTCTTTGTGGAACAAAAACAGACCAAACAATCATATCATTGTTTCCGTAATCAGATTGGTTGGCAAGCAGGTGATCAGCCCACTGTGCTATTTTGCAATATGTTACATAAAATACATGTATCTACTATCTATGTTTTGTAAAATATATGGCATTGCTCAACAGATACAGAACACATGAAAATTCTTCATTTTGGCACTGGCTGTAAGACAGTGATAAGCTCAGCAGCCTAAGTTAAACAACGGTCAAGAGCCCTGCATCTTAACCACTGCTCTACTAACACCAAAGAATTTGAAGAACAAAATAAAATATAATTAGATTACAGAACAACTAGACTGGTGAACATAGCTTCTCCATTGAAAACGGTTATTAGATAGGCCCTACTTCATTGCATGAAAAATGATCAACCAGATTCATTATGCAATTTAAGAAAACAATGTTAAGCATTATAGCCTCAAACCAGTTTATGACCTACCAAACACAAATAGCTCCTAGGTACCCTACCCATTCACACATCTACATTAATAGCTTATAGAGCCTTTTTGCACATTTGCGTAAATAAATACTTTGAAACTATTCTGTGAGTGTCAAATGTGGACATCATACAGAAATGGAAAAAATAAAAGAGAAATATTCTACACCTTTTGCTTAATACTGGGAAGCAATGAATATAGCCACAGATCACAGCAAACATGTGGCTATGGAGTGCTCCATTTGGGAACAACACTCTCAATATAAATCAAACAAACTGATATAGAAAGCACCAGGCTAGAACATCTGAAGTGCTCTGGCTCAGGCTTCCAACAATGGGGCTAAATCCTGTGGTGACACTAAGCTCCTAAAAGAGCAGACAAGGAAAACTCATTCATTAGCTGTATTTGACAATCAAAGAGTGTTGCACATCATTCATGCAAACAAATTTACTTTCAATCTCACATCTATTTCTTTCATAAAGCCGGCGGTATGTCTAAAGCTTATCTTGTTGCCATATAGTTTTTCCCTCTAATGAGTTGCTGAAAATGGAGCCGACACTGTTGAAGGGCATGTTTTACTGTTCGTCTTACCCACATGGACAGATATCTGCTCAATTTTAATTTTGTGAACAAGCGGTATTTGAATATGAAGAGTCTGAAAATTATCGCTTGATCTTTTGCTATGGAGTACCATGCTTCTGTTGTAACTGATTCTAGTTGTTCTCTATGCATTTTTTCTTTGAAGTTATTTTAGATTAGGCCTACTGGTTTTCAAGTTGCATTGTCTTCAATTCTGCTTCCTCATTCTCTATGTGTCTTCTCATTTCCACATTTTGCAGTGGGCAAGATTCCACTGTACTTTCATTTTGTTGCATTTATTGCTGTTTTTCATTAATGCTTCTGACAAGGTGTTTAATTCATTGTTTTCATTTCTTATGGTAATGACTGATAGGAAATCCGTGAATAATATCTTTGTCCTAGCATAATCTGTTTACATGATAGGCCTACATACATATATATGTAACACTGCATATTGAGATTCGTGTTATATCCAACATGAAGAATTATACTCCAGATGTGCTCAATACAAACAAGGCACAAGCAGTAGCCTAAACAATAACTTATGTGAAAAAAATGCTCTTGTTTTTCTTGAACAAAATATTATTTTTTGTGTGTGTGTGTTTGGTTTTAAAAATATTTTTGGAAAAAAGTTGTTGGTGTTGTTGTGTAGGCCTTTACGTTTTTCATCTCCGGGGGTTGACATGTAGGCTATGATGATAGTTAAGACAGTTGTTTTGAGTGCTTCTACGAGAATGTTCCAGAGGCTACTGATATTCTGCACATTTTTTAACTTTGTGAAGGCCTGATCTTGATGAATCTAGTTCTTTCAATTATTCCATACTATTTATTGTTATTATTAACGCCCGTCATGATACAGCTCTGCCCCAGTTACTCCTCAAGTTTTGCAATATTCACTCTTACTCTTGGATCAAGTGACTGCTTTTTGTCGGTCAAAAACAGTTTATTCATCATTCTTCTAGATCAAATTTACAACTTCACCCCATCAACCTTCAGTTCTTCGTATCTAGCAAATATCATTACATGTGACAAACTACTCACATTTTTTGATATGCCAGACATGTTTATGCTTTAGTCTGCGTTCTTTCTGGTGTTTCGTAGCCCGGTGAAAACGATCCCTTTCTTGCACGTGTAAAATACAGTTCTCTTTAACAACTGTATGCAAGGTCAATGTGCGCTTGCGTCAGGCGCAGCAGTTTCCGGTTTTTTAAAAAAAGGCATAACATGCAAACAACAAAGTACATGTACTCTACGTTCGTCAGGGAAAATAACTCTTGAATATACTGATTTTTTTGTCTCCCCAATTCTCATTTCAACTCACTTGTTTTTACATGTAATATTGTCTTTAATCGTTTCTACGCATTCAACAAATATGCGCAGCATATAAATAATTCAAACGTATGGTGCATATGAATGCTAATACTATACAGTCACTATCAAGCGGTTTCAATTATTAGGTTTTCGCGTCGATATGACGATGCACAAGCAAAGAAACAAAGTTACAACTGATCAGAGCATGTATATTCCCAGTAGCAACATACGGCTGCGAGACTTGGACACTCAATAAAACAGTTGCAAAAAAGATTACATCATTCGAAATGAAATGCTACAGAAGGATGTTGAGAATACCCTGGACAGAAAAAAAAAGACCAACAGAGAAGTACTGCACTCACTAAACGTACAGGAACATTGGCTCCTAAATACCATCGCAATAAGGAAGCTGAAATTTTTCGGTCATATAAAAAGACATAATAGTCTGGAAAAATAGTGATGGAAGGCATGGTCCCTGGAAAAAGGGGAAGGGGTCGACCTAGACGACGGTGGACCCAGGACATCACAGAGAGTCTGAACTTGTCTTTGGCTGATGCAGGTCGACTTGCCCAGAATCGTGATGCGTTCAGAGCAGCTGTAATGGAGACAACGTTCTGGAAAGAATACGTCACATGATGATGATGAAGACGAGGCACGCCCCTTTCAAGTCTGACAAAGGCCGACGTGCCTTGATGCGTATATACACATTTTAGTGCGGCACCTCTTAGTACGGGACACATATATGCCTGCTGCTCGATTATTAAATAGGAAGTAAATCTAATGTGATATAAATAATGTTTTGAAAAGCTAACATTTAAAATAATATACAGGGTGGTCATAAAGTCTTTCCCTGATTTCAAATTTTTACGAGATCCTCCAGATGTTAAAAGCATCAAAGCTTGGTATATAAAGTTTACGGACACTGGCAGCGTTGGTGACATGCCCAGAGCAGGTAGGCCTCGTGTGAGTGAAGAAACTGTGGACGCAGTGCGCACGGCGTTTCAACGCAGACCTATGAAATAAACCTATCGTGCCTCAAGAGAACTTGCAATCCCTCGAATATTAGTGTTGACATTCGCAAATGTTAAAATCTACAAATAGCGTAAAAAAACTGTTTTAGTTCTGGAATAATTTCCAAAAAACCAAATGTCTCTGCACAGAATACTTTTTTTTATTTAAATTTTTGAAATCAGGGAAAGACTTTATGACGACCTTGTATATCATCATCAGTTGCCATCTCCACAACGAAGGTTGGCTGTAATGGATCTCCAACGTCTTCTGTCTCTTGTCTTGGTGGTACACTCTGATAGACTCTTTCCCGTCCATCTCTTGATGTTAACTTCCCACTTATAGCGCTGTCTTCCCCTTGCACGTTTGCCTTCAACTCTCCCTTCTGTTATGGTCTTCTGCAAGGTGTTATGCCTTTTTATGTGGCCAAAGTATTTTAGCTGCCGAACTTTGACCTCTCTCATTAGTTCTCTTTTCATACCTAGATTTTCTAGGACCTCCTTATTTGTTTTCATCTCTTTCCATGAGATACGCCCCATTCTTCTATATATCCACATTTCAAGAGCCTCAATTCTTTCTTCCAAATGCTTATTCATCGTCCATGTTTCTGCACCATACAGAAATGCAGAATATATATAACACTTTATGATTCTCAGTTTTAATTTATGAGATAACTGTTTGGATGTCAGTATATGTTTCATGTTGTTGAATGTAGCTTTGGCCATTCCTATTCTCTTCTTGATTTCTGTTTCACATCTGCCATCTTCTGTTATTATATGACCAAGATATACATAGCTCTTGACTTGTTCCAGGATTTTCCCATTTACGCTTATCTTTAATGTGGGTTTATCGTCTGTTTTACTAATTATCATAGTTTTAGTTTTCTCAATATTAATGTCGAGTCCATATTCATGACTTATACTGTTCACTTGCTTCACTAGTTCTCGTAACTCCTGTTCGCTTTCAGCTAACAACACGGTATTATCTGCATATCTAAGGTTGTTTATTGATCTTCCACTGATGTTCAGTCCTGGTATTTCCTGTATCTGTTTGAAAATGTTTTCGGTGTATAAATTAAATAGGCAGGGGGACAGCACACAACCTTGTCTGACACCTCTTTTTATGTCTATGTATGATGAATAATTCCTTCCCGATCTTACTGTGGCAGTTTGCTCCCAATAAAGGTTACTGAGTATTCTTATATCTTTTCCATCAATACCTATGTTTTTGAGGCATTCAATTATTTTCTCATGATGGATTCTGTCAAAAGCCTTCAATGAAGCACATATACATACTTTTTTGGACCTCTGTATATTTTTCTGCTAATCTTCTTAGGCAAAATATTGCCTCTCTTGTTCCACTGTTCCGTCTAAAACCAAACTGTTCTTCTTGGATTTCGCTGTCTACTTTACTTTTTATTCTTTCCTGTATGATTTTGAGCAGTATCTTAATTGCATGACTCATCTGGCTGATTGTTCTGAAGTCTGAACATTCTGTTGCATTTGGTTTTTTTGGGCAATGTTATAAAAACTGATGTCTTCATGTCGTGTGGTAAATATCCTGTATTGTATATATCATTGCATATTTCTGTGATTGTATCTATACCAAAGCTCTCCAGAGCTTCTATCATTTCAATTTTTATGTTATCCATGCCTGCTGATCTTCCTTTTTGTATCATATGAATGGCATTCTCTACTTCTGATCTGAGAATATTTGGGCCTTCATTAGAATCTGGTGATGGTTGTTTACCTCTGTTGTCCTCGAATAGTTCTTTTACGTATTCTGCCCATCTGTTTGATATGTCTTTCTGATCAAGTAATATTACACCATTTTTGTTCTTGATACAGCTTCCTCCTTGTGCAAACCGCGACCGATTTGATAATTTCTTTATTTCTTCATGCATATCTCTTGTCGTGTGCTTTGCTTCCAAGTCTTCTATTTCCTTGCATTTTGTTTCTATCCACCGTTCTTTTGCTTCTCTACACATAGTACGTATGTCATTGTCTATTGTTTTATATTCTGGAGTGTTTTTTGCTTTCTTTCTTTCTGCCATTTTATTCAAGATGTCATCTGTCATCCAAATTTGATTTTTCTTAGACTCCTTTTTAGGTAAATTTGCATTTGCTGATTGTATGCTTGTTTTTAAGCATTCCCATTTTGCGGTTGCTTTTTCTTCTGGGTTTTCTCTTCTATACTGCTCCATGCTTTCTGTCAATAACTGTTGATATTTATTTTTGACGTCGATTAAATATTTCTGTTTTATATCTGGTTGTTTCAGCGCTGATATTTCTATCTGGGGTTCCTCCTGTCTTCTGTTTCCTGCTCTTTTCAGCCTTATATTTACTTTGATGACAACTGGATTGTGATCTGAATTTATGTCGGCGCCAGGATGTGTCTTTGCACTTGTGACACTGTTCTTAAATCTATGTTTTATCATGATATAGTCGATTTGATTACGTGTTACATCTCCTGGGCTTTTCCATGTGTATAATTTCCTTGGGTGGTGTTCAAAAAAGGTGTTACATATGACCAGCTGGTTTTCTTCACAGAACTGGATAAGTCTGTCTCCTCTATCATTTCTTCTCCCTAATCCATACTGTCCTACTATTTTCTTGTATTTTCCTTTTCCTACTTTTGCATTCATATCACCCATTACTATCAACACATCTGTAGATTTGACTGGTTTAAGTGTGTGCTGTAGCTCTTCATAGTATTCTTCTATTTCTTCCTCGCTGTAATCTTTAGTTGGTGCATAAGTTTGTAAGATTGATATGTCGAATGGCTTTGCTCTCATCTTTAGTAACATCATTATGTCATTGTGTGTCCAGTATCCACATACGTATTTTTCTAACTCCTTCTTTATCAACATTCCTACCCCTCTTTCGTGTTTTTCTCCTCCTGAGTGTATAAGCGTGTACTAGTCTCTTGTTATGTAGCCTGTATCCAAAAATCTTGCCTCTGCAACTCCCAGTATATCGAGTTTCATGTCGGTTGCCTCTAATATAAGATTGTCCAGCTTTCCTTCTCCGTTTAGAGTTCTAACATTCCATGTTCCTATTTTTAGGCTTCTCCTACTAGTTTTTTAGGTGGTCTTTCTCAGAATGCTCCCTTTCAACAGAATTTAAGGAACACTCGTCATTATGTACTTCCTTACTCATTAGAGGAGTTGCCTCTTCCCTGTTAATTTGTACAGTAGATTCTTCCCCAGGGGACAGAGAGTTCTCTACATATCGGTTCTTATCTTGTTGTTGTGATCCCATTACGTTCTGTAGGAAGTACGTGGTAAGGCCCCAATCTCTTCCACGGTGGCTAGCCATTGTCTTTTTCTATGTCCGACATGCCTCTAGTGCGCCACACACACTTTGCTGTTTCGCTTTGCGAGCCGTTGATCTTCTCAGATTCCTCCGCCTCACTCACCGTCTCAGTCTTTGTGTACTAGGGATGGACATTCCCTTGAGTAAAATTGCTCCTACTCCACCCATGTAGTTTAGCCAGTCAGCCAAGACTGTTGCCCGGGATGTGGCCACCGCCGTACACAAGCGGTATTCGAGGAGCCATACATGAGCTAGACAAAGAGAGGAGAACCAAATAGGATCCTGACTATCCTAAAAAGGACATGGCTGTCTCTCACCGTGAGGTACTATCCCTCTCTCTTTATCCTACATTGTTCATTATTTTTTTATTTATTCTTTGTATCTATAAATTTAATTATTTTTATATTTAATTCTGTATTTTTATTTTTGTGTGTGGTCTCACTCGATTTGCCACTATGCCTTCACTGAAACACTTCATTAATTCACTTCGGTCTTCTATAACCACCTCCTTTAGCCTCTTACCACCTGATATATCTCGCACTGCAATTGATTTTGCATTTACTACATTCAAGAAAACTAGATTCACTTGCCATCTCCACTTTATCCGCACCTGCCTCCGCCTTAAAGTTCTCCCTCATGGCTTCACTTCTCACTTCAACCCCTCGGCTGGCCAACTTCACCCTCGCGAACATCGCCTCTTACAGCGCATCGAGACCACATGTGGGTTCCAGCGTATGCGGGCTGTCGCAGCTATCCATTCCCGCCTCCTGGCAGATATCAGTTCTCAGCAGTCTCAGCTTCTACTCCGCTTACGTAGTCTCACCTCCAGCTATTTTCCTGCCTTCCCCATTATCCGCATCATTATCCATACCCTCAACCGACAACTGTATGATTTTCTATCTGCCAAGAAAAAGGATAAACTTTCCTGCCTCTGTCCTACCCCTGATACTGTCCCTGCCTCCTCTACTCCATCTCGTTCCCAGGCTGTTTGTATTCCCCCTGATCTTGCCCTCTCTAAGGGGGAGCTTTCGGTCCTCAGCAAGGGCTTGCACTTTGTCCCTCTCCAACCATTCTCTGATCAGTACAATCTCCTCCAAGATGTCCATCGGTTTCATCGCCGTCTGCGACTTCAGTTCCATTTCCGCAACAATGATGATCCTCAGAGATCGCAGGCTGAATCAGATGATGCCTTTGCACGCTTTGCTCCTTCCAAGAATAAGAATTTTACACCCTCTCCTGGGGCTTCCCACGCTCTTGATTTATATATTCAGAAAACCCTCCATGACATTCAGCAACTCCAACCTCAACGCCTGCATTATTCCAACCTTTCTTCTGATGAGTCTCATGCCCTCTCGAAGCTCCGCCGCAGAGATGACATTGTCATCAAACCGGCAGACAAAGGAGGTGCCATTGTGGTATGGCGCAAGGACCTTTACCTCCAAGAAGGTAATAAGCAGCTCACCAACAGCTCCTTCTACCAGTGCCGTGACAATGATGCGACAGTCCTCAATAATCGTCTGGTCCATGACACCATCAAAATTCTTATCGCCAACAAGTCCTTACCTTCTAGCGCTTCTCATCTCCGTATTGACAATAGTGGTCTGGGCAAGCCTGTGTTTTATATGCTTCCCAAAATCCATAAACCCTCCAACCCTGGGAGACTCATTGTCTCTGCGTGTGCCTGTCCCACCGAACGTATATCAGACTTTCTCGACGGCATCTTCCAGCCTATTGTTGAGCAGCTTCCTTCCTTCTTAAAGGACACAAACCATGCTCTTACTACTTTTTCCTCTATCCAGCTTTCCCCAGACCGTACCTACCGTTTATTTCTGTTAGATGTGTGCTCGCTTTACACTTCCATTCCTCACTCTGATGGTCTCCGAGCTCTCCAGTTTTTCCTGGACCAGCGCACGCACCCCTCTATTGCTACAGAGACTCTCCTGCGCCTTGCAGAACTTGTCCTTCGACTCAATTCCATTGAGTTCAATGGACAGTTCTTTGACCAAATTAGTGGAGTTGCCATGGGCACCAAGATGGGTCCCAGTTATGCCTGCCTCTTCATGGGCTACCTGGAGTATCAGGTGTGGCAGCAGTATCCTGGACCTTTCCCATTGATGTATCATAGATACATCGATGATGGCATAGGTCTCACCGATATGCCAGAGGTTGACCTATTTAGGTTCATTAATTTCATTAACAACTTCCACCCTGCGATCCAATTCACCTCTCACATCTCCACTGTCTCTGTTAATTTCCTTGGCATTGCTGTCACCATCACTTCCCCCCCCCCCCCACCTCACTAGTTCGGTGTACTACAAACCCACCGATGCACACAGTTACCTCCTTTATACTTCCTCTCATCCTCCGGCTTGTCGGGACTCCGTGCCTTTCTCACAACTTCTCCGCCTCCGTCGGTTATGCCAAGATGATGACAACTTTCTATGCCGAGCACAAGAAATGTTGGACTTCTTCCGTAGCAGACAGTATCCAGAAGATGTTCTTACCTCTGCCTTAGAGCGTGTTCTCCCTATATCACGTCTAGAGGCCCTCAAACCCCGCCAAAACACCTCCTCTGATAGAGTCAAGTTAATAATGACCTATCACCCCCACAACACTGCTGTCAAAAGGATCCTGTATCGTCACCTACCTCTCCTCCAAGCTGACCCAGTGGCGCGGGAAGTGTTTAGTGAGCCACCCTTGCTGGCATATAGACGGGATAAAAATTTGAGGGACCTCCTAGTCCACAGCCGTTTGAAAACCGTCAACGATGGCCACTTTGGAACCAAGCCATGTAACCGTACACTTCTTTTTTTTTCTTCTTCTTGCGATCGCATCTTTGATGATTACACCGTCAGACGAGTTCTCATGATGAATAACCGTACACGATGTAAGACATGTCAGTATGTAATCGAAACACGTTCAGTCTCGTTCCCTAACGCCAAGTTCACCATCACCCATGGCTTCACATGTAAGTCACGCAACGTCATTTATGCTATTATATGCAAACGTTGCACCATTACTTACATCGGCCAAACGGGCACACGACTGGGCGACCGATTCTGCAGACACCTCTACGACATCTCTCAGTTTAAATCCACACCTGTGGCCATCCACTTCAATGGCCCTGACCACGACGGCGCCACTGACATCCAGGTGACAGCCATCAGATTCTTTTCCTCGGACGCCAACAGTCGGTTTCGCCAGGAACAACGCCTCATCCATCTTATGGGTTGCTTCAAACCACACGGTTTGAATACCCAACATTCTTTTGTCTGAGACGCCTTTCTCTATCGAGTCCCAGTTGTGTTATGACTGTCTACTTTGATGCGATCACGCTTTTTTTTTTATTTATTATTATTATTTTTTAAAATTTATTAATTATATATATATATATATATATATATATATATATATATATATATATATATATATATATATATATATATATATATATATATATGTATATATATATATATATATATATATATATATATATATATTATTTTTTTAATTAATTTATTTTATTATTTTCATTTTATTTTATTTATTTATTTTTCCTCACTCTTTTCCAGTCCTTGTTTTCATTAGTTCTTATTTTTTGTTTTTAAAAAGACTTCCTATTTCCGGTTTAGTGGCAGCCATCTTGCTTCACGTGTGACTGGACATAAAGGGAGGTTTTTTTCTCCTCTTATTTTTATAGTTTCATGTTCTCTACTTAATTCTCATTTTCTTTCCCTCTTGTCTCTTGTTTGTTTGTCCCTGACGAAGGCCTTGTGGCCGCAACGTAGGTTTTTCTTGTCCTTTCTCCTTGTAAGACGTTGTAGCAAAATCTGCGAGAATAAACGCTCAATTCAGTAAGATTTAGGCATAAAACGATAATAAATACATTAGCCCGCATGTGTTTGACGGTTGGCATCTTCGACGCCAGCAGCGCTGCTTTTTGCACAGTGCTAAGCCTATAGAACGATTTCACGGTAATAGTCTGATACGCTTTTAGTTTCGTTTTCGAGAAACAATACTAATTACACTAGTCAACAACCAAAATGTACCAGAAATGAAAATAGCTGATCTTAACTAATTTTGGTGTGCTGAAAACGAAAATGACATTAAAAAATGTTGATTGGCTCTAGTTTTCAAGATATATGCTACTAGTTTATTTAATTACGGTCAATTTATATATATGACGCAACTGTTGTGGGCGATTGCATAATTTTTTCTAATGACCAATACAAATGTAACTAGAAGTTGATGATGCAATCCTACCTATGATTACATCACCTTTGTGTATAAATATCTTATCTCTGATAAAATTTTGCCATTAGTTAGTGCATTTGTCCTTATCAAAAGTATCGTAGTTAGAAATGCCTAGGACATGTGTGAACAGTGCTAATAATTTCTGTTATATATGTGGTGAGGTGACATTTCTATCACAAAAACGAAATATAACTAAAGTGATTAAGAAGGCGTACAGTTTGTATTTTGGCTGCAGAATAGGAGATCAAGATAACAGCTGGGCGCCACACATATGCTGCAATACATGTGCAGCACATCTTAAACTGTGGTTGACTGGCAAAAGGCAAGCTATGCCTTTTGCAGTCCCAATGATTTGGAGAGAGCCCACTGATCATCTCAACAACTGTTACTTTTGCATGGTCCCTCCAATTGGGAAAGGCATATCAAAGAAGAAAAAATGGACTCTGGAATATCCGAACATCCCCTCTGCAATACGTCCGGTACCACATGGCGATGACCTACCAGTTCCCAAAGTGCCAGAATCATTTTCAGCTGCTTCCACTGATGAAGAAGAGGACATTGGTGGTCCTGAACCATCAACCTCAAGTGACCCAGATGTTGAGCAAACTACATCCAATAAACCACACTTAATAACCCAAGGTGAACTGAATGATCTTGTAAGAGATCTGAATTTACCGAAGAACAAGGCGGAGCTTTTGGGTTCCAGATTGCAACAGTGGAATCTCCTGGCAGAAGATGTTACAATTTCTGTGTATAGGAACCGCCAGAAGCCGCTTATTACATTCTTTTTCAAAGAGGGTGACCTTTCTGCGTGCCACAACTGTTCTGGTTTAATGGCAGCCCTCAAAATCAATTACATACCGGAAGAGTGGAGGCTTTTCATTGATTCATCCAAGACGAGTCTTAAAGCTGTTTTGTTGAATAATGGTAATGTGTTACCGTCAATTCCAGTTGGTCACGCAGTTCATATGAAAGAAACTTATGAAAACATTAAGCAGCTTTTGAAGTGTAGAAACTACGATCATCATCATTGGTCACTTTGCGGTGACTTAAAAGTGGTCGCTCTTTTGCTTGGACTACAGAGTGGATACACCAAGTACTGTTGCTTTCTCTGTGAGTGAGATAGCCGTGCACGAAGTGACCATTACATCAGAAGACATTGGCCAATCAGGCAGTCATTGCAGCCTGGCAGTAAGAACGTTGAGAACCCAGCACTCGTCGACACCAGCAAGATTTTGTTGCAACCCTTGCACATTAAGCTGGGTCTCATGAAAAACTTTGTCAACGCAATGGAGAAAACAGATGAGGCTTTCAAATACCTCATCAGAAAATTTCCAAGACTGAGTGAAGCTAAAATAAGAGAGGGAGTATTTGTTGGTCCGCAAATTCGAAAACTTCTTCATGATGGCGAGTTTCTTTGCGTGTTGCATGGCAAGGAAAAAGCAGCATGGCTAGCATTTAAGTCAGTGGTGGACAATTTTCTTGGACACAACAGATCTGATAATTACAATGAAATTGTAGAAAATCTCCTTCTGAAGTATAAGAGTCTTGGCTGCAACATGTCTTTGAAAATTCATTTTCTGGATTCTCAACTGGATTTCTTTAGGTCAAACTGTGGAGCGGTCAGTGATGAGCATGGTGAACGATTTCACCAGGACATTGCTGCTATGGAGACAAGGTATCAAGGCAATTGGAGCCCTTCAATGCTTGCTGATTACTGTTGGACTGTGACAAGAGACACCTCATCGATTGACTACAAGAAGCAAGCAAAGAGAGCTCAAACAGCTACTGAATAATGACGGAATGGGTTCAAATGTGCCTTTTTAAAACATGATATGTGAACTTTAAATAATGTTTTTATTTTTTCTATCATTTTATGTTGAAATATCAATTAATTGAGTATGTAACCACAATTTTTATAATGCTAAAGTAGAAAGACTAGCTATTCACCCCAGAGAATTAAGCAAGCATACATTATTTGTATTACTGTAATGTAAATTCATCATTTAAAAAAAACCCAGAGCCAATTGGTGAATTTCATTATGATATTTGAAATCAGCATGTCAAAATCAATAAGAAATGGTATATTTAATTTCTGGTACAAATAACTTTTGAAAATTTGTTGACTAGTGTTATTAACGCCTATTCTTAACCCGCCCCGTCTACACCCCGCTTCGCTGACACAGTCTGCAATGCATATACACACACTGCGAAAAAGCCAGCCAAGGCAAAACCACGCAGACAATTTTATTTCCCTCCTAGTGGTAGCATTTCTGACGTAACTAAAACAAGTTAGTTATTTGAAAAATACATGTTAGCGAGATGAAGGAGAGGAAAGATGGCGGTCTTGGGCAAAATTTTATTTGACGAGTGACTATGAAAAAAATTGAAAAGTTAAACCATTAGGAAGTTCCCCATAAAAATTATATGGTAGTATGACGTGGAGTTCGCTGAACAAGAATGTACTTTAAATAATATGATAGTCCCAGTATTAGATAAGTTATTGAAGAAATACTAATATCTACGGACACTCGACCAGACAGACTGGCGTTCCTGCTTATGTTTTTTTTTTTGTAACGTTAGGGGGACGCGAGCTTGGAAAAGGGGCAGGGAGGTACATTCAAATTCGCTTGGGTAAACAGAGTATAAATGGGAAAGGGGAGCGGTAGGAAAAATGTAATCCTAAACGAAACATCTTTTGTATTGGGCATGACTAAAGCAGACTGGCCAATCGACCACCAGACGCAGAAATGGTTCGAAATTATTTTGGGTTTTCATTCAAACTGCATTTGAATTCAAGTAGTCGAACGTTTTCGATTGGCCAGTGCTAGTAAATATTAGCAAAAGGCTTTGACTATTCATTGCCAGTTGAACTAAAAATTTTATTCAGATACGCTGAAAAACAGCTGTGTTAATTCTAAACTTAAATAAAGAATAAATTCACAGTCTGTGCAGTTCGGAGGAAGCTGAGGCCATTTCTTCACACAGTCAGCGTCATTTGTTTATATATTTCTTGATTGTGGTAAGGATATTTTATGAAATTTAATATGTTTGGTCCAACTACAAAGTTAGATACTGCTATTGGGAAAAAGTGAAGGACATGCCGGGAGCAGACATTGTTGAGTCCTCACATTAAACGGTGTCTAACTGATCTATGTTGTTATGATTATGTTGTCATATTATTGTATTAAAATAGATTAGTAAGCCTCTGTGTTCAATGAACGCTGTTTACATGCCTGAAGCAAATATAATTGAAAAGAAAAGAAGAGAATATCATATCAAAGGAAAAGTATGTAAACGTACAGTGGCGTATCTACTATAAGGACCTGAGGTGTGGTCACAACAAGGTGGGAGTCCTGTACAATTCGGGGCTAGTGCACTTGTAAGGCACGCGAGGCTGACCCCATACCCACGTAGGAAATTAAGTGTTAGAATAAGTGATCAGAGATAAAAGGCCAGGGTGTCCTTTTGTTGCAGAGGGTCTATGTTCCTGTTGCCGGCTGGTGACAGGAAACCTGCTGAGTACTAATAAACGCCAACCAGTCTCCAACCAGTCTTATATGATGTCGAAGATAACAGTAGGAGCTTTGGCGAGTGGTGAAATTGAAACTTTCTGCAACTACACATTGAAATATCTTACAACAAGGACTCCCAGGTGATGAGTTAGACATCTGGGGCATCTCTGACAGTTTCTTGTGTTTTCAAAACAATACACAGGACGTTTATGGGGGTAGGATGAACTACAGCCCTCATATACAGTGACTCTCCCTTTAGATGAATAAAGTGAACTCTTTTAATATTTCCTACAGGAAAGACATATATAAATACATAATAACTTTTTAGTTATTGGGCAAATTGTCCCAAAATTTTAATTGTTCTTTTCTGTAAACTATCTTGTCCTTATTTTCAAAGACCTGTCCACAAGCTATGAATGGACAGGCAAAATAAATTGTAAAGATTTGTTCAAAGAAAAACTTAACTGCTAGTTTTATTATCTTCTTTATAGAAACTTAAAGTGTTTGACTGTTGTGTACCATCATTTCACTTCTCCCCTAGACACTAGGTACACCATACACCATACACTAGAGCCAGAAGAGTGACCGTGTGAGACCTAGGGAGGTAGCGTTAGGTTCTCTGCACATAATTCATCATCATCATTTATAGAGTCAGAGGCCTACATGTGCTTGACCTCACACGGTTAAGCAGACACCTTTTCATTCTTTTAGGATACCATCATAACCTCCCCAGCAAAATCAACTTTGCTACAGACGTATTACTATTTGTGTGTGTGTATATTTTTTTTCCCCAATTCAACTGTTTTACCCCCGTCTTACGGCAGTTCTCCTCCAATACTTATATTATACTTACTTAAGATAGTCTTTTAAAGAGTAGTGTGTATGTGATTGTTGTAGTACTGTTGCGTTGTGTTGGATAATAAAATACTTGTGTATATGTTTAGTTGGTTAATGTAACATTACACTACTTATACATAACCCTAGACACCAAACGTAGTCATCATCATCATACATTCTAGTCAAAGAATAAGTCTGAGTGAGATCATAAAGGTGGTAGCAGAAAGGTACCCTGTAACTTGACATAATATTTATTATATTCAGGGACCTTCACAGCTGACCTCATTCAGTACACTAAGAGTACATAACAACAACATTTCATAACATCAAATCCACCACAGAGGTCCAGTGCGGATTCCGAGCAAACCGAAGTACTCAAGACCTAATCTTCACACTCAGACAGCTGAGTGAAGAGGCCCTTGAGTATAAGAGTGAGATGCATCTTTGTTTCATAGATCTGGAAAAGGCGTTTGACAGGGTCCCCTGGAGCAAACTTTGGGACTGTTTGGCAAGGAAGAATATTCCAGCACCTCTGATTCATGCTATACAGAGCTTCTACAAGTCTTGCAGAAATTATGTGAGGACAGCAAACCATAAGTCAGAAGAGTTCAGGACCACCACTGATGTAAGACAAGGTGATATCCTATCACCTTACCTCTTCATACTCCTTATGGACGATATCATCAAGGCATGTAAGGAGAGAACAAGAAAGTATTCAGTGGGGTTCTGGAAGATGAGACAGGTCTATATTTCGGAGCTGGAATTTGCTGATGATGTTGCCCTGATTGCTAAATCAGAGGCACATCTCCAATCCAACCTGCAAGTCTGGAAGGAAGAGCTGGAGAAGAGAGGGATGGTCATAAGCAGCTCTAAAACAAAATCCATGGTGATATCACGAGAAGAAAGAAGACATCAGATTAAGCTGGGAGAACAGGTCCTGGAGCAGGTCGACCACTTTAAATACCTCGGAGCTATTATAGACCGAAAGGGAGGCATCAAAGAAGAGTTGGCCACTCGAAAAGCAGCAGCTGGGAGACTTTTTCAGGCCATAAATCGAGGATTCCTCAGCAAGAGAGAGGTTGGTAAGAAAACGAAGATGGCTGTATACCGCTCCACCTATGTCCCAGTCTTGACATATGGATGCGAGTCATGGGCAATGACTACAACCCATAAAAGCCAGATCCAAACCTCAGAAATGAGGTATCTGAGGAAGGTGGTTGAAGTAACAAGAAGAGACATGGTACGCAACCAGACGATACGTCAAGGCCTTAAATCCTACCCCCATGCAGACCCAAGTAGAACAGTCCCAATTAAGATGGTGTGGCCATGTCTGCAGAATGGGAGAAGATCGGATACCACGACAAGCATGGGAAACAAAGAGCCAAGGATCCAGACCCCGAGGACGACCCAGAGTCCGCTGGGAGGACAACATTAGACAATCTTTGAAGGACCGAGGACTAGAATGGAACCAGGCCAGGAGGAAGACAGCCGATAGGATAGTCTGGCGCTCTCTCTTCCAAACCTCTACACCTCACGGTAGAAGGGGAACGACTAAGTAAGTAAGTAAGCAATTTGTCGCACTCGAATTGTCGCACGGAAGGTCCGGGGTTCGAGTCCTGGGTAAACCACTCACGTCTGTTGTTTTTCTGTTGTCTAGTGTTCTACTTCTTTATTTCTTACGAGTGCCTGAAAACATACCTTTATGTTTGTTTAATATTTATTTACTGTTTACAGGCCTCGGGTTTCCCTTCCTTATGTGTTATAAATGTTTATACAATACCAAAAACCTACCCTCTGTCCTGTACTTACTGTTCTGAGTCTACTATCATTTACTAGACACAGTATTAAGGTCTTTGTCTTGTGTGGACTGACCTATACTGTATGTATAATAGGGGAACAACAGAAGTGATTGCGTCATTGTTAGGCTGAACTGCCCATTGTAAATTTCCGGTGTTGTGTCTTGCGGTTTGCACTAATGACCAGTCATCGAAGCATCCTTTTTGGTGATGCCTAGATGGCAGGGATGATAGTGTGATTCTCTTGCATAGCTAGGCGGGGTTGTCGCACAGAAGGTCCGGGGTTCGAGTCCTGTGTAAGCCACTCACGTCTGTTGTTTTTCTGTTGTCTAGTGTTCTACTTCTTTCTTACGAGTGTCTGAAAACATACCTTTATGTTTGTCTAATATTTATCTAGATGTAAACGATTTGACAAAAGTGATGCCACTTTCCTGTATCAGCAGTTATTCATCTAATTTAGAATTGAAAACACTATATATCCTAATTTTAACCCATCACAGGTTGAACTGGATATATTTCATCATTAAACTAAAAAAAATGTTAAATAGTAAGGGAGTGAAGTGTTCGAGACATCACGGTACTATGTCTAACTTTATGAGGTGGGGTGGTCAGCTCCCTTCCTCGCTGCCTGTGCCTTCCACAACAAATACCAACTTAGAACTGGATAAACGGGAGCATGACGTGTGCCAGGTTTGGATCCAAGAAAGCAGTAACTTTGTCGCTCTAGTCGCTTAACCAATCAGACCCGCTCGATACCATAGTTAAAAGTGTCAAAACATTTGAATGTCTGTACGATCTAACTGCCTTTTCTCAAATCCTGTAAAATGTCCGGAGTATGACGTGATTTCTTGAGTGATTATGCTTTGTAGCATTTTGATTCGTGACAAAAGTCTCATTGTGGGATGTGATAGAACAAATAGGGACAAAAAAATACATAAACACAATATTACGTCTAGCAAAAACAGGAAGAAGCAGCTCAAACCACATAAGCTCAGGTTTAGGCACAACAGAGATAAAAAGTATAATTAGAAAGGAATGGAAAGAAAACTGGAAAGAAAGCCAGAAAGGCAGACACGCCTATAAACTGCTAAAAGATCCAACCCGGGCATGTCAGATATCTAGAGAACCAAAAATGCCATGCAACAGAAAACTAATTAGACTTCAACTAGGAACAGGCTATTTCATGCTGGAGGAACCCTACTGTGCAACATGTCTGGAGACAAACACCATTGCACATTATGTGTTAACATGTAAAAAATACGAACAGCACAGAAAACCACTAACGGAATACTTGAGAACCCAAAACTGGACATCACTGTCACTGGAAAATGTACTGAAAGTTTTCCTTCCCAGGGAGCTATACAACATAATAAAATATTACATTACCAGAACAAGAACCAACATATAACAACTAGAACAAATTAGAATGAAAACAAAACAAAAAACAAACCAAAAAGTCAATTCAATATCAGTAGAAGAATTATATATAAAAAATAACAATAAAAAACAAACAGATAAAAACCACCAATCCAAAACCAACAAAAGCCCAGCAGACAGAAAGATGTCAATAGTGAGAGAGAGAGAGAGAGAGAGAGAGCAATATGGTATCATGGAAGAAGATACATTACAAACACCATAGACATTAAACATTGTCACATCAAACGGCAGATAAATTACAGCCTGGAAGAGCCAACACATACGAAAAACAACAAAGTAATACACTATATGCAATGATGAACACTATATACCCAAATTATAACCCACATGGCGTTGAACTGAGTATCCCTTGCACAGAAAATACACCAGTTTTCAAGTGCGGTGTTAAAAAACCAAACCAAATGAGACAACAAAGACATATAAGGTGTAGGGGTATGAAGTGGGAAAGGCGTTGTTTCGTTTTTCCTGCTACGTGTATTCTTCTTAACATTGCGCAAAGCAAGCTTAAAACTCATACGAGCAATTAACCCGCCAAACGAGACGCGGCCCGGGGGGGGGGGGGGGGGGGGGTGGGGGTGGGTGGGGGGGGGGGGGGGGGGGGGGGGGGGGGGGGGGGGGGGGGGGGGGGGGGGGATAATTATGTTGTGCTCTTTCTGCAGAATTGTCATGATGATAACGGCACTAATTCTTTTGTGGTAATTTCATTACTTTCCATTCAATTTCAGCTTCATGACTTGTGGTCATAGGTCAATGCACCATGAAAAAATTGAAAGACCTCGTGCGTGTATAAAGGGCGTTAAAATTATCTTTCATTGTGTAATGCACGCGATTTCCACATTTTTCCAAAAATGCAGTTTGAAAGGAGTGCAAGGCATGCACATTCTATTTATGGATGTTCAATTTAGTTTTCATGGTGCAATACTCGCCTTTTTTGTATTTTACCGAAAAATTTATGGGATTTTTTTCATTGTTCGTTACAGGACATTTCATGAAGGCAGTAATATGGAGATTAGTATGCAGCAAATCATAATATTTGGGCATGTTATGAGAGAATGAAAGCTAGAATATATCGTGACAACAGGAAAGATTGAAAAAAAAAAAGAGAGAGAAAGATCACGACAATGCAACAAGATACTGGACTGCTTAACGCCGTGCAAGAAAAGAAGTCAACAACAAAATTGATACCAATGAATGAGGACATGAAGTTGCGAAGAAACACGATCACATAACTAGATGGCATGGCATTTGACGACGATGTGATTGAGATAAAAAGTTTCATTTTTAGCTACGAAACGGCACTATTTCCGCCACGCCTTGCTTTATTAATGTGACCAAATGGTTTTTCGCAAAAAGAGGAGATTTTCTTTTTTACTTTTTTGCCGTAAAAAAAAAGAGAACAATACAAGATAAAAAAAAGAGGACACAAAAGACGACTTATTAATTTCAATTTATTAATTCATGATTGTGATGACTAGAACTACAGTAGTTCTAGTTACAGAAATAATAACAGATGAATGGAAAGCAGAGTGAGATAAAAATCTGAAAGGAAGACCAGCATATCAGATGTTCAAGGCCCAAACAAGAAAATGTCAGATATCTAAGGAACTGAAGATTCCCAGTAGTAAGAAACTTCTCAGACTACAGCTGGGAAAAATGCTATTTCAGAATAGAAGAACCTTACTGTGCCGAATGTCTACATGACAAAAATATAGAATATTTCTTATTAAAACGAGAGGTACGAACAAATGAGAATCCAAATATTCGATTATTTTCAGGCTTCAAATTTACATATAAATATAGAAGATGTATTAAGAATAGACAGACCCAGGGAACTGCATAATTAAAGTCAATAAAGAATATCTAACTAAAAACACCATGCCTTTACCCATCTTCACCTGTTTATTACTTTTGTTTGGTGGGGGGTTTTTTCGGTGCCCTGTTTTTGGTTTTGTTTGCTTCTTTAGTTTCTTTTTTATAATGCACACTAAATTTGTAATTTTGATCTGCCCTATTTACAGTTTATACGACAGGGGATGTGATGCAACTTTCATGTATCCGGCAATTATTCATATTATTTGGAATTTAAAACAACACATCCTAATTATAACCCATCAGAGGCTGAATGAGATATGTTTCATCATCAAAGAAAAAGAAATAGTTATAGTTTTATAAAGATTGGGGGGAATAAAATGTCCTTTAAAATGTATGTTTTAAAATCAATTTAACATCACAAATTAGCTTTCCACATATTGATAAAATTATTATTATCATTCTTCTTCTTCTTTGATCCTTAGCCGCCGACCGTCAAAGTAGTCATATGTCCTGTGGCTGCAGCTTCCTCTGCTTCCCTAGCCAACTCTTCAATATTCTTCCTCTTGTCTCTTTTGATGTTTCTTCTTACTTCTTTGTTTGCTTCTCTGTACACTTTATGAGCCTTGGCTTTGGAGCTTCTGGTTTTGCTTCTGTTTAAATCTGCTTTCTTGTTTTTCCTGTCTTCTATCTTGCTAATGGTTTCTGTTGTTATCTATGATTTGTGCTGATGTTCTCTTGTTCTCAGTACTTCTTCACATGTCTCGTTCCATATATTTTTTACTTGTTCCCAGTGGTCTTCCATATCTGCTTCATCTTCCAGCTGTTGGAGTGCTTGGTATTTGTTGGATACTGTGAAAATTTTTCTCTCATTTCCTGATTTCTTAGATATCCCACATTATACTGTTGTCTATAGCTATATAGTGTTGTAAATTTCTTGAGTTTTAATTTTGTTTTAGCCAACAGAAGATGGTGGTCTGATACCACATCTGCTCATCTACATACTTTTCCATCATGCAATGATGACCTAAACTTCTTACTTAAGCATATGTGATCAATCTGATTCTCAAGTGAACTCTTAAGCAATCTAAAAAGATTGCTAGACCGTCCAGCGTTGATAGATACTAAGTCTTGAAAATGACCTGAAATCATGAAAAGTACTTGTCCTAAAATGGACTCGCCAGTTACACCAACGCTATTTGAAGAAAAACAAAACTATTGATTGATATACCTGCAAAACAAACTCTAAATACCATGCACAATGAAATATGCCATTTATATGGTAAATTATAGATTTTCAGGAAGTAATTTTAAGCACGTTTTTCACAAGAACAAGAAAATGTCGAGAAATATGCACTTGAGTAACATAATATAGGAATGTTCGCTTTTGGTGATTACTGGTGAGACATTTCATTCTCAATCTTAATGAAGATATGATGCAACCAGGGAAAATACTAATAAAATCAAAGTCTTTAACAATTGTGTATAAAAGAGCACATGCCATTTCTTGTAACCCTGTACAGTTTCCATGCTGTATGCAATCCTGACTCATTAAACTAGTTCGAGTGAAAGTTATCTAAAATGTTATATGACTTTTCTTAGTTTAGGAGCTTTGCCCCGTTTTTACGAGTCGCGCTCTATTCAACATGGACACAAGGTCCAGCGGATATATCAGGGAGCATGTTCTAATACAAACGACCTTTTGGTCTGGAGATACCACTTTGAGATATTATACGACTCTTGTACTGATCTTGTCTATATCAATATTCATCGTGGCGTTCATTTTAGACTCACACATAGTCTGTTTGATTTACTTCATATAATAGAGTGAGAGTTGATTGCTACATAGGTAATACACGTAATCCACGTCTATTACTAACTGTAAAATAACTGTTAAAGAATGGAAAAGCTCCTGGCCATGATAACTTAAATGCAGAGCTATTTAAGACAGACCCTGAGCTAGCAGCAGAACTATTAGAACCACTATTTGCACAAGTCTGGAAAACAGGGACAACACCAACGGAGTGGAACAAAGGAATAATTGTCAAATTGCCCAAGAAGGGAGATCTTGCAGACTGCAATAACACTGACAAACAACATTTTTCTTTCTTATATAAGAATAAGTGTTCTTAGGTCAGTTTCTTGCGCTGATTTCAAATTTGAAATCCGTTTATCTCTATCACGTCGGGTTCTTAAGATATTTGTGAATAAATATATTTTTGGGAAACCGTTATTTGCTCCATTTCATTTTTACTATATAACTTTAAAAATTAATAAAATGCAAAATAATTCTACTTTTTATACTGCTAAAAGATGCATGACATATGTTACGTTATATTTCAAATAGTTACTGTATTTTGAAATAATTCTGAGTGAAATATGGCTTCTAGAAGTTGTAGAAATTCGGCTGATCTGTTCTGTTACGTGTGCGGATATTTTACCGATCGTGTTCACCAGAAAAACTTTACACCATTGCTAAAGAAAGCATATGAACTTTATTTCGATTCGAATGTTGATGATGCAAATAAATCTTGGAAGATAAATGCAGTTTGTTCGACTTGTGCAAATACATTGGCAGGTTGGTTACGAAAATCGCCGAAGCATAAGTCGATGCCTTTTGGAGTGCCAGTAATATGGCGTGAACCGACAAATCACGCTACTGATTGTTACTTCTGCTTGACAAATATCTATGGTTTCACTTTTAAAACTAGAAAGTCTGTAGTTTATCCAAATATTGAATCGGTTTCGAAACCAGTGCCTCATGATCCAATCACGTGTCCGATCCCAGTTCCACCAGAACAATATCCGTTGGACGTGAATGAACCATCAGAAAGTGATAGTTTACCTGCTTTAGAAACTAATTCTGACGCGGATTATGTACCGGTGAATGATGGTGTTCACTTAATTAAACATTCAGAACTTTCAGATCTAATACGTGATCTCGCTCTCACCAAAGGACAAGCGGAATTACTCGGTTCGCGACTCAAAGAATGGAATCTTTTAGCGCCCAATACTCCGATATCTAAATTTCGTCATAGACACAGAGAACTTGTTCAATATTTTGAGATGGATGATGACATTTGCTATTGCAAAGATGTAAAAGGTCTAATGGTGCACCTCGGTCATGAGCACATAGTCAACGAATGGCGACTTTTCATCGACTCTTCCAAGACTAGTCTAAAAGCCGTGTTATTGCATAATGGAAATTTATTTTCATCAATTCCAGTCACCTACTCTGTTCATATGAAAGAAACTTATGACAATATGGCTATACTTTTGGCAAAAATAAAGTACAATGACTACCAATGGCGGATTTGTGGAGACCTAAAGGTCATTGCAATTCTCACGGGCATGCAGACTGGGTATACTAAATTTTGTTGCTTCCTATGTGAATGGGACAGCCGCAACAGACAGGAACAGTATGCAAGAAAGGTGTGGCCTATCAGGGATCGTATGCAGCTCGGGCATAAAAATGTAATACACGAGCCATTAGTTAACAAAGACAGCATCATTTTACCACCGTTACATATAAAGTTGGGGCTCATGAAGAATTTCGTAAAAGCGTTAGATAAAACGAGCAAAGCTTTCACTTATCTTCGAGAAAAGTTTCCGCAAATTAGCGATGCAAAGATAAAGGAAGGTATCTTTGTAGGACCTCAGATTAGGAAAGTTATTGCAGACAAACAATTCGAGAACTTGTTACATGGTAGTGAACTTCGCGCATGGATGGCATTCAAATCGATCGTCGATAACTTTCTGGGAAATCACAAATCTGTCGACTGTGCATATTGTTAAGCAGTGCATAGATGCATACAGAATTATGGGCTGTAACATGTCCCTCAAAATCCATTTGCTCGATTCGCATCTTGACTTTTTCCCTGACAACCTTGGCGAAGTCAGCGATGAACATGGAGAACGATTCCATCAAGATATCGCCGTAATGGAGTCACGTTATCAAGGACGGTGGAGTGTGACCATGCTTGCCGATTATTGTTGGATGCTTCATCGCGATGTACCACATGCCATTCACCGACGAAAGTCGACTGCAACGAAATTCAAGCCTACATAACTGTTATACTTCTTGTACAAATGATGTTGTAATACTGTATGCGTTGTTAAAAAACTTCAATTGCGTATTTCTAGAGATCCCGACCTGATAGAGAAAAACGGTTTGCAGATTTAAAAACAGCGCATTAAAATTGACCAGAAAAACATAGAAATGTTAGAGAAAGAAAAAAAAAAATTTTTTTGTTAGTCAGTGTAATTGGAGAGGAATAACTCTTCTCTCAGTTCCCAGCAAAATACTAGGCAGGATAATTATACAGAGAATTCAAAAGCAGTAGACCACAAAATGAGGAAAGAACAAGCAGGATTTAGAAATAACAGAAGAAGTGTAGATCATATATTTACCCGCAGGAACATTATATAGCAGTGCTCAGAATGGCAGAGACAGCTGTACATTAATTTCGTTGATTTTGAAAAGGCTTTTGACAGTATACATAGGGACAGTTTATGGAAAATACTGAGGGCTTATGGAATTTCAAGCTGCATAGTGTCAATCCTAAAAAGCCTCTATGCCAACTTTACGTGTAGCGTTGGGCAGAGCAACCTAACCTTTGAGGTGAAGACAGGAGTACGACTGGGATGCCACTTATCAACCACTCTATTTTTAACAGTTATAGACTGGGGGATGCGCCAGACAACAGAGGGCAGTCCTAGAGGAATAAGATGGACTACATTTTCTACATTGGAAGATCTGCAGATGACATTGCTCTACTAGCACATTCACATCAACACATCCAGGACAAAACGGATAGACTTAATAAGTATAGCCAGCACGTGGGCTTGAACATCAATCTAAAGAAGACACAGGTCATGACGCTCAATGTGAGCAACCCTGAGCCCATATCAGTAAGGACTCAGCAACTGGAACAGACAGACACTTTCACATACCTAGCACATTAACTACCGCAAGCCGCTGTCAGCGGCTCACAAAATAATCACATTTGGACCGCAAGCCGCTCAGAGCGCCAATCTAATTTTAGTAATAAAACGAATGAAAAATGTACTGAAACACTCTCTGTTCTGGTTCGAGATTTTAAGTTGCCACCGGAAAACAAATTCCCAAAGCATGGTTGTTGTAGAACACTGGAAAATTGATATTATGTTCATATTATTCAGCGTTTTGGGTTAGTTACCAAATCGTGCAAAACTGTTTACCGTGGCAACTAGTGATAGGACTACAAAAAATGCGTGTACATCTCGTCTAACGGCTGAATAGGATAGAAACGTGTTTCAACAATATACTGATAGATCTAGCGACAAGGACAAGAGTGAAAACGGTGTGCACATTGATTGAAATTATGATTTTGATAGAGATGGGGCGCAAGCAGTTATAATTGTGAAAATATTGCAAGTCCTCGGCCATCGGAGGGCCGTTAAATAGCAACAACCTCTATTAGAGTTACAACCGGTGTTTATTGTAATAGTACCTAAACTGGGGCTACTTTGAACAAAATGAAACTGATTTTCATATTCTAAATTATATCATTTGCATTTTGGACTTTTTTGACAGAAGAGCACCCCATTTTTTTCTTCACTCATATGGGAAGTAACCAGTCAAAAAGAAAAGCCTGGTTAAATATAAGTTTATTAGCAGTTACAGACCATTTTATGGTCTGTTCAAAGAAGCCCCATTGGAGGGGCTACTTTGAACACAACATTTTAGCTTATTTTGGACATCACCCAATGACCACAATAAACAACACAGACAATTTAAAATAAAACAAGTAAATCAAATGAGCCAGTCCAAACTTTTATTGAGTGGAAACTGTAAAGGAAAAAATCACTATTATTTAAATAAGGAAATAGGCTACAGAGTGAACATGAACAACAAATATGAAACAAAACAGAGAACAGAATATGAAGTAAATTAAGAACAAAAAGAAAGAAAATTAAAGAATAAACAAGCTATGAACAGAAGTCACATGTGTATGTGTCTGAACCTAGCTGCAGGTCTACACAGGCTTCATGGCACCACATTTTACACTTTGAACACTGAATCCAGTCTTCAACTGGAGGGTCTTTATATGGTTCATTACACACTAAGCAATCAAAGGTGGTGGACTGGCTTGTGCACTGATCTAATGACACCTTTTTTGCTCTGGTCTTACCCTTCTTTGAAGGTGCTTTAGAAGGTCCAGGCTCAGACACAGAACTTGCTGCTGACGAATTTGCCGCAGATAAGTCGTCAGGAGAAATGGTTTTTCCTGGCATCACATTAACTTTCACTCTCCTTTTTTTACGGGCAGGCTCATCTGATCCTTGCATTGTCTTTAATAGCTCTATGACAGCTTCAGAGACCAGAGAAGTGTTAGAGTCATTGCTGTTGCTGGTATTTGTCTGTGTGCCAGGAATTTTGTCAAGAACAACCTGGGGAGCAAATGGAAAGAGTCCTGTTGCTGCGAACCCTGATATGATGTTTCTGCTGACCTCCTGGCTGGAGGGATTAATCCTCTTATAAAGCTGCAGAAGCAAACCAGGAAAAGCATCTTTTGACATTGTTTTGGACCGGTTTAAGGTCTTCCAGATTTCTAGCAGCTTTCTCCATTCAATCTTCATAGGTCGAAAAAATGCAACATCGAGAGGCTGAAGGAGATGAGTTGAATTGCTCGGCAGGCATATGAAGGCAATGTTGTTGTCCTTCGCCAGCTGTAGAACTCGGGGGTTGAAGTGACTGGATAGATTGTCCCCAATAAGAATCTTTCTTCCTTCCAAGTGACGTGTGTGACGAAGGAACAAGGATTCAAACCAGTCTTCAAAACAGTGACTATCGAACCAGCCACTCTTGCTTCTATTGTACCTGGTGTTGGGAGGGCCACCTTCCATCCAAGTATTCCATATGTGTTCAGATTTGTATACGACATAAGAGGGCAACATTACACCACTTGCCGAGCCACAAAACATGATGGATGTGGATGACTTAGTTGTTGTTCATAACACGGTCGGGATGTTTGACTCCTCTCTTAAATATGCATTTTTTGGACCCAGGGTCATCTGATAAGTTGGTCTCGTCATAGTTGAAGATGTGAGTAGCATCTGAACCACCAAGAGACTCTTTAAAGTTGTGAAAAAACTCTTTAAATTCTTCACCAGTTTTTGCAGCCTTCGCAACCTTTATATTCTGACACAAACGAGTTGTGAGATGTTCCTTGTTTCTTTTGAGGAAAGCCCAAACCCAATCTGTTGATGGTACATTGTCCTTAAAGCAATCCACATTTCTCCCTTGCAAGTTTAAGTAGCTCTTAACCAGCAGCCTGAGTTCGAGATGGTCTAGTGGAAAGCCCCACTCTGCCACTGTCTGTAGATGACTGCAGAATGACAATTCTTCATCAGGTGAGAAGACAGTTTGATGACCAGCACGTTTTGGGTGTTTGTTTCTGAGTTTGTTAAAGTTCCAATGGATATTTTAAATTCATCTCTTGCCTGTCTTAGTGTCATACCACTTTTAATTGCTTCAAGTGCATCTTGCAGCAGCTGCTGCGTATAAACAGCATACTTCCGTGATGATTCACTTCGTACATACTGGCGAACCATGATGATGATCTGCAATATTCAAAAGATAAATGAGGATTATTAAAAAATCATGGCACTGTTATACAGTAGTTATGTGTTTCTTCTTCAAGAATAACATTCCAATGTAAATCTGTCTTGGCACAGTTACATTTCCCTATTTACATTTTTTAATTAGGCCTACTCTAACATCCCAAAACCTCTAATAGAATCTGCACAACATTATATGTACGTGTAGAAACCAGGAAAATTTATTTAAATGTATTAAGACATTTTCTACGGTATTTTAATGAAGGTAAAACTAAGTTTAGGGGTGTAGCAATGAACAGGGGCTACTTTGAACATGTTCAAAGTAACCCCAAATTTAAAGAAAACCGTACCAACTAACAATACAGTTCTCAAAACACATTTTTTAAATTTTATTGTAGATAAAGCATAAGTGCAGTGTGTTAGATAATAAATTTATTAAGCTTTTCAAGACTTTTAGACATCACATATCATATATTTACCTTGATCGAAGATAAAGTTTGCAAGGAGTTGAAATCACGAATTAACAAGCCTCCACGTTTGAAACACAGTAATACCGCACCAAATGATCGTCAAGATGAAAATACTGGCATTTTTAAAATGCTTAAAGATTTTTTTAAAGTATCTGACAAAAAAGATACAAGTAAAATAAAAAATAGTTATATGGTAGCGAAAGAATTTTTTATTTTTGTTTTGTTCAAAGTAACCTCCTCTGTTCAAAGTAGCCCCAGTTTACGGGTACATTCATTTATCTTTAAAATGACGTGTAATTCATAAAAATCTGTAAACAATTACGAAAACTACAGCTTACTTTGTGTAAACACCTACAGGATGAAAATGGGAAAAAAATTTAATTCGGCCACAGTGTGTTTTTCAATTCGGTAGTTAATGTGCTAGGATGCATGGTAACACCAGACGGCGGAGCAAGCAAAGACATCAACAATAGAATGAACAAAGCAAGAACAGCCTTTTTTAGTCTAAACAACATCTGGAAGTCCTCTCAGTACAGCACAAGCACAAAATTAAGATTATACCAGAGCTGTGTGCTTTCTGTGCTTTTCTATGGTGCGGAATGCTGGAGAGTTACAAAGAAGGAAATGTCGAAATTGTCCTCTTTTCACACAACATGCCTAAGAAAAATGCTCCGAATCTTTTGGCCGAATACCATCACCAACCAAGATCTGCTTACTCGGAGCAAGCAGGAAGACATATACACCATCATAGCTGGCAGATGCTGGAGTTGGGTTGGCCATGTCCTCAGAAGAGACCCCGATGCCATCACAAGAACAGTTCCCTGAAGGAAAACGAAAGAGATGCCGACCAAAAACAACTTGGCGGAGGACTGTGGAGGCCGAGATGCAAAGAATGAACCAGAGTTGGGGCACTGTACGAAGGATGGCCACCGACCGAGCAAAGTGGAATCAGTTTGTTGTTGCCCTACAAGACGCCACCAGGCGTGATGGCCACTGACTGCTTTGACGGTCGGCTGCTAAGGTCAAAGAAAAAAGAAGACGAATAGAGTGAGAGTTGATTGCTTCATCGGTAAAACACATAATCCACGTCTATTACTAACTGTAAAACATTTAGGTTCACGTTGAACGTCACAAAGATAAAGGATACTTTACTGATGACACGGTAGTGCTTGATAAAGTAGGTATGACGTCTGATGTCTCCATTAAATCTGTCTCATTGTCTCTCATAGTATATAAAAGTTCTCGAAACTGAAGTTTAAAATAAAGTGCCCTTAACTTTACTCGATTTAGATCAAATTCGAAATTCATCGATACATGTTTCATCATCATCATCAGTTGCCATCTCCACAACGAAGGTTGGCTGTAATGGATCTCCAACGTTTTCTGTCTCTTGTCTTGGTGGTGCACTCTGATAGACTCTTTCCTGTCCATCTCTTGATGTTATCTTCCCACTTATAGCGCTGTCTTCCCCTTTCACGTTTGCCTTCAACTCTCCCTTCTGTTATGGTCTTCTGCAAGGTGTTATGCCTTTTTATGTGGCCAAAGTATTTTAGCTGCCGAACTTTGAGCTCCCTCATTAGTTCTCTTTTCATACCTAGATTTTCTAGGACCTCCTTATTTGTTTTCATCTCTTTCCATGAGATACGCCCCATTCTTCTATATAGCCACTGTCACAGAGAGATTTATGATCAATACATTTCTATATCTTTTCTCTATTCTACCCGCGTCTTCTACTTTATTATCGCTCTTTTATCCTTTCTTTTTTCGCATTCGTCTGATTGTGAAAAATAAAACTCTCTCATTCATACCTTCGCCTGTCTCTTTTCTTATTTAACAGCGCATTTTATTGCTGTTAAGCTTAGTCCGTGATGAGACCGAATAGTGTGGAATTCGCCTCGACAGACATGGGATGGCAGACATATCGTCTAACATTTTCATCTGACACGGCGCTCTTGGTTAAGTTTCTCGGTGTTAGGTGTGAGAAGGCGCCAACATGCATCGCTGGGAAATGACCATAGGTAGCTGCAAGTGTGAAACGCGTCTGGCAGTTTTATTGCTGGCGCCTGAGTTAATGTGAAGTGTTAAGACGGGACGCTATTTCGGGTTTTCAAGAATGGCGTGCATCCTTTGTCCGTTTTCATATATTATACCAGAGTAGGTTAGACTAAATTCATTCAGTTCTCTAAGTTGCAGTAGACGGATCGCTCGTGCTAGAGTATAAGCTTGTAAAGCGAAGTTCTTAGTTTTCTCGTTAATTTTTGCCGAGCTTCTAGAATACCTATCTAGTGAATAAATTCTAGTTTCGTGGTGATTGCCGTAGTTCTGTTTGGAGGTAATATATATATCTAGTAGTGTTGAGTGATTTAAGTGATAAATCGCCTATTTCATTTTACTAGTTTAGCTTCTGTGCAGAGTGATTAAATTATAAGTCTGTTATATTCTCTAGTTGACGTGTTACAGTGGAAAGCAGAATAAATTATTATTTCTAGCTTAAACTCATGCAGCTGTAAATAAAATCAATTAAATTGATAGTAACAATCCGAGTATATTCTAAACTAACTTATAACTGCACTGATTCATCATTGAGTATTGACGAAATACGTATGTATTTCTAATTCATGATGATTGACTTTTTATGAATATAATATTATATTTTACGCGAGGATAGGAGGTGTGTATAATATTGTGGTTAAGTATTTTGTACTTTTCTCATCCTTACACAGTTTTGGGTCCGCCCAACTTTTAGCAGCGGTTTTAGTACAACTGAGAGAAGAAACATTTTTTTTATCTTTAACCACGTGGGTTTACAAGTTAACATCTGTCTGGCAGTGTGTGTGCCTCCAGAAATAAACAGAGTACAACTCTCACTAACGGTTTTAAAGACTAAATGCCTTTACTGTGCCTATTGAGCCAGGTTATATTTCTTCACAAACTCTCATGTACATGCAGCCTTGTGGCGAGAAATAATCACAAGAACATTAACATTTCGACATTTTGACAAATTGTGGTGGGACCAATAATTATCTATTGAGAGAATTTACCAACCGGTCATCTTCCTAACTAAGGGAAACCTCGTGATTCTGACACAGTGTGCCCGCTTAAATCTAATTCTTACCTGAACTGAGTAAATTGACACTAACTTAAATCTGTAAAGAAAACTATCGCATGAAAAGGACGCTCCCCGGACTCATTGGATGAAACCAAAATCTGCAGAGCTGGGATCCGCTTCATCAAAAAGACAGACAGATTAAACGGTGTATGTGTGTACTAACGTGCGCCAGACGGCGAACACCAGCAAGATTTTAGGTAAGAAAAGTGAGACAGGGGCCCCTGCTGAAAGAACAGAATGAAAGTAGACTGAGTGATTCTTTTTATGAGATAGATTTGTGCACCCACATTCTTTTTTTTGTAATTTCATTTATGCACATTGTTGCTCCTCCTCCTCTTCCTCGTTCGCCCTTAAAAGGACGGTGGTTGCGTTGTGTCTGTTTACGCCATAGCTGTGATATCTGCACCTTTCGGTCGACACATCCGACTTCAGCACGGCATTTTTTGGGACCGGGTTTGCTTTCCCATTGCGATCCGTACTCGCTCAGCCAGACTGCACTGCTGCAGACTGTTTCCAGGACCACCACGTGGAGGTGGAGTACGGTCTTGGTCAGCTCTGGTTCGCTGACCCTGATGCAAGCAGTCAAGCTATGGGTCGCTGACTGCATTCTCTATTGCTGCATCTTTTGGTCCCAAATTGTTGCTAAATGCGGGGTTTACCTCTCTTAGGATAGATTAGAGTATACATTCTGTTCTCAACTTTAGAGGGAAATCTGAGACTATAATGTATATACCCGTGACTCTTTGGGGCTATCACTTTTCTTCTAACAGGATCGTGGGCTAAACATCGAGGGAAAAGATTACACCTATGGGTCTATTATACTTTTAGTAATTCATTACCTTATATGTATTTTCTATGCTTGATATTAACATTTATGTGTTGTGGTAAATTTTCCTTATGTTAATAAATTTACATAAACTTTATTCAAGCGTGTCGGTCAGCTCGTTCCAACATATCTATATTTCAATGTTATAGTTTTCCACGTATGTGCGTCTACCTGTCGCCACTTATGGGTGTGTGTATGTGAGTGGAGATATATATTAATATATATTATAATGGACTGTCTGACTCCTCTAGATCTGTTGTAGAAGATAGGCTGAAGGAGAGAAGATTCTCGATTTCAGGGACAGCCTCTATTATTTCTACCCTCTCACTCGTGGAAATTTATTTCTATTATTATCTCTCACTGTTGCTATCACTGGTTCTAATCTATTCAGAAGGGACCAACCCAAGTCTTAATTCCCCTATTGAAAATCTACGACATCCACATTTCAAGAGCCTCAATTCTTTCTTCCAAATGCTTATTCATCGTCCATGTTTCTGCACCGTACAGAAATGCAGAATATATATACCAATTTATGATTCTCAGTTTTAATTTGTGAGATAACTGTTTGGATGTCAGTATATGTTTCATGTTGTTGAATGTGGCTTTGGCCATTCCTATTCTCTTCTTGATTTCTGTTTCACATCTGCCATCTTCTGTTATTATATGACCAAGATATACGTAACTCTTGACTTGTTCCAGGATTTTCCCATTTACGCTTATCTTTAATGTGGGTTTATCGTCTGTTTTGCTAATTTTCATAGTTTTTGTTTTCTCAATATTAATGTCGAGTCCATATTCATGACTTATACTGTTCACTTGCTTCACTAGTTCTTGTAACTCCTGTTCGCTTTCAGCTAACAACACGGTATCATCTGCATATCTAAGGTTGTTTATTGACCTTCCACTGATGTTCAGTCCTGGTATTTCCTGTATCTGTTTGAAAATGTTTTCGGTGTATAAATTAAATAGTCTGACACCTCTTTTTATGTCAATGTATGATGAATAATTCCTTCCAGATCTTACTGTGGCAGTTTGCTCCCAATAAAGGTTACTGAGTATTCTTATATATTTTCCATCAATACCTATGTCTTCGAGGCATTCATTTATTTTCTCATGATGGACTCTGTCAAAAGCCTTCTTATAGTCAATGAAGCACATGTACATACTTTTTTGGACCTCTGTATATTTTTCTGCTAATATTCTTAGGCAAAATATTGCCTCTCTTGTTCCACTGTTACATCTAAAACCAAACTGTTCTTCTTGGATTTCGCTGTCTACCTTACTTTTTATTCTTTCCTGTATTATTTTGAGCAGTATCTTAATTGCATGACTCATCAGGCTGATTGTTCTAAAGTCTGAACATTCTGTTGCATTTGGTTTTTTGGGCAATGTTATAAAAACTGATGTCTTCATGTCGTGTGGTATATATCCTGTATTGTATATATCGTTGCATAGATCTGTGATTGTATCTATACCAAAGCTCTCCAGAGCTTCTATCATTTCAATTGTTATGGTATCCATGCCTGATGATTTTCCTTTTTGTATCATATATATGGCATTCTCTACTTCTGATCTGAGAATGTTTGGGCTTTCATTAGAATCTGGTGATGGTTTTTTACCTCAGTTGTCCTCAAATAGTTCTTTTACGTATTCTGCCCATCTATTTGATATGTCTTTCTCATCAAGTTACATGTTTATCCGGTCTTAAATACGAAAATTCATTGAAATCGTTCCAGTAATTTTTGAGTTGTTTCTTGTGACAAATATAGAAGCCGACGGGGCGAAATTGGTAGGTCTGTTTAAAGTTCCTGTAACATACTCCAAATACAGTATTGGAAGCAGCTGCCTTTAAAGTTTCTCCCAACCTCCAGCTCTCTTCATAGACTAAGAAGTCAAACTCACAAAGTTAAGACTCGCCGACTAACTGTTCAAGTTGTCAGTTTGCTGATAATTGAGTTTTGACTTGGTTTACTTCGGAAAAAAACTTTACAGCTCTAACGATTGATTGTGGTATCGCCATTGTTGCAAGTGTATCTTCAAGTAAGGGATGGAAAGTTCCGTTTCTTGAAGCGAATTATCCAGTTACAAAACAGCGTGCCAAATTTTCTTGCAAAATCTAGGCAGTCTTTTTTCGGTAATATCGGAATGAAGTTCGCCGTGCTCAGCAGTGAATATGTGTATAATGTGTATTTTCGTACCATTAGAGTTAGGGTTAGGATTAACCATAACCCTAATCTTAACCCTAATACTAACCATAACTCTAAATAGTACGAAACTACACATATTCACTGCTGAGCGTTCGGCGAACTTTATTCCGATTTTACCCTTTTTTCTTCGTCTGATTTTATCTCGAAATTCCTCCCCCCCCCCCCCCCCCCCGGAGGATACGAAGCCCTAACCAGAAAACAGGTCGGTGGTTCAACCAAGCTGAACTAGTCTGTGTGGGTAGGGGTCAGACAAAATCTGGTACCCTGGTCCTCCAGGTTGAGGGTTTTAGCATAGGGCTGACACCCCTGTCTGTGTAAAAAAAAACAATGAAGTTATGGAAACAACAATAAATGAACAAGCAAGAGGACATGCACACCATCATAGCTGGCAGACGCTGGAGCTAGGTTGGCCATGTCCTCAGAAGAGACCCCGATGCCATCACAAGAACAGCTATGATTTGGACCCCTGAAGGAAAACGAAAGAGAGGCCGACCAAAAACAACCTGGCGGAGGACTGGAGGCTGAGATGCAAAGAATGAACCAGAGTTGGGGCACTGTACGAAGGATGGCCACCGACCGAGCAAAGTGGAATCAATTTATTGTTGCCCTACAAGACGCCACTAGGCGTGATGGCCACTGACTGCTTTGACGGTCGGCGGCTAAGGATCAAAGAAGAAAGAAGTAAAACTCCACAGCGGGAGTTCTCTAGGTTGCCAGCTGGAATCCACGCATCATTGACTGTCGAATAAAGGCACGCGTACGAAATTTCATGCCAGTTAGAAGTGTTTGTGATTATAAATGCATTGAATTATTGGTCCAAGTGTTGCTAAATGTTTTGAAATTAAAAAAAAGTATTTTTTTAATAAATTCAATTTCAAGCTTAGCTCAGCAATTACATGAAAGTGAATAGGCATTTTAAAAAAAAATATCTAAATGACTCGAGAGACCAGATGAAGAACTACCTACCTGGCCATGAGTGTGTTCATAATGTCAACAGTTTATCGAGTGATGTTTAACTTTCCTATTTGACAGCTGATGGAAAGCATGGAGGATAGCGGTATAGACAGTGATCAGAAATCACATGTAAGAATATAGTAACTGCAGTATTATAAATGTACGATGATACTAGGCAAATTAATAATCACTAATTTATTTAGCAAGGATTGGACTTAATGTAGTCACAGTTTTGTGATGTGTCGAAAGAAAATAAAAATAAATAAAAGACTCTTTACTACATATGCATGTTCCAGAGATTTCGTTTACACAGGAAAAAAGTGCCCATCTGAACTTAACGAGGGGAAAGGGGTTAGAAAGATGATGAATTACAGGTAACTCAGAATTATCCAGACCTGTTAAATGGACATTGATTTCTGATACGCCTGCGGTAGGAAATTCGCTAGGCCTACACAAAATGACATAAACGTTCACAGGACCAAGAGAGAAAGAGAGTGTGTAGGAGTTAATTACTAGTTGGTCAACAGCGCACTCTTCCTACAGATAAGACGTCCGAAGATCTCAGCTAGGATTCAGTCTACAGCATGGAGAATACTCGCATATTGGTTTGAAAAAGATGCCATTAAATTTCCACCTACCAGTGTGGGAATATGATGGGTTGAAAATCAGAATAGTAGACACACTATGCAGAGTGGCAGTCAGTGTAACCTCAGTGTTTATCAGACATTGTTATTGTTAAAAAAAACTCAAAGTACGGTTAGGGTTACGGTTATTGTAAAAGACTTTTTGAGTTAGGGGGTTTGTGGCAATGACAGCAGACAAGGTCTGCCAAGTTGCCTCATATTGCCAGACTGGCTATCCATATTTACATTACAGGTATCCTTAATCTAACCCCTAACCTGTTTTGAGCTTTGTCAAAATTAATAATGTGTGACAAACACTAAGGTCGTTTTAAAAATAAAATAAAAGGTCGTTTTAAAAATAAAATAAAAAATTCCCTCTTGAAGTGAAAGGGCATGTTTTTAGCAGGATGGCGGCCCCCAATCTACTTTTCCGGACTTCGGCAGTGTTAGTGTTAGAAGTTATTTTTTTAATTACACGAAGTGACACAGTGGACATATTGATAACAACTGTGGCAACATGGCAGAGTGTGTCTACTATTCTATAATTTTACAGAAAGAGGCAAATAGAAATGCACCACAGAAGAGTTTGAGACAAAAAGAAATAGAAACAATTAGAAACAGAGGAATCATGCCTGAAAACATGATGAAAACAAATGAATTAGAAAATAATGGGCAGTGACGTGTGGGAGCACTTGAAAGCCTATCATGTCAGGATGTGGAACATTGTTCTTGAAGAGAAGGAAATGATGAAAGGCTAGGCAAAGATTCTTCTTGTAACCAGAAAAACTACACTAAACTACTGTTTGAACAACCATGGACAGGAATACATTGGAAAAGAAGAATTAGAATAACATTTAAAGAATAAATATTCAGATATACACAACAAAATGATAGGCCTAATATGATGCAATAAACCAGGGATTAAATTCAAACACCAAGCCTTCAGCAGTGCAAGAAATAGCGAGCATTGATCAGAAAACAATGCATATCAACCCTAGGTTTTAATAATCTCTCATACATTGAACACAAAAGGGTTGAATCATTCTTCAGGATTGAACCGAAGATGAGGGGAACATACTTGCAATGTATGACTATTTTGCGATTTCATCAGTTTACGCTAAGAATGCAGACACTGAAAGATATTTCCTAACACTAACCTTAACTGTAATCTTTTTTCCAACTTTTTAACATATAATAACAAGCAAAAAACATTGGGGTCATATGGTATGCACCCCATATCTTCATTTAATGCACTTTACTGTACAGTTAGCCATCTTGTCGCAAACAGGGTTAGGGATATCTTTATTGACTATTTTTCTGTGTAACCCTAAATCCCAATTCTAAACTCAAAACCATATTCTTTTTAAATAAAAAGTAAAGTGTGACTCAACCCATAAAAGATATCCTGATTTGCTCAAGCAGCTCTATGTACTGTTGGAAAAACCATCACTGAAGTCTCCCTAAAGAACAAGATTACATTTATATGCAGTTCAGTATATGCAGGCAATTTCATTACACGGCATGGACAGAACAATATTTTTCTTCAGAAGTGAGGTATTCCAGGCAACCCAGGATGTCTAGAACATGCCATAATGATAAGGGAAGCAATGCAAAGAGCAAAATACGAGAGATCCGATCTTCATATAATTTGGTTAAATCTAGCCAATGCATATGGTCTCTCACCAGGCCCTTGAAATGTACCAGGTGCCTCAAGAGATTGCATTGATGCTGAAGTTGTATTTAACAGAACTCTTGATCAGGTTTTCAGCTAGAGAGTACACAGCCATAATGAATTAACCTGAATGGACTTGAGAGGTACAAATGCTCAATGGAGGATATCACATGCCTCTGCTTTAGGCATTCGTGCATGACAGTTATTCTGACATCAGGTGAAAACTAGGCCTGTATAGTGTTAGCAGACTTGGATGAGCTAATCAGCTGGCACAGAATGAGCTTCAAACATAGTAGCCTATCAGTCAGGAAAAGACATCTGAGGTGTCACACGAAAGAATCCCTTCTACCATTAAGGGACCTGTAAAAACATTTGGTAGGAAGTGTGATGCCTAGCAGAGACCAGCAAAGCAGTTATTGGCACCTATACAAAGATATTATATAAATAAATAATATCTACCTCATGATAGAAGAGGAAGTCTTGACATATGGATGCGAGTCATGGGCAATGACTACAACCCACAAAAGCCAGATCCAAACCTCAGAAATGAGGTATCTGAGGAAGGTGGTTGAAGTAACAAAAGAGACATGGTACGCAACCAGACGATACGTCAAGGCCTTAAATCCTACCCCCTGCAGACCCAAGTAGAACAGTCCCAATTAAGATGGTTTGGCCATGTCTGCAGAATGGGAGAAGATCGCTACCACGGCAGGCATGGGAAACAAAGAGCCAAAGATCCAGACCCCCAGGACGACCCAGAGTCCGCTGGGAGGACAACATTAGACAATCTTTGAAAAACCGAGGACTAGAATGGAACCAGGCCAAGAGGAAGACAGCCGATAGGATAGTCTGGCGCTCTCTCTTCCAAACCTCTACACCTCACGGTAGAAGGGGAACGACTAAGTAAGTAAGTAAGATAGAAGAGGAACGAATAAGTAAGTAAGTCTTTGTAAAGTCTGGGAGAGGAAATAAAAAAAAAAAACAGGAAGGAAGGAAAGATGTACGGTCAAGTTGCCATAGAAGGGATATTTGCACAAATAACAGGAATAATGTAATTATATACCATGGACCACTAAAAGAGGAATAATGTTACTATATACCATGGACAGCTAAAAAGAGTAATGAGGATGTTATGAAAAAGGCCAGAGCACTAAGGAGGCTTATTACTCATATCAGAAAAAAAAAATGGTTCACTTTCTTCTGGCATTTAGTGAGAAGAGGAAAGCTGGAATATCTTGCGTTGTTAGCTTCTTGATGCTATTGCAGAGATCCCTCATATGTTTTTTGGTGGCAGTTTCCTCTGCTTTTCTTGCCAGTTAATCAGTATATTTCCTCTTTTGACATTTCTTCTCGCCCACGGCGACCGTTGCCTCAATTGGCTGTGTGTGGTGTACCCGGAAACGGGGCCTCCCAGTACTGAGGCACAGTTAAGTCCCCGATGTCACTTATCGGTGCAGAGTTGAGAGAGATGGCTGAGCATCACAATCCCCCCTCTGTTGCAGCATGATGAGAACCCAGCATTGCACACTGAGCTTGGGGGGAATCACTTGGGCACCAGACTTAATACTGGCTCTTGACTGGATGGCCGCATGCAGGAGATTTCTACAATGGAGGGTTGGCAGGTGGTGGGTATCTGGAAGTGGCTCTGTGCAGGACGTGAGGATTCCTTGGGAGAGCCCAGAACCAGAGCACAGCATTGTGCAAGCTCTGCATAGTTGGAGAGCCCCCTGGATGACGGGGAATGCACAGTGTGCTACCCCACCTATCCCCAACTGCTAACTTAGAACCAGAAGTGGGGTCCTCTGTATGCGTGCCAGGCCAGGATAAAATGCCTGGGAAAGAGACTGGAGCTCAGAACTCCCTAACTCAAAGTTGCAGGATGGCAGAAAAGCCATGGGAAAGACAGGGCTATTTTGAAGATAACGCAACCATATTTTCACCTACGAGCTCGGACGCCGCCTTGGTAAACAAGGTCCGCGCAGAGCAGTGACACCCCCAGGCTGCTTGCGAATAGTCTACTACCGGGAACGTAAACAGATTAGGGATGAGCCCACTCTCCCGTTGAACAGGTGCTAAAGTCGTAGATACTGGGCCAGAAGGCGCACCGGAAACCACAGTATCACGCAACTCGCTTTTTTTTTCTATGGAGAGTACACCGTCAAATAAATCTCGTACTGGTGCTCGCCCTGTGGAGCTCCACCAGGCAGGTGCAGTGCCGGGCTCTGAGCCTCGACAGAGCCCACCCTCAGCTACTGGAGGACCCTCTAGACCGTCTTGTGGAGTCAGCAGACGGCGGAGGAGAACTACTGACCAAAACAAAACAGAAAAAGAGAAACCCAGAGTGCCACTTGTCATGATGCACTGGAATGCAGAGGGAGTGAACAGCAAGCAGGCTGGATACAGCAAAAAGACAGAGCTGGAAAACATCTTGTATGAGAAGCAAGTCAGTGTTTGCTGTATCCAAGAGACTCACTTGAAAGCAGATCAAACCTTTAAAATAAGGGGATATCAATGCTTCAGATCCGACAGAAAAGATAGACGAAAAGGAGGAGTACTTACTCTTGTAAGGAATAACATTCCTGCACACGAAAGGAAAACCTTCATGGATGGAGCAGAATATCAGCTGTTGCAGATAAAGGTAGACAAGATGGAAATAGAACTCCTGAACTATTACTGTCCAAACAACAAACCCCTGAGTCTCAGCTCTATACAGGTACCAGCCACCAACTTTATAGCAGTTGGAGACTTTAATAGCCACTCCCAGAGCTGGGGCTATAACCATCTGGATCACAGAGGTGAAGAGGTTGAAACTTGGCAAGATGATCACTCCCTAATCCTAGTCAATAATGCCACAGATACTCCTACCTTCTACTCCAGAGGATGGCACACAACTTCAACACCAGATCTTGCCTTCTTCACACCAGATATAGCTGGATCTATTAGTAGAGAAGTAGGAGACCAACTAGGGGGAAGCGACCATCGCCCAATCTTTCTTACTGTCCAGAGTGCAACTCTCAGTACAGGCCCAGCCATTACAAGATGGAACTACAAAAAAGCCAACTGGGGTTTATTCAGGCATCAGGTGAACACGCTGCTGTCTACCCTCAAGGTACAGAACAGAGACATTAATGAAGTGGTAAAAGACTTCAACGGATGCATACTACAAGCAGCAAAAGAAACCATTCCCAAAGGATGCTGGCGTAACTACATACCATACTGGTCCAGCACACTCCAAGAACGTCAGGAAGCTATGGACAGGGCTAGAAAGGACGCAGAGTCTCAGCCTTCACTTGAAACTCACAACAAATGGAAAAAGGCTGTAGCAGAGTTTCAGAGAACAAAGCTAGAAGAAAAACGGAAAAGCTGGAGAACTAAAACGGCATCGCTGAACCTTGAGAAAGACGGCAGGAAACTTTGGAGATTAGTCAACTCTCTAAATGAAGAGCGTTCCTCACCTAGGCAGACTATCACATTGGATGAAGGTGGCAAACTTTTCAGAGGAAAACAAGCTGCAGACTTGTTTGCTAGAAGATACAGTTCAGAAAGCAACTTACCCATTAACATAGATCATCAGAGAGAGATAAGAAAAGAAATACTGGCAACCATGGGACAGACAGATACTCCTGCCCCAATGAGGGAACCCATCACACTAGGAGAACTACAGAAGGCTATTTCCAAGCTTAAGTTTCAAAAGTCACCCGGCCCAGACAAAATCAGCAATGAAATGCTAGTAAATCTGAGCTGAGCAGCAAAGACAAAACTGCTTGAGATATTCAACCACAGCTGGTTGAAAGGAACGGTACCCCAAGTATGGAGAGAAGCCATCACAATACCCATACTAAAGAAAGGGAAATGTAAGACCGAGGCTGCAAGTTAACTATGGAGCGAATAGTCAACCACAGATTGAAATGGTATTTAGAGTCTGAGCAGATCCTGGTGCCGGAACAAGCTGGATTTAGAGAATGCTACAGTATAGAAGACCAAGTTACTTACTTGTCTCAAGCAATAGAAGATGCCTTCCAGGAGAAGAAAAAGGTCCTAACGATCTGGGTCGACTTCAAGCAGGCCTTTGACAAGGTGTGGGGGGCAAAGTCTACAGACAGGGGGTATGATGTGCTGGTGTTGTGGGTAGTGGGTTTCCCCCCTTGCTTCACCCTAGGCCTAGTGAATTCTGTTCATGAAAGGAGCGACCATTGCGGTGTTAGTCTCTTGGCCTAGCAAAACCTCTCATACCCCAAGATCGTTGTGCGTGGTGAAGAGCCACACCCTCCTCGAGGTAGTCCTGGTAACTGAGGGTGCGAATCCTCAGGCTAAACACAACGGATCTAGAGGAGCAAACCTCGATAATAAAACCGGTGCACTACACCGTACACGCCCTCTGTGGGTGGGAAGGAGCCAGATGGATACTGAACAAGTCTTGGGAGTGGGAACGAGTGTGGACTGCTCCCTGAAGATCGGAACCCATCGTACAGGCACAGAGACTCAGGACGTGACGATCCTATTGCCTTCAACTCTTGGTCACATGCCTAGAGCCTCGGAGAACTCGGCGTAACCAGCAGGCAATTTGGTGGCGGGGAAAGAGCACTGTGAGCCCTACCTTGGCTACGTATCACAAGGAGACGCAGAAACACCCCCTTTATCTCCCCCAGAGCTGGCACAGTACACTTCTGGCTTCTACCCGGGGCTTTAGGAAATCCACAGGCACCCCAGCATCACAATGCCAAGAAGATGACAAAGTTGGAATTTACTAACTCAAACCTGGCAGAGCAAGTCCTCCAACAGATGCGGCCGATGCTGGGCCCACTGGCGCGTGGACACGTCCCGATCCCCATCGAGACTTGCCCGGGGAGCCCACCCCGGCTCAAAAAAGCAGAGAAGGCCACTCTCCAAACCTCCGATGTCTTGCGGGCAGTGTTAGGATGTGCAAGAACATGGACAGGAAGACTCCACAACTTCCCCACTGAAGACACGCCCACGGCGACCGTTGCCTCAACTGGCTGTGTGTGGTGTGCCCGGAAACGGGGCCTCCCAGTACTGAGACACAGTTAAGTCCCCGATGTCATTTATCGGTGCAGAGTTGAGAGAGATGGCTGAGCATCACAATCCCCCCTGTGTTGCAGCATGATGAGAACCCAGAATTGCACACTGAGCTTGGGGGGAATCACTTGGGCACCAGACTTAATACTGGCTCTTGACTGGATGGCCGCATGCAGGAGATTTCTACAATGGGGGGTTGGCAGGTGGTGGGTATCTGGAAGTGGCTCTGTGCAGGACGTGAGGATTCCTTGGGTGAGCCCAGAACCAGAGCACAGCATTGTGCAAGCTCTGCATAGTTGGAGAGCCCCCTGGATGACGGGGAATGCACAGTGTGCTACCCCACCTGTCCCCAACTGCTAACTTAGAACCAGAAGTGGGGTCCTCTGTATGCGTGCCAGGCCAGGATAAAATGCCTGGGAAAGAGACTGGAGCTCAGAACTCCCTAACTCAAAGTTGCAGGATGGCAGGAAAGACAGGGCTATTTTGAAGATAATGCAACCATATTTTCACCATACGAGCTCGAATGCCGCCTCGGTAAACAAGGTCCGCGCAGAGCAGTGACACCCCCAGGCTGCTTGCGAATAGTCTACTACTGGGAACATAAACAGATTAGGGATGAGCCCACTCTCCCGTTGAACAGGTGCTAAAGTCATAGATACTGGGCCAGAAGGCGCACCGGAAACCACAGTATCACGCAACTCGCTTTTTTTTTTTTCTTTGGAGAGTACACCGTCAAATAAATCTCGTACTGGTGCTCGCCCTGTGGAGCTCCACCAGGCAGGTGCAGTGCCGGGCTCTGAGCCTCGACAGAGCCCACCCTCAGCTACTGGAGGACCCTCTAGACCGTCTTGTGGAGTCAGCAGACGGCGGAGGAGAACTACTGACCAAAACAAAACAGAAAAAGAGAAACCCAGAGTGCCACTTGTCATGATGCACTGGAATGCAGAGGGAGTGAACAGCAAGCAGGCTGGATACAGCAAAAAGACAGAGCTGGAAAACATCTTGTATGAGAAGCAAGTCAGTGTTTGCTGTATCCAAGAGACTCACTTGAAAGCAGATCAAACCTTTAAAATAAGGGGATATCAATGCTTCAGATCCGACAGAAAAGATAGACGAAAAGGAGGAGTACTTACTCTTGTAAGGAATAACATTCCTGCACACGAAAGAAAAACCTTCATGGATGGAGCAGAATATCAGCTGTTGCAGATAAAGGTAGACAAGATGGAAATAGAACTCCTGAACTATTACTGTCCGAACAACAAACCCCTGAGTCTCAGCTCTATACAGGTACCAGCCACCAACTTTATAGCAGTTGGAGACTTTAATAGCCACTCCCAGAGCTGGGGCTATAACCATCTGGATCACAGAGGTGAAGAGGTTGAAACTTGGCAAGATGATCACTCCCTAATCCTAGTCAATAATGCCACAGATACTCCTACCTTCTACTCCAGAGGATGGCACACAACTTCAACACCAGATCTTGCCTTCTCCACACCAGATATAGCTGGATCTATTAGTAGAGAAGTAGGAGACCAACTAGGGGGAAGCGACCATCGCCCAATCTTTCTTACTGTCCAGAGTGCAACTCTCAGTACAGGCCCAGCCATTACAAGATGGAACTACAAAAAAGCCAACTGGGGTTTATTCAGGCATCAGGTGAACACGCTGCTGTCTACCCTCAAGGTACAGAACAGAGACATTAATGAAGTGGTAAAAGACTTCAACAGATGCATACTACAAGCTGCAAAAGAAACCATTCCCAAAGGATGCCGGCGTAACTACATACCATACTGGTCCACCACACTCCAAGAACGTCAGGAAGCCATGGACAGGGCTAGAAAGGACGCAGAGTCTCAGCCTTCACTTGAAACTCACAACAAATGGAAAAAGGCTGTAGCAGAGTTTCAGAGAACAAAGCTAGAAGAAAAACGGAAAAGCTGGAGAACTAAAACGGCATCGCTGAACCTTGAGAAAGACGGCAGGAAACTTTGGAGATTAGTCAAGTCTCTAAATGAAGAGCGTTCCTCACCTAGGCAGACTATCACATTGGATGAAGGTGGCAAACTTTTCAGAGGAAAACAAGCTGCAGACTTGTTTGCTAGAAGATACAGTTCAGAAAGCAACTTACCCATTAACATAGATCATCAGAGAGAGATAAGAAAAGAAATACTGGCAACCATGGGACAGACAGATACTCCTGCCCCAATGAGGGAACCCATCACACTAGGAGAACTACAAAAGGCTATTTCCAAGCTTAAGTTTCAAAAGTCACCCGGCCCAGACAAAATCAGCAACGAAATGCTAGTAAATCTGAGCTCAGCAGCAAAGACAAAACTGCTTGAGATATTCAACCACAGCTGGTTGAAAGGAACGGTACCCCAAGTATGGAGAGAAGCCATCACAATACCCATACTAAAGAAAGGGAAATGTAAGACCGAGGCTGCAAGTTACCGGCCAATCAGTCTCACAAGCTGTGTTGGGAAGACTATGGAGCGAATAGTCAACCACAGATTGAAATGGTATTTAGAGTCTGAGCAGATCCTGGTGCCGGAACAAGCTGGATTTAGAGAATGCTACAGTATAGAAGACCAAGTTACTTACTTGTCTCAAGCAATAGAAGATGCCTTCCAGGAGAAGAAAAAAGGTCCTAACGATCTGGGTCGACTTCAAGCAGGCCTTTGACAAGGTGTGGAAAGATGGCCTCATTGCAAAACTTAGGAGAAGTGGAATCCAAGGCAACATGATGAAATGGATCCAGTCATACTTGCATAACAGGAGAACTAGAGTCACTCTTGACGGTCTGCAGAGCAGAAAAGTGTTGCTCCATCAGGGGGTACCTCAAGGAGGAGTAATTTCCCCAACACTCTTCCTTGTTTACATCAATGACCTGGTGAAAGATCTCCCTGCAGGAGTTAAAGCTGCCTTATATGCAGATGACCTAGTACTCTGGTGCACTGATGAAAATGTCACCACAGCAAATTATAGAATGCAGCGGGCAGCAGACATGCTAGTGTCATGGGCAGAGAAATGGCTTATCACAATAAACACAGACAAAAACCTCCACAACACTGTTCTCCCTCGCCCCCAAGGACAAATCAGCTAACATACACCTAGGGACAACCGTGATCAAGGAAGAAATCTACCCCACCTATCTTGGGGTGACATTTGACCAAAGGCTTACATGGAATAAGCATATTGAAAACGCAGAAGGAAAGGCCCGAAGACGACTAGGCATACTCAGAAAATTAGCAGGTACCAACTGGGGAGCAAATGAACGAAATCTAAAGAAGATTTATAATGGAGTAATAAGACCACACTTAGAGTTTAGCTCAGCAGCATGGTCATCAGCTGCTAACTCACATCTGCAGTCTTTGGACAAGGTGCAAAATCAAGCTCTCAGGCTCATTACAGGAGCCATGAAAACTACACCAATAACAGAGATGCAGAAGGTTGCTGGATTACAGACATTGTCCCATAGAAGAGACACAAAAACCATGATCCAGATGGAAAAGTACAACAGTATGCCAATGCACCCAATGAAGGCAAGACTAGATGATCTGGCATTGGGACGTCTAAAGCGTAGCAGCTTTGTGCATCGGGGGAAAAGACTTATAAGACAGCATCAAGAAGACCTATCCATGAAGACAACACCACTGAAGCCCACCCTATACCCTGTACCATGGGAGCAGGCCAGCAGTGCCCTCCAAATTAATACATCAGTCAGTGGTCTCACAAGTGGATGTGAGTATAATGATCTGCAAAAACGAACTGCTACATTGAGTATGATCCAAGAAAGCTATCCCGATCAATCATGGATACATGCCTATACAGATGGATCAGCAATTAATGCTGTTAGGAATGGAGGTGCCGGTATCTTTATCTCATATCCTGACAACCACTATGAGACTAGGCACATTCCCACTGGTAAATTCTGTTCCAACTATACAGCTGAGGTTCAAGCTCTAGAGCAAGCTGCAAATATGATTTATAACACCAACTCTGACTGCCACCAGGTAGTCATCCTCACAGATGCACTGTCTGTCCTGCAAGCTCTCAAGGGTGGTAAACTCCCGCATCTGAGAAATGAACTAAACAAGGTAGCTGCCAAAAAGAGAACCATACTTCAGTGGGTACCATCTCATTGTGGTGTACCCGGAAATGAAAAGGCAGATAAAACTTTGCAAAAAAAGGGAGGAGAATGTGAACAAGAAGATAATGAAGTCACATACTTTGAGAAAAAGAGAGCTATCCAGACTATCAGAAGAGAACAGAACCAACCCAAAGACGACTATCACACTCTCGACCGGCAGGGACAGATAACTATTTTTCGACTCAGGACAGGGCATAACAAACTGAATAAACACATGCACAAGCTACGATTGTCTGCTTCACCACTGTGCACATGTGGATTAAACGAACAAACTGCTGAGCATGTTCTACAGGACTGTCCTCTGTATGACCAGTTAAGAAAGATATACTGGCCGAATGACTCAACACTAAACTCAAAGCTATATGGAGTTAAAGAGGAACTTCAAACAACAGTCGAATTCATCATGAGAACTCGTCTGACGGTGTAATCATCAAAGATGCGATCGCAAGAAGAAGAAGAAGAAGAAGACAAGGTGTGGAAAGATGGCCTCATTGCAAAACTTAGGAGAAGTGGAATCCAAGGCAACATGATGAAATGGATCCAGTCATACTTGCATAACAGGAGAACTAGAGTCACTCTTGACGGTCTGCAGAGCAGAAAAGTGTTGCTCCATCAGGGGGTACCTCAAGGAGGAGTAATTTCCCCAACACTCTTCCTTGTTTACATCAATGACCTGGTGAAAGATCTCCCTGCAGGAGTTAAAGCTGCCTTATATGCAGATGACCTAGTACTCTGGTGCGCTGATGAAAATGTCACCACAGCAAATTATAGAATGCAGCGGGCAGCAGACATGCTAGTGTCATGGGCAGAGAAATGGCTTATCACAATAAACACAGACAAAACCTCCACAACACTGTTCTCCCTCGCCCCCAAGGACAAATCAGCTAACATACACCTAGGGACAACCGTGATCAAGGAAGAAAGCTACCCCACCTATCTTGGGGTGACATTTGACCAAAGGCTTACATGGAATAAGCATATTGAAAATGCAGAAGGAAAGGCCCGAAGACGACTAGGCATACTCAGAAAATTAGCAGGTACCAACTGGGGAGCAAATGAACGAAATCTAAAGAAGATTTATAATGGAGTAATAAGACCACACTTAGAGTTTAGCTCAGCAGCATGGTCATCAGCTGCTAACTCACATCTGCAGTCTTTAGACAAGGTGCAAAATCAAGCTCTCAGGCTCATTACAGGAGCCATGAAAACTACACCAATAACAGAAATGCAGAAGGTTGCTGGATTACAGACATTGTCCCATAGAAGAGACACAAAAACTATGATCCAGATGGAAAAGTACAACAGTATGCCAATGCACCCAATGAAGGCAAGACTAGATGATCTGGCATTAGGACGTCTAAAGCGTAGCAGCTTTGTGCATCGGGGGAAAAGACTAATAAGACAGCATCAAGAAGACCTATCCATGAAGACAACACCACTGAAGCCCACCCTATACCCTGTACCATGGGAGCAGGCCAGCAGTGCCCTCCAAATTAATACATCAGTCAGTGGTCTCACAAGTGGATGTGAGTATAATTATCTGCAAAAACGAACTGCTACATTGAGTATGATCCAAGAAAGCTATCCCGATCAATCATGGATACATGCCTATACAGATGGATCAGCAATTAATGCTGTTAGGAATGGAGGTGCCGGTATCTTTATCTCATATCCTGACAACCACTATGAGACTAGGCACATTCCCACTGGTAAATTCTGTTCCAACTATACAGCTGAGGTTCAAGCTCTAGAGCAAGCTGCAAATATGATTTATAACTCCAACTCTGACTGCCACCAGGTAGTCATCCTCACAGATGCACTGTCTGTCCTGCAAGCTCTCAAGGGTGGTAAACTCCCGCATCTGAGAAATGAACTAAACAAGGTAGCTGCCAAAAAGAGAACCATACTTCAGTGGGTACCATCTCATTGTGGTGTACCCGGAAATGAAAAAGGCAGATAAACTTGCAAAAAAGGGAGGAGAATGTGAACAAGAAGATAATGAAGTCACATACTTTGAGAAAAAGAGAGCTATCCAGACTATCAGAAGAGAACAGAACCAACCCAAAGACGACTATCACACTCTTGACCGGCACGGACAGATAACTATTTTTCGACTCAGGACAGGGCATAACAAACTGAATAAACACATGCACAAGCTACGATTGTCTGCTTCACCACTGTGCACATGTGGATTAAACGAACAAACTGCTGAGCATGTTCTACAGGACAGTCCTCTGTATGACCAGTTAAGAAAGATATACTGGCCCAATGACTCAACACTAAACTCAAAGCTATATGGAGTTAAAGAGGAACTTCAAACAACAGTCGAATTCATCATGAGAACTCGTCTGACGGTGTAATCATCAAAGATGCGATCGCAAGAAGAAGAAGAAGACATTTCTTCTCACCTCTGTGTTTTCTTCTATGTATATTTCATCAGCCTTGTCTCTGGAACTTCTGGATTTACTACTGTTTACATCTGCTTTCTTTTTTTTTCTGTCCATTATCTTATTGATGGTTTCTGTTGTTATCCATGCTTTGTGCTATCATTCTTTTTTTTTCTCCAAAAAATTATCCACATGTCCCATCCATATCTTTTTAATCAGTTTTAGTGGTCTTCTGTATTTGCTAAATTTTTCAGCTGTTGGAGCATTTATTGGATATTGTAACCATACATATTTCTCTTGATTCTAGATTTCTGAGATATCCCACATGAAACAGTTGTCTTTAGCTACATATTTTTGTAACACTTTTGAGTTTTATCTTCATTTTTGCTTAGAGAAGATGGTGATATGGTATCATATCTGTTCCTCTACATACTTTTACATTGTGTAATGATGATCTAAACTTCTGTGTTTATGCTTGTATAATGGGTCTGATTTCAGTGTCTTGTGATGTCCATATTGTTTAATATATTCTTTTGTATTGAAATGCATGCCTCCTCCTATAGCCAGCTGATTTGAAGCACATTTTTTTAAGCAGTTCTCCATTTTCGTTCACCCATTTCATCACAGCCACTAATGCCCGTTCCTATCTTTGCATTTAGGTCACTGTCAGAATTGTAATGTCTTTTCTTCTCTTTTTATCCATTATACTTTGTAGTCTGTTGTAAATTCTTCTCTCTTCTTTGTCATTGGTTAATGCGTAACTGTCACAGTAGATATGTTCGACAAAATATTAAGTTGGTCACGCTGAGAGTGACAACCCTGATACTAATTTAAAACCCGTTTTGGTCATGTGACCTGGACGGAAGTGCGCACGAATTCGGGCGCTAAAAGTTAGTTGAGTTTCTGGCCATCGACCAGGAGAGGTCGTTTTGTTGTTCCCTGTCAGCATTTTGCTGGGATATTGGATGCCATAGTTGTTCATTGTGGGTGCTTGTCATTTATTCATGTGGTCAAGATTAGTTTACATATTTCTAGAACGGTGGTGTAGTTTCTAGCAATATTTTCCGTAGACCATTGATAGAGAAGTCATTTGTATTTAAGTATGGCTTTATTAGAATGCAGGTCTTAGCCGGTGAGCGAAAGTCATTGTGCTGTTCACTCGGTATGACATACCCGCGAGTTTTTGATAATGATAGATTGAGTTGTTGATTATTGCAAGTTATATTGGCATTTCTGTTGAATTGTATTGCATATGTATTTCTAGCCGTGTCTGGCTTCATTGTGTGCATTGTTATTAAAGGGAACTTAACCTGTTACGAGTGTTATGGTGAATCTATGTCAGCTATTGCATACTGTGGTCGTATCCTTAGGTAATGAGTTTAATTAATTATTGGCCTATTTGTAGGAAAAGATTGAATTAGACCGATTCTCTATAGGGTGTGGCTGTGTGTGTTTAGTGGTGGAGTAAGGCAGAGGGTTTTCCTGCGACTGCCCTACTTAACATTCCAAGCCCTGTTGGTGTTAGGCGTATTTGTGTAGTTTGTATTTACATTGTCATGTACATTCAGTAATTCTTTTGTTGTGTATAAGTGTTGTGTTCTCTTGTTCCATCTTTCTATCTTGTAAATACGTTTACAGGTATCCCTTGTTCTCGTTCGTGCGCAGTCACACATTGTATATATTAATCTACCTCTTCTCTTCTCGGTCCTTTAAATTAATGCTTAAAGCATCATGTGGGAATGAAAGGATATAGTATGCAAGATTAATGAGAGTGGAAGGGCAGAATGTTAGACGGGCCTGCGCGCCCAATTCTTTACCCTTCGAAAATAAAGTTCGTTCGTTCGTTCGGTCTATCATCTTGTTCCTCGTGACTGGAATTTTGTTTTCGTAATGTGATGTATGTGTTTCTTTCATCTGTGTAGTGCTCATTTTGCCATAGGAAGCACTTGCATGACATAGATTATTAGTAAGTGAAGTATTATCTGCGCATAGCACCAGTGTGGGTGCCAGTAACAGACTTTGAAGTAAAAACCTGATTTGTGACTAAGTTGGTATAGTGGTGTCAGAGCACCAGAAAGTTTCATCAGTTGTTATTATACAACTGTCGACTATTGTAAGTTTGTTTGAGAGTATCACAGAGACTAAGTGGTCAGAAAGACCAAATTTTCACAGTGATGAGACAGTAGCCAAGTGGCAAAGTAAAACTATATACCACAAGAGATAAAGGTTGATGATGTGTATACAGTGAGAGGTGAGGTGTTATATACTTACATAATAATAATAATAATAAATTCTTTAAGCACCAAACACGGCGCATAAGGCAGAAACTAGTGCTCTCCAGGTTGTTCGTTGTGACGCCACTCCTCTTAGCTCTTGCACATTATTTAGGCCCAACGTTCTTCCTTCTCTTATTATTGTTCTTCTGAGTGTTTCTTTTGGTCTTCCTTTTTTCCGCTTACCCTCAGGAACCCAAGTGAGCGCCTGTAGTGGTATTCTGTTGTTTTGCATTCGTAGGACATGACCGATATATGACCATCGTCTTTTCCTTATATAGTCGGAGACATATTTCTGCCTAGAGTCTTCTCTTATTTGTCGATTAGTCTTGAATTCTTTCCAACTGATGTTCATGAGTTTTCTAAGACATTTGTTCTCGAATGTATTCAGCTTGTTCTCCAATGATTTTGTTATTTTCCAACTCTCACAGCCGTATGTTAACACTGAGATAACATTTGAATTAAACAGACGAAGCTTGGTATGTATATTCAATGATCGTAATTTCCAAATGTTAGTAAATAATTGAAACTTTCAACTTTCTGTAGTGTTTGCCCGTTCAAGATGATATCAAAGGTCTCGTTAGAAAAGTTCATAGCTTTAGTTTTAGAGGCATTTATTTGGAGACCTATTTTAACCGAGAGATGACACAAATTATTTATTGCTTCTTGGGATTGTCTTGGTGTTGAACTTAAGAACTTACATACATATATATATATGTGTATATTGGAGTACTGATATCAATATTTACTGTTATTACTGCATATTTTGCAAGCAGAGAAGTTATTTGGTGATATAAGGGAAATATATACGACTGAGTACTTCTATAGCAAAATCTATAGCCAGAGATAATAGTGAGCATTCTGAGTGTACACCATGGACCTACAGGCGTTCATTCAGATTGGAAAAGAATGTGGGTACACTGGCAAAGAACTAAATGACTATGCCAAAGCTGAATATTATTCAGTTGAAAATCAAAAAGCTCTGGAGAAGGAAAAGAAAGAGAAGGAAGCGAAGGAAAGGATTGAGAAACAGAATGCTCTAAGAGATGCTCGAGCTGAAGAGCTGGAGCTAAAAAGGAAAGAATTTGAATTGCAAGAAAGGAAGATGAAAGAAGAAAACGAGTGGAAACAGAGAGAGTTCAAATTGAAAGAAAAGAAGATAGAGCGAGAATTGCAAGAAAAGAAGATAGAGAGAGAGTTAGAGTTAGAGAAGGAGAGAATGAGAATAGCTCTGGAAGAGAAAATGATGGATAAAGAAATACAATTGAAGAAATTGGAAGTGGGTGCGAGTGGTCAGAACTCGACTTCTGGAGGGGCTCATCGTCCCTTTAGGCTGCGTCTGCCGAATTTTAATGTTAAAATTGATAGCTTAGATTTCTTGCTTGAAAGATTCGAGGCCGAATGCATGGCCTATAAGGCTGACAGAGATCAATGGCCATCTCTGTTATCTACGCTGCTAGTGGGGCCTGCGATGGAGACTTTCTATGGCCTCCCATTAGAGGAAAGGGCTGATTACGACAAAGTAAAGGAAAGGTTGCTCCGGAAGTTCCGTCTGACTGCTGACGGTTACCAGACGCACTTTAAAAACGCAATGCCAAGCGCAGACCAGGACTTCGAGGACTTTATCTCGAAGATCAAACTTCTGCTGAATAGATGGATCAAAATGGAGGGAATTCCTAAGGACTATAATGGCTTGCTAGACTTAGTGCTACGGGACAAAGTGTTGTCCTCATGTTCCAGTGAGTTGGTTGCGTTTTTTCAGGAACGTCAACCTAAGGACATTGAGTCCATGGCCCAATTGGGGCACCATTATGTCCTTGCCCACCCGGGCAAACCCATTCAGAAGTCAGGCCTGTCAGACGACTTAGTTGCCAGTGTCGGCAAAGTGCAGCGCCATCCTTGGCGAAATCAGTCAGGCAATGTAGACAGGGGCCAGGAGCAGAAGTATGAGAAGCCTTCCAGCCCCTATCAACCACGTAGAGGTAGCTATGGGAATTTTCAATCTCATAGGAATGGTCGGCCGAGGTGGCAGAACTGACAATATGATAGTTATAGCGACGGAGGGGAGCGCCAAACGCGAAAGCAGGTTCGCTTCGAAGACTCAGGACGAAGACCGGTTTTGGTATAAACCCAAACATCCGAAGCAGAGGAGTGGTTCCTCAGAGAGTCGATCTTCTGAGGCGGGGTCTTTGTCATCGAAAAGCTCCAGCAAAAGTACATGCGATGAGAAGAAGAAAGAGCGCATGTGTACCAATTGTGGTGGCAGGGGTCATTATGCCAACATATGCACTACCCGATCGAACACGCGAATTCCGCGGTGGTATTAGACACAATCAACAGCGAGGACTGTGCGGGGTGTTGCCCTCTGTTTCACGCGAACGAGAGGGTAGTGCTTCAATGCGGGCATGCGGCACCATGTCTGTCAGCAGTCCATGAGACTGGCAAGGTGATTCTTCATGAAGGCAAGGTGGAGAATAGACCAGTCCGGGTGTTGAGGGACACTGGATGCACCACAATTGGGATGCGTCGATCGTGCATCGATGACTCATGCCTTACAGGCAAAACTGTAAAGTGCACCACGTTCGGGGGCAAAGTGGAGTCTTACCCCCAAGCATGTATCAATGTGGACACTCCGTTCATAACAGGAAGAGTAAATACGTTCATCCTTGAGGATCCGAATGCCGATTTAATCGTCGGCAATGTACGCGGAGTGCATAGTGCTGTGGGTGTGGCTGGAGCAGAGGCTCCGCAACACCAAAGGTCCGAGACAGATGATCAGGTGGCCGACGTAGCACCACCTGACAAGAAGGTACATCGCAGACATGTTTCGCGGCAAGTACCAAATGACATGAGTAGGAGCAGTAGGAACTTATACGAGGGTCCGAAAGCTAGTGCTTGCACAGTTTGGGTGCATAACGTTCCCCTGAGTGCTAGTTGGCGCACACTCTGGAGAGTGTTTGATGAGGTTGTGCCGGTTAGATTTGTGGAGGTACTGTCGTTGCGCGATAATACCAAAATGGCACGGGTGACTTTTGCGAATAGGTGGGGTGCGCGTAATGCAGTTAGGCAGAAGCATATGTTCTTGCTTCAGAACCATCTGCTAATAGTCCAGCAATAGCTAGGGTCAGATTTCGGGTTCGTGTTCAGTAAGATGTTTCGGGTGATGGGAACCGAACCTTAGAGTATGACTCACGCCCCCAGTTCTATTCTGATATCAATATGAGGATTTTGTAAATTTGTAAAGATTATGAGATTCCTTGCAATGCATGTTTATGCTATGACATGTTATGCTTTACAATGTATGTTAGTCAGAAGGTGTTGCCAGCAGAAACTAGATACTCTACGATTGAGAGGGAGTGCCTTGCGATTGTCTGGGCGGTGTCTAAGCTGGCACGATATCTGTTGGGGGCGCATTTTTTTCCTCCAAACAGATCACAAACCACTGCTATTTTTGCAGTCGGCTAAATCCACTAGTGCTAAGTTGACACGCTGGGCATTATTGCTGCAGCAATTCAACTTTACTATTTTACCTATTCAGGGAGTACATAATATTGTAGCGGATGTCTTGTCCAGGTTATGAGGTTGGTGTGGGACGGGAGCATCCGTAGAGAGTATTTACTGTGGTTTATGGAAGAAATGTGTTATGATCATAAGAGTTGATGTTTATGAAGATGTATTATGTTATATGATTTATGTGTCAATAACGTCATAAAGGCAGTATGGATAAAGTTATACTCAACGTATGTATAAATCATGTTATAATATATGTATATCTACAGTGTGTAGACAGATTGTGTATACTATGAAATGATGTCTTATTCCAGGTAGAAGAGGAGGTGCCGTCTCGGCATTTTGTTTGTCCATACTCCGAAAGGGGTTAGGCATGACTCCTCAGGTGGAAGAAAACTTCGTTTTCTTTCTTGGGGGGGGGATGGTGTCACAGTAGATATGTTCGACAAAATATTAAGTTGGTCACGCTGAGAGTGACAACCCTGATACTAATTTAAAACCCATTTTGGTCATGTGACCTGGATGAAAGTGTGCATGAATTCGGGCGCTAAAAGTTAGTTGAGTTTCTGGCCATCGACCAGGAGAGGTTGCTTTGTTTTTCCCTGTCAGCATTTTGCTGGGATATTGGATGCCATAGTTGTTCATTGTGGGTGCTTGTCATTTATTCATGTGGTCAAGATTAGTTTACATATTTCTAGAATGGTGGTGTAGTTTCTAGCAATATTTTCCGTAGACCATTGATGAGAAGTCATTTGTATTTAAGTATGGCTTTATTAGAATGCAGGACTTAGCCGGTGAGCGAAAGTCATTGTGCTGTTCACTCGGTATGACATACCCGCGAGTTTTTGATAATGATAGATTGAGTTGTTGATTATTGCAAGTTATATTGGCATTTCTGTTGCATCGTATTGCATATGTATTTCTAGCCGTGTGTGGCTTCATTGTGTGCATTGTTATTAAAGGGAACTTAACCTGTTACGAGTGTTATGGTGAATCTATGTCAGCTATTGCATACTGTGGTCGTATCCTTAGATAATGAGCCAGAGAGTATAAATTATCATGTGTTAAACCCACAGTGTGGATAGGTTAGTTCTGACAGTAACACTGGATGATGCTTATCTTTATTTTATTTTTTTGCAGTTTTAAACGTTGCAGTGATTTTGGATCCCTTGCTTTCCATTCTATGAATGCTTTCTGCACTTCATTTGACAGCATTAGAGCCACTTCTTCACGGTTGTAAACTTTCTTTCTCATTTTCTGAGGACAGCACCATTTTATTTTCCCTTTCTATCCCTTCCACCTTCTCTTCGTGGAGTTCGAGGGTTCTGTTCTTGTAGTCTCACATTTCTTCTGCCACCTGTGCAGTTTTTCCTTGTACGTTTAGTATAGAAACATTCCAGTGCCAAATGTGGAGAGTGCAGCAGCCCTCTCCACATTTATCACTCCTTTCAGGTTTCTCTGGACTACATCATTAATATCCTTGATAGGGGAACCTTCTCTTTTCTGGATAGCTGATTTGAATTATCTGAATTACTTGTTTTGGATGACTTGTTCATATTGGCTGAAGTAATTTGGCTTGAAGTTGCTACAGCATGGGGTAGCCAAACCCTCCTTAGTAACCATTTAAACTTAGCTTGGTACGTTAAAGTGTTACGATTCTTTGCTGCCCATTGTAGCATCGGTAAAAAGTTTGTGGAGACAAATATGACAGTATTATAAAATACATAACCTTTAGTTGCAGAAACATCTTACATTCACAACAAATTATGAATGTATTACTTACTTCATTTGGAAGGTAGATCATCCTTGCCATGAAAAGCAAATTGCCATAATAAAAACACCACAGCAAGAGTGCATGAAGTGCTTTGGTGCAGACCTCGTGCAAAGGGTCATTGTGGTGCTTGTGTTATGGAGCATAGGGAGAGAAAGAGACACTTCATAATAAATGTATCCTGGTCTTAAAATATTTGATGTTTACATCCTATTAAGTCTGGTGCCCTGGAGCTAAGTTGTAGTCATTCTCTCCCCCATATTACAGCTGTGCATGAGAAGATACATTATAATTAAAAACCCAGGCTTTAAAGCTTGTTATTTTAAATTTATCAATGTTGAGCCATCTTCTCAGTCAGGTGAAATATTTTCAAGTGAACTCACTGTAATTGAAATTTACATATAGAATGACAGTTTTGATGAATATCAGTCACACTTTAGCAGCCTGCTGTGTTTTTTCTTGCTAGATCAGTGTAGGCACATGTTGTTGAAAAGTCTTATATTTGACTTGGCTTGGAAATGATGGACTGATTTATTGGTGCTTGTTCTTATTTTCAGAATGGTTACCAACCAGTTCCATCAAAGCCAACATCATATAAAGCTTTGAAGAAACCATCAGAGCTGCAGAAAAAGATAGGTAATTTGCACTTGAAATTGTTGCTCATTCTTTAAAGAATGTTGATTATGTTCATAATGTGTGAACAAGGTGATCTAGGAGAGAGAGAAAGTTTGTGTCTACGGCAAAGAACATAATAAAAAAAATAAATAAAAAATCTCTCTCTCTCTCTCTCTCTCTCTGGAACACTGAACTCCAGCTGTTGCTGTTTTAGGCCATCAGCTTGTGATAGTCAGGTTGCTTTAGCTTCTTCTCCCGCTGCTCTTTTCTAGTTTCTCTTTGGTCTCCCCACTTTGCTTTTCCTTTGTGGATTCCAATCAAGGACATGTCTGGTTAAACTTGTTTGTTGTTTCCTGTGGATATATCTTATACACCACCATTTTCTTTCTTCAATCTCCAGCTGTATTGGTTGTTGTCTGGTTCTGTTGTACAGGTCTGTGTTTATTATTACATCAGGTCATTTAATACAGACCATGTGTAAATTGGTAAATGTGCAGAGTTTGAGCATGATATTCTTGGTGACCTGTCACATTTCTGAGATAACGCAGGAGGAGAGATTTTATGTTTGTACTGAACAGCCACATTTGATTTTTCTTACAAACAACTGCTGAACTTCATACTGGTTGTAGAGAGTTGAAGGCAGATCTAGTTTTATTTATTCTGGCAACTACATCCTGGCCTATTCCTGCTTTGTTAACATTGCTCCACATCTAGGTCAAACTGTGCAATGCTTCATTCACCTCAGCAGAGATCTTTATTGAATCTTTGTCTATTATTGATGCTTATTTCCTATGTTTTATTTACATTGACTTACAGTCCTGTTTTTTCTGCTTCAGCTGTTAGTCTCTTATCCTACACCTTCATTTGTTTATGTAATAAAAAACACAGGTCATCTGCAAAATTGAAATGTTCTATTTGTTTGTAGAAAGAATGTCCTTTTACTCACTTTTTTGTTCCTTCTGTTGTTTGTCTTATAACCCAGTCTGACAGTAAGAAACATTGCGAATAAAAGCAGATGTCCATATCTGACCCTACTGTGTACTGTAAAGGGTTCTAAGTGTTTGCCTTTGGGAGCGTTCTGTAGGTGGTCTCTTGGATGAAGTTTAAATGAATTTCTCAGGTATTCCAGTGTCTCTGTATTTTCCATATGTATGTGAGGTCTGTTCTATCAAATGCTTTCTCGTAGCCCACATAATTGATGTATATACAGGCCTTCCATTCATTTTACAGGTTTTGCTTTTGTTTGATCTATCCCCTGTGACCTATTCAACTTGGTTAAACCGGTCAGAAGCATAAGACTCCTGCTGACTAAGCTTATGCTATCAAAAGTCATACAAACTATCCTACCACCTCAAGATGGAAACTATGTGAATACTGTGTGAAAACAAACATTCTACCTCATATGGAAATTTAGACAAGAGTGATTGTCATTAACAAAGATCTTTTTTTTTATTTACGTTTATTTATTTTTTTGTACTCCTGCTATTACTCGAGGCGAAATCTCAGGTTGGTATGTCTAACCTGAGACTGATTTTACGTGAGTATCCTATTTTCCCTGTGCGCTGACAGGTGTCCTCTCGCCATTCAGGCAGATACTCGCCATCTTCGGAGATTACCCTTTAGAAGAGCTGGGCCGGCTCAGGAGCTGTTCAGGTTATTCCAGTCCCTGGTCGATGACACTCCTTCCTACACCAGGGCTCAAATTAAACCATTCCAAATCCCGGTCGATGACATTCCTTTAAATGTTCTCATCAGGTTTTGAACGTGGATCACCCGAGCGGGACCTAAGACGCGCCAACAGTGAAGAATGCAGTTAGTGACCCATAGCTAGACTGCTTGCGTCAGGGTCAGCGAACCAGAGCTGACCAAGACACTACTCCACCTCCAAGTGGTGGTCCTGAGTAGGGATCAAAGAGGGAAGGCAAACCTGGTCCCAAAAATGCTGTGCTAAAGTCAGATGTGTCAGCCGAAAGGCACAAATATTGCAGCTTCGCTGTTAACGGACACAATGCAACCAAGAAGAAGAAGAAGGATCACCCGATCGCCAGCGCAGTGTGGTAACCATTACACCAGCGCGGCTCCCCACAAAGATCTGTAATAGAACAAACGAATGAACAAAATCTTTATTTCATCAGGGTAAAGAAATAGGCATAATTGCTCTTTTAGATTTCTGCCCTGCAATAAAATTGTCAGTGAATTAATGAGATGATGTATATTTTCCCAAGGAATTGTATGTCCTGCACAAAGCCATTTCCCAACACCCCTGACCTGTCATCTGTCCATTGTGGGATCCTCCTGCATGCAGTCGACCTGGTAAAAGCCAGAGTTAAGTATGGAGCTCAAGTGATTCCCCTATGCTGAGTTGCAATGCTTGTTGCACCACAGCATTCATAATGTTTGGCCACTATGCTACAGCTAATCGATCTCTGAGCATTGACCAGGCAACTTGAGAACTCAGAGGCTGACTGCTTCCAGGATACACTAGTGACATGAAGGTGCTTCAGGATCTTGGTTAGTGAAAGTAAGAGTTAATTAGGGTAGGAATTAGAAGTAGGTACCACAAACCGCCGCTTCGATCTGTTGCCAGTGGAGAAAACTGAGGGAAATTCGTCAAGTTTAAGTCGTCACTGTCCCTTTGCTATTAAGCGGATTGTAATAAAATTTATATCACGATACTCTTTATCTTCTTCTTTTTTGAAGTGTATTAATTAAAAGAAAATAAAAGCTATTGAAGTATTTTTTTTACTAATAAAAACGAACAGCAGCGTTACGCGTAGTTTGCTACGGACTCCGAACGTTTTCGTCTCACCCCGCTTCATTCAAATGAGGGTCGCTTGACCGCCAAAGCACTAATTTGCACACTGTTTTCACAACTTTTAGGGGGAAAAGTGCATCTTTAGTTTCATATATGGCAAACTGTAGAAAACAAAGGGTAAAATGTTCATATCTCGAAGTGAAGTTTAAATTTTACCAAATTTAACATTTAAAATGGTGTTATAAATCTTTGCCATATTTGAGAAGATTTGGGAGCCATTTTTCTTTATTCGTGTGAAATTTTATTGACTTCTGATATTTGGCGGTCGAGCTAATTGACTTTGAGTAAGTTCTGTATCGCTCAAGTTAGGCCTAGAAATTTTAGCGAAGGATGCAGATTGAGGCTGTTCCATGGGCCGTTATTACTCCCGATGTCTCTCAAGATCGGGACGCCACTTATATTGGCTCTTGTTCAAACATCATCACATCTTCTGATTTGAGGTTGACTATACGTAAGTATATCAATTATTAACAATGTATTGAACTTCAAATGTAAAATTTACAATACTTTTAATATTATTTAGCAATTTAACACGATCGCACAGTTTGTGTAACACAGCGTGGATTGAATGTGTTATCACCACTTCAGACATTCGCACATCAATCTAATTTTTTCAAGAGCTTGAAAAGCTAAGAAAGTTACCAATTTGAATAAAAAATGCATGTTTTGAATAATTGGTAATTAAATGAAGGTTTCTTTTGCAACATAATAGGGTCAATTATGATCTCTAAAGCGAATGATATCGCAAGGCCCAATGTCAATGGACGACAAATTGAGTCAAGGCTAGGAAGCCGGAAAATTCCATAACTAAAGTAGCTGACGGTGTACTGAAATGTCCGGACTAGCAGGCACTAGTTGATAGTCTTAAAATTCCCCGAAAAGAAGAAATATATATAAACAGCTTTCATAAAATAGGAGCTGCGGTAGCTATATATAATATATTATAATATAATATGGTAATTTCCTATTACTCGTACCTTTTCGCTCCATAGTGAATATGTGTAGTTATGTGTTCTTTCGTAGCAGTTAGGTTTAGGATTAGGGTTAGTGTTAACCCTAAAGTTAGTGTTAACCCTAAACACGAGTAATGTAATACTATAATAGACTGGAATGGAAGAAACGAAGTAAAGAATCAGAGAGGGCAGTTAAAGAAAAAAATCAAACAGCGAATAACTGACAACAATAAGAGGAAAGAAGAGAAAGATGTTAAGAATGCAGAGAAGAAGTTAGAGTTATATAACACAATCATTAGCCATAGGGGTCTGTGCACCACAAAGGAGGATGTGGATAAAATTTGTAAAGGACGAAATGCCCTTAGAATAGAAATTTTAAGGCTCAGTTAAGATACAGAAAATTAATATTGAATGATAAGGACATTAAACTATCAGGAAATATCAAAGAGTTGTATTTTGGACTTCTGAAGCATATAGGTTTTGAGGCTTCATTGCCCCCTCGCAGGGAAAGAGTGCGCCATGATCATTCTCCTCCAGTTTAAAAATGTCTTTTTAAATGCTAATAACCAGTTGTTTAAAAAAAATATAGTGTTTAGATGTTGTTAATTATTGTTTAGATGTGGTTAATTATTGCCTACACATTTTTTGTAAATGAAATATGGACAGTATCTTAAAAAAAAAAATTTTTTCTTCATTTTCACATTTTTTTCTTCCCAAGCGACAAATTGGCCTCTGGACACATTTTAAAAAAATATACAAGAACAAATAGATGTTTAAATCCTGTGAAAAAAATTGAGATATATGTGTGTAGTATGCAGATTAATATGTACAAATTTAAAGCTTGTACCTTTTATACTTTTTGAAATATGATGTTGTAAATATTGACTTTCATTCAACCAATTTTTTTTTTTGGTAATGTGTTTTGCAGATTTGCAATTTTTGGTCTCAAATATACTGATAATTTTTCATGATGTAGCCCTATAGTTTTTTTTTTGTGTGATCAGTATATTCCAGACTATATGCTCTTTGTCAGAGAAAGTTGTAAGATTATATTTAAGAAAACGGCAGTCTTCTGAAGTTGGTGTGATGTAACGTTTTCAATGTTGCGAAGTCCCCACATTTTTTAAAATGCTATAACTTTTTTATTTGTTGTCCTATTTTAAAAAATAAAGTACCAAATTTCATGATTTATCAAGGGCTTCAAAACTACATTGTTTTCTCTGGTGTTTCTGTGCAAACAAAAATCACTTTGTGGTACCTATTAGAAGAGCATGGGGTTGTTAGAAGCAGAGTGATAGAGTAATGGTGAAATCATGAAGATGTGAATAATGTGGAAACGGATTAGGAAGTGAACATAGTGATTGTTGCCATGGTGAGTTAGAGTAAAAGGTGTTAGGAAAATGGAGATAATTTGTTGAAGAAATGAAATATAAATGTTAGAGACTATTGTTTGTTTTAAAATAGATAACTTCTTCTTTTACAATTAGATAATGTGAAATGCATGCTAGATGTGTGTGCAGCAGGTTCTGTCATGTATTGATTTTTTTATAATGACCTGTTCTAATTCAGAACGACAAAGGGATATGGCAAGGCGATCCACATCAACACCAGTTGAACAGCAGCCTAAAAAGAGCAGTTTTGTGCCTCGATCAAGGTACTGATTGCTGCAGTTATTATTGTCTTTGTTTGTGTAATTAACTTAATGAAGTCAACATCACTGCAGTCAATTAAAAGGCTGAGTTTTTAATTTAGATTATTTATTATTCAGAACAATAGATGCCCATTGCAAATAAGGCTTCTGCATGGCCCCTCTTGTCATTCTGGCAAAATGAGAAACTTATGGGCACATTTGATTTTGTGAAAAATGCTTTAATCGTGTTTTTTAAATGTTGATATTTCATGATATTTAGATTCTGTGTTATCAAATGGCGCCATAGTTAGGAAGAGCTCATTCAAGTATGTCCGGGATGTTAGAGTCTGGAGGGGGCCACCAGAGATTGGAAGTGATCACTACCTGCTTACAATAAAAAGAACAACTGAAAGAGTTGCACAGCCTAGGAACTGCCCAACATCACGCAAGAAACCAAGTAAACGAGCGGGAGGAATGAGCATTAAGACCTACAAGCTGAGAGAGCAAGAAATTAAGACCGGATATCAGGGGCTTATTGCTACAGCGGTGAGAAACACAGAACAACCTGATGACTTGGAAACCCTCTGGCTTAAATTCAAGGACATCTTAAAGACAGCTGCTGCAGAAGCATGTGGTGAAGTCTGACTTGGGAACAAGAGAAAGAGGACACCTTGGTGGACAGAGGAATCAAAGAGAAAATAAGAGAGAAGAAAATGGCATGGAAACAATACATAGGAGCTAAAAACACAGCAGGAAAAATAGAGAATATGTGTCAAAAGCACTATATGCTGTGGATTTGTAAACACTCCACCACTAATGATAAACAAGGCTCATCCTTCTAAAGGTACGACCACCACATATAATGCTGACAATAAGAAATAACGCCTTCAACAGGAATTTCCCTTTAATGATCGCAAGCACACAATATCGCCACACAAGGCTACAAATATATGAAATATATGTAAAGACACATAAATACATGCCAGAGCAAACTTCTCTTAATAGATTTAGTTAATAACCGCATATAACACAATATGGCGGCCTAGTACTAGCAATGACTGGAGCACCGCTCACCGTAGCGGCCCTACTTTATAACAGTGAACAAACCTCCAAAACTGGACAAGGTAAACTCTGTGGTATGTAGAAAAATGACACTAGTTAACATCTCAGACTAGCATTACACACTACACTCCAAATACTCCACAGGAAAGCAAAACTCAGAATATGAAACTTATGGCCCACTCTTCTCAGCCAACAGCTGGGCAGTGAAAAACCCAGTATGTCCGCTCTCGGACCTGACTAAACGATCACTACCTATCTTGGCGCCCAAAAAATCCCACTCCTTGTCCGGTCGCCTGACCTGAGCAAATCAAGTTATCTCAGGGTTGCCGAAACTCAGCGTTAACAACGTAGCCACTCTACTTTTCCGTCACCGCGAAATCGTGCTGTGACATCCACCCCCACAAAAAAGAAAACATAGTTTTCATCCACTGGAGGAGCTTCGCCCCCCCCCCACCCTTCGAAGCATGGACGAACATATGCCATCATAGCATCTCATCTGCCTAGAGAGTGCCATAGTTCTTCACCACCATTGTCTTACATGCCTTCTCAACCTATCCACAAGACACATATGAGTATGAAGTAGGCTAACCCAGGTACTGGTAGTCGTGAAATATAACAACGACCGTCTACACCTGGTCTATCAAAACACAATATATAGTACATACATAGTTATTCTTATCTAGGTATCCACACCAGTCAATAATCTCATAGCATAGACGAACATTTGTACATGGTTTAAATATACATTATCTTCGATTCTAGAGCAGATTGCCTTTATGGCACCATGATACATAAATTACAAAGTATGACCTAGTAAATACTAAACATGATCTTTAAAGATTACCGAAACATGTCTAATACTATCACATGTAAATCGGTCCCATCGGACTCCTAAATACATTATAAAGTTGTACAGGAGACTTACGAGGGAAGGTCAAAAAGTAATGCCTCCTATTTTTTATGTATGTAAATACTTCATCGGTGTGCAATTTGTAAATTTAGTAGGATTCCTCAAACACTCTTCTGCACTGTATAGCATTACCAACCTGTTTCAGTAACAGGTGGCACCACTGTAACAATTTAAAAATGGAAGCCAAAGACGTTCAGTTAAAACAACGTTATGTCATAGAATTCCTCAATGCTGAAGGCGAAACCCCAATTCGCATCCACGAACGTTTGAAGAATGTTTATGGAGATTCAACAGCGGACAGGTGATGAGACTTGGGTTCATTTTTTTGAACCAGAATCCAAGAGGCAGTCAATGGAATGGCATCACACAACATCGCCGACAAGAAAGAAGTTCAAAAGTTCACCATCTGTAGGGAAAGTTATGGCCTCCGTGTTTTGGGATGAGAAGGGTGTGATTCTTCTCGACTTCTTGGAACAGGGAAACACGGTGAATGCAGACCGTTACATTGAAACTTTGAAGAAGCTTAGAGGTTGTCTTCGGCGACTTTACCCATTAAAAGATCAGAGAACTGCACTACTGTTGCACGATAATGCCACGCCACACACCGCTAAACGCACCATTGATGCGATTGCAGAATTTGGCTGGACATTATTACCACATCCCCCTTACAGTCCCGATCTTGCACCTTCTGACTTCCATCTGTTTGGACTACTGAAAGAAGATCTTCGCGGACATCACTTTGAGGACACTGAAACCCTTAAACGCGCCGTACGCCAGTGGTTTTGGAAAAAGGACACACATTTTTACCGTGCGGGAATACATGCCCTTGTGAGAAGATGGACAAAAACTGTAACAAATAACGGAGACTACATTGAGAAATAAATTTTTTAAGTTCAGACTTGGGGCTACATTTCAATGTGAATTGTATCTGTTTTCTTGCCTATTGATTGAAATTAAAAATTACGAGGCATTACTTTTTGACCGTCCCTCGTATATTTCTCACCATAGTCCTGGTGGCGGGGGTCAGACTCTAAAGTTCGGTTCACGTTAACCGAAACACCCTACTGAGCGCGAGCCCGCTACCTATCCCTTGCTATTGCTGGACTATCAGCAGGTGGTTGTGAAGCAATGACATATGCTTCCACCTGACTGCATCACGCGCACCCCACCTATTCGCGAAAGTCACACGTGCAACTTTGGTATTGTCTCGCAATGACAATACCTCCACGAACTTCACTGGCGCGACTTCATTAAACACTTGTCTGAGTGTGCGCCAACTAGCACTCAGGGGAACATTGCGGACCCATACCGCGCGGTTACTCGCTATCAGGCCCTCAGATATGTCTTTTCTGTTCCTATACCTATCCCTTGGCCTCATACTGTGAGTATCAATGGGCGCCTGCCGTGAACCCCGTCTCGGATGTACCTTCCTCTCGGGACTTTGATGTTGCTGAGCTTCTGCTCCCGCTACACCCATGGCCTTATGCACTCCCTGTTCATTGCCGACGATTAAATCGGCAATTGGATCCTCGAGAACGAACGCGTTCACTCTACCCGACAGGAGCGGAGTGTCCACATTAATACATGCCTGGGGGTAAGACTCAACTTTGCCCCCAAATGTAGTACACGTTATGTTCTGCCTGTAAGGCAGGACTCGTCGATACATGACCGACACACCCTGACAGTTGTACATCCAGTGTCCCTCAACACCAGAACTGGTCTGTTCTCTACCTTGCCTTTGTGGAAAGCCACCCAGCTGTCAAATATCATATAATACTGTAAAATACTGGCCCCATGGCCTTTAGGCTCACCAAAAAAAAACCGGACGCAGCCCTCAGTGGTCAAGAGCACTGTGTGCTGTGGATTTGTAAACACACCACCACTAATGATAAACAAGGCTCATCCTTCTAAAGGTACGACCACCACATATAATGCTGACAATAAGAAATAACGCCTTCAACAGGAATTTCCCTTTAATGATTGCAAGCACACAATATCGCCACACAAGGCTACAAATATATGAAATATGTCTAAAGACATAAATACATACCAGAGCAAACTTCTCTTAATAGATTATGTTAATAACCGCATATAGCGCAATATGGCGGCCTAGTACTAGCAATGACTGGAGCACCGCTCACCGTAGCAGCCCTACTTTATAACAATGAACAAACCTCCAAAACTGGACAAGGTAAACTCTGCGGTATGTAGAAAAATGACACTAGTTAACATCTCAGACTAGCATTACACACTACACTCCAAATACTCCACAGAAAAGCAAAACTCAGAATATGAAAATTATGGCCCACTCTTCTCAGCCAACAGCTGGACAGGGAAAAACCCAGTATGTCCACTCTCGGACCTGACTAAACGATCACTACCTATCTTGGCGCCCAAAAAATCCCACTCCCCGTCTGGTCAACTGACCTGAGCAAATCAAGTTATCTCAGGGTTACCGAAACTCAGCGTTAACAACGTAGCCACTCTACTTTTCCGTCACCGCGAAATCATGCTGTGACAATATGTGACACTCAGAACAGAAGCAAAGAAGAAGGTGCTAGCAGCAAAACAGAAGTCCTGGGAAGAATTTGGAGAAAAGCTAGAAAAAGATGCGCAAGAAAACCAGAAATTGTTATATAAGACCTTAAAGAACATGAGAAATGAAAAATAATGCCCTCTCAAATATATAAAGGAAAGCAAATTGCTTACTGCCCCGAAGGAAGTAATGGAAAGAATATTTCTCAGAACTCCTTGATGGTGAGCAAGGTCAAGCATCAGAAATGATAACCACAAGCACAGAAGAGAAAACCAATGGTGGTGAAGATGACATAAAGATGGAAGAACTGAAGGCAGCACTGGAGAAAATCAAGATGGGCAAAGCAGCAGACATGATGGTATAACACCAGAAATGGTTAAGTACATTATCTTGGGTTGTACTGCACATAATATGAAGATATAGGTATCTGGACGAAGCTTAGGCTCTCTAATATCTAAATGTGATGGTCTATTTATTAGTAATCCATCCTAATTTTCATAACTCCAATGGAAGGACAAACACATAAACACACCTGAAGATTTCATTATTGCTACTGCTTACAACCTACGAGATTTGCAGAAAATGGTTAACGCTGCTCTCCTTAGCTAAAACCTTCGCGTTACACAGTGTTCGATTACACTAAGACATGGAGCCCAGCACGTATCACGACAGGTGTATCCGAGTACAGAGTCAAAAAACTTTTTTTATGTGTGTCTTCATGCCTGTATTTGCCTGCTGTCCATTTTATTGCTTATAATGGCAGAAGGTGTTCTGCCATTACTACATTCTCTAGCTAGCTTCTTTATTTGACCACCTTTGTTAGTGGTTTCAATTGTGTTTTTGTAAGATCAGTGAGAATCCTGTTTACGGTTATTCTTGTTATTAATCTCAGGCTAACAGTACCCAGTAGTAACAGTAGAGTGATGCAGAAAGATCTGAACTTGAGAAACACATCTACAGATCAACAGCCTCTTGTAGCTATTATGTCAGATGAAAGGTATGTTTAACTCCCAAGTTTGTTGCATTGATGCTGTTAAGATAATTGCTGCCATGATAGGGGTTTTAAAATGCTTTGAAAATTAAAAAAAAAAAAAATGAATTAATGATGTTTGTTAGGACTTAGTTTTCTGAAGATGGGTCTCAGGTTAGTGAAGGAATAAACTTAAGAATTAAAGGTCACATTCTTTACTGCCTCTTGAATAAACAGTTCTATAAACTGTTTCATGCTAATCTACCTTTTCATCTTGATATTTATATTCCTTGTAATATTTATTCATCATTTGCACACTTCTTTCAGCAGATTCATTGTTCTAATCATTTATATTTTCATCTTTTGTCATACTCGTTCTCATAATTGCTTTTTATGTTTTCTTTTTTCTTCCCACTTTGAGGCAAAAAAAGCAACAACAACAAAAATAACTTCTCATCTTGCATACATAATGACGGTTTATTTAGACTGATTAAAACAGCTTTTCTAGGAT